>JAWWEN010000009.1:4998319-5039571 GCA_035582955.1 Sycophila texana
AACGAAACGATGGATAATTCTCAATTTAATTAGAGATGCAGACATCTCTATGAGAAAGCATTGTGCCAGTGCAGTTGGCAGCGTTTTTTTTTAATTATTTTCTTTATGTTCGTTTAAATCGATTAATAAATTAATTATTAAGTTTTTAGTTTGCTTTTTAGAAGTTTATTTTATATAATAGTGTTAAAGCTATAAAATTCGATTCATAAGATAGAGAAAAATTTAGTTCATTGAACTCTGCTATGTCTAAGAGAAGGAAAATTTAATCTAAACGAAAACGACCAATAAATTTTTTGCCTGGCAATACGACATACCGATTTCTTTTTGAATGCAAACTGTATAATCACCACGTACCGACAAAAATAAGTAGAGAGCCTCGGCAAAAGTAATACAGTCGTTAAAAAACTTAAGCAGTAAAAGTAAAATCGAGATTCAAAAGAATGCCAGGCGGAGAAATGTCAAGAAGTTTAATTATCTTCAAGCAATAACGCAGCAGCCGGCAAAATTAGTAGCTCGCTCGCTCGCTCGCTGAACGACGAATCAAACGAAGCTCCCTGCTCAAACAAAGTGAAAGGGGGGGGGGGGGGGTAAAGCGTATCGCGGGGTCGCGGGCAAACGACGCGACGCGACGCGCGAAAAGAGAAGCCGAGACGCGACGAGAAGCGAAACGAGTAATAGCGACGACGACGTCGACGACGACGTCGGCTGCTGCTGCATCACTCAGTCGTGCGCAGTGTTATGGCAATCTAAGTTGGCGTGTTTAGCCAGCCCGTGGCCCAGTGCAGGCGGATAGCGGCAGCGCTGATAGCTGCCTGTGCAAACACACCCGGCGTCTATTTGCCGAGGCTCTCTCGCGGTACCGATCCACCTGCTGGAGTTTCGCGCGATTCGAGGCCAAGATATTGCTCGGAAAAGCGCGCCTGCTTACGCCCTGTTTACCTTCGCCAACTCGACGCCGGCGATATTCGCGTCTGCTAAGAGAAGGCTGCGCCCGGGCTGAAGACCAGGTCCGTTTTAATCGTACCCTTGAGAGACCCTCTTCCTCCTCCCCGTCGCCCTCGAAGAAGCGCCGGCGCGTGCGAACCCCGGCGCTTTGAGCTCATCCGTCAGGACGCGACAAATCCATCTTCTTGAAGCCGAGCGGAATATGCGTGCACAGCCAGACGAAAGTTCCACCGGCGGAACTTTGCCCACTGACAACAAGCGATATATAAACCCCGGGATTTAAACGAATGTCAAAAGCAGTCTTCTGAAGCTTTCTCTTCTGCTCGCGAGTTCGCCCGCTAAGTTCGCGCTAGGAGCACGATTTTTTCACCCCCCCCCCCTCCCCCCTTCCCCTGGCCCCTGCCGAAAGTTATTTGTGAAACCGTTCGTGAGCGCGCGAGAGAAAGCTCGAAAGGGCGGAAGGAGGACAGGAGGCGACTCGAAACTTAGCCGAGAGGGTGGGAGGTCGAAGGGGGGAAGATATAAATTTTGGAGGCGCTGGCGAATGAAAAAAGGCAAGCCGCCGACCCGCGAATCGAATTACAACGTCGGCGAGGAGGTGGGTGTCTCGAGTCGGAAAAAATCCGCGCGCCCGATGATACGCGCCTGGGCGCATTGTTCCGGGGCACTCGTGTGCAGTCTACTCGTGGTTTCTCGCGCTCCTGCTTTCGGCGGAGGCGCCGAGACTCGCATAGGAGCCTCGACCCTTCGAGAAGTCGGGGTTCAACAAGAACTTCTGGAGTACCGACGTGAGAGGGGCGGGAGGCCCACGGCGGCATTCTTACGCGGCTTTGTTCCCCTCGGGCTTGAATTAATTGCTGCGTTTTTGACATCCATTCATTGTCAGAGTGCGCTGACGCCGACGACGCCGCGCGGCAGACGACGTCGGATGAGAGCGGATAAAGGAAAAGTTGCGTTCGAGCGAACGAGAGCGGGTGGCGAGCCTTGCGCTCAACGGCGCGAGAAATATTCTAAATAGTTTCAATAATGAAATAATCTTTTTATTTTCACAAAACTTTTTACGAATCCTGCGTTATTTCACGTCCGTTATTGTTTAGCATAATACAATTATAAATATAGCTGCGGCAAAATTTTACATCCGCAATGAAATTATTTTACTTTCATTTTTCTTTAACGTGATATCCTACGAAAATAATTAGAAAAAATGTTAGAAACGATTTCGCGAAGTCTAAAATGTTTTTACTTAGTGTCAAGTTTCTTAAAATTTTGTAATAAATGAGACAATGTGCACAATGACTTTTGCCGTGACTTACAAATCGCTCACGAAATAAGTGAATGAAGGCCTGAATAAATAAATATAGAATAAGCGTGTTGTGAGAATTTCACAAAGAATAAATAATTAGGCTGAAGTTTGAAAAGATCCTGGCAGCATGAAAGTTTCGTATGAATTAAGTATATACCCGAAAGCAGAACTTTTGAGAGAATCCAAAAGTGGAGCGGATTAACGAATCATTCGGACATTTCGAGAGGCGCATCTCCTCTCCGAGACAATGCCGGCCAGTTCTTCTCGACGCCGCCGCCGTCTACGTGTATTATAAAAGCTTAAGCGTGAAAGGCGCCTATAAGCCTAAATCGAACAGAAGGCGCGGTACTCTCCGCTTCCTGCCCCCGTTGAATTCGGCTTCAGCTGAACACCTTTGCAGTTGTTTAAGTCCTCGTGCATACATAAACTTCTTCGCGTGACAAAGTTCGCTCGGCTGACTGACGTCAGATTGCAGGGTAATCATCGGAGGCGGAGGGGGGCAGCAGATAAGTTCCACTCAAAGTTTCGCTGGAAGCGGAAGGAAGAAAAGCAACGACGAGAAACCGGCCAGACATTTGTCCTTCCGCTTTCCCATCCGCGCCCGGAGCAGCAGCTGCGTGCCGGCGCCGAGCCGAACGGTGCTCCAGCGGCTATTGAATATGCATAGGTTATATTAAATTGGGCCACCGGCTGCTGTCGCACCGCCAGACACGAGACAAGAGACTCCCTCTAGGCCCCCGCACGGAATGCCAACTAATTACATCGGCTTGATGAACTTCCAATTGGGCCTCTCGTAACCTTTTTTTCTCCCTCGGCGATCGATCGATATTTTAAGTTCGGAGAATGGCCCGTCGATTTTTTTTTTTCAATTACCGCCTGCCAAGTTGGCCCTTTGATTGAACGCTTTTGGAAAGTAATTTCGAGGGCATGTCAGCGATCGACTTGCGAAAAAATTGTTTCATATTTTCATAATTAATTAGCCCATAGTGATTGTACTTATATATCAAACTGGAGTCGCGAGTGTCGTACGATTTTAATTTGAGCATGATTAATGGTCGATCGTCGAATCAATATTCTCTTCTGCGACTTCCAATAACATTTTTCTTCCGGGACAAAAAAAAAAAAAGATAACGCTTATTTGTCCGCTGAAGGAGGTGCGAGTTCCCGCGTTTTATTGGAGAGTCCCCAAGAAGAAAACCTGCGGCCGACCTCGACCCGCGTCAAGATAAAGAAACGCCAGTCAGTTCCGTTAGCAATTTTCCGAATCCATCTGGGCGCTTGAGGGACGCGCGCATTTCGATCAGGGCCCCAAAAGCAGATTCTCGTCTCGGGGCGAGCGGCAGCGAAAGAGGAGGCTTGGTGCGGCTCGAGAGAGGGTGGGAGAAAGACGGAGTGACGTTTACATAATCTTGGCATTACTCGGCTCTTCCGCCTCCTCCAGAGGCTTTCGCCTTGGAGGACCGAAGGAGGTCGACCCGGGGAACTCAAGCCGAAGACGCGCCTCGACGACGAGAAACAGCGACAACAAAAGCCCAGTATGGATTAGGAATGTCGCTCGATGCGCGCCTCTCGCGTACAAAGGCCAAAATTAGAGGCGACGCAAAATGAGGATCTTGGCGTTTGCGAGGTGCATGCGCCCGTCGAATTATATATTACCCCCGAGCTTTTAAAGCTTTAACATTTAATGCGTTCAGCTTTGAATCGAGTTCGCGCTTCTCCCGGTAATGTTTAGATAAAAATTGATTCTTATTGTTCAATTACTACTCCAAGTGTCTTAAATATTTGGGAAGAGCGTGACTGAACGAAGATTGATGGTATAATACAAGCGTCCGTTTACCCGCATTATTAATCTTATTAAATTACGCGCGAATTCTGAAACGAATACGTTTCGGAACTCGATCTGCTTAGACTTATACACAGAGATGGATATAATACAAGAGAAATAGAGAAAGACCGATGAATGAAACAAATGAAAGTGTTGATTCGCGCTCCTCCCATGCGAATATAGCCTCTCCACTGGGTAGATTTGCGAGACCCACAGAAACCTGAACTTTCTCTGTTTTCCTCTCTGTCTCTCTACTTCCTCTCGCCTCCCCCCTCTTTCTGTATGCGTGCCCGGGCGCTTTACGCTCGTTGACTCGGATAATAATGTAATACGGCGACATGTCCACTGTAGGTACTTGCGGTACTTGCGGAATGTGGTCACCAGCGTGGAGTACAATGTATTAGCGAGGCCTTTGATATCCCCTCGTCCCTTCGCCCCTCTTTCCCTCTCTCGCTTCTCTTTCTACCGCACGTAACGCCGGCTGAAATTAATACCTTTATTAAGCAACGAAGTAAAAATTTTTTAAAACGGAGAGTTCGGTCGTCAAAAAAAAACGTCAAACGTCCGTGGCGTGTACGAGCGAATTAACGTGTGCGTTTAATCTGCTTAATTAAAAAATTTGATGTGATTCCATCAGTCGTTCTTTATATTTTATTAATACGGACGGTGTGCCGTCATTGTAAATTTAATGAAGAGACTTTCGACTGTCAAAATTGCATTTCCAGTAGGCATTATTTCAAGTGAATCGCCGTTATTTTATACAGAGTCGAGCTGCAAAAGGACACGCGTGATTTAATGAGCAAAGTTTTTATGAATTTTCATAATGAATTTTAAACAAAAAGAAATTATAAAATGTAAATTTGAATATACAAATGCACACATTTGAAATTTGAGTTGAAAATGTTCTTTCGTCTTTCGATGTGTTTACATTATAATATTGTTCGAGCGCCATGTAAATGAGCAGTACAATTGAAAACACGAGGAGCGCACAATCACTTGAGATTGCACAACAAAAAGAAAGCCTTCATCGGCGGTTGGCGTGTCAAGACATTAGCATCGCGTTATTCGCGTACAGTCGAGCATCGAGCAATAGCATATTTCCGCTAATGCGATTGCCGACTCCGATTCGCACGGTGGCGCTAATGCGAGTTAAACGGGATGCATGCCGCTTCGCTAATAGTTATTATACGAATTGTCCGTGGAATTACTTGCTTAGCGCGCCAAGAGAATGTATACGGAATACCTATGATCTTCTAGGAATGAAGTGTTTCAAAGTATCAAAGCGCGACGGCTGCGAATTTTCGAATAAATACTATGATTGCAAACTATTTTTTGCTTTAATTTTTTTATAATTATTGAATCCCTGGTAAAAATTTGAAAGGGCAGCCAAGCTTGTTAATAGGTAAAAAACTAGCTTATTTGTACCTATGAATGAAACGCTTTTTCGCATATTTTATGACTAGTTACTAGAATGGGGCAACCTAACCTCAAAATATTTAAACTTTTTTCAACAATTTTCTTGCAACTTTAAGCTTATACAATATAATTCTTAGATTAAAAGGTTGATTCCGAAACTTTTATAGAATTCATTCTGAAGGTGTTAATTTTTTTTTACCTGGCGAAGTAATAGTAGGCGAATTTTAAACTGACTTTTATTTGTTTCTTTTCTATGTGAACAAGACCAAAATTAAGTAATTTTTTTATATTAAACATGGTTTAAAATTGATTCTAGTAACTAGTCATAAAATGGTCGAAAAAACGTTTCATTCATAGGTATAAATAAGCTAGTTTTTGTATTAATATTTTTTGAACAAATAAGCTTGGCAAAATAATAATAAATATTAGAGAACTCGTAAAAATTTTAAATCTTGCCACCGTTTTTTTTTAAAGAAAGGGTTCTCAATATTCTTCAAAACGTGCAATATAAAAAAAAAAACGATGTTCAAGTTTCAATATCTCGTGAAATATTGTTTTTCGTGGCTATTTAATAAATAGAGATTGAGTAAAAATTGAGCAAACATAAAACTAGACTGCTTTCTAAGAATAAGGAAGTTTCCCGGCAATGGTCGATGAATAATTTGATACCTCGCGCAGTAAAAGAACGATGGGAGCTTAGAATCCGGACCTTAAAGAAGTAAACGAAATCTCAGCAGGTTTATCTTGAAGTGGTATCTGACTTATATATAGATATACATTAGCTCGGCTATAGCTCACCGAGCCTTCCAACCTTCGACGACTGTAAAAGTCTCGGGGGATCTCGGGGGAGTAACCTCGCGGAGCATTGTATTTTCCACCTCTCCCGTCTTCCTTCTCCTCTTTCGCCTTTCTCCTTTCTCCTTTTTCTTTCTCTAATACTCTTTAGCTTATCTTTCTTTTATAACCAATATATTTCAACTGGTTTTTACGCGCGGTTTATGATTCCTCAAACTAATTTTAATACCGACGTGTACATAAACACTCGACCTAATTTAATCTGTACAGAACGCTCCTCAAGAATAGCAACATCTCGATTTGGTTTTGTTACCTACTTCGTACGCACGATTTAACAGACGATTTTCTAATTCACATTCCAAACGAATTAAATTCACTTTTAAAGTAACTTTTCGAAAATGTACCTACGCGTACCTCAGTGTAGTATACGCAAATGATTTTCTTACCTTACGTGCCCTGCTTCTTAAAGAGGCCGTGCAGCTTAATTATTGACGTTAAGTCTAAAACAGGTAATATCGCAAGTAGCATGTAATTTACCTGGCGAACGACTAGGCGTACTCCTTGGAAAACTTAATTTGTAGGGCATGCGTACGCAGTCTCCGGTGGCAGTGGCTGCATCCCGACGGAGAGTAGAGGAGAGGAGCCCACGCGCGCTCGCGAAATTAACGAAATCAAATCAAGTCCTCTCACTCCGTTAGTGAGCAGTACCGTCGCAGTGCGATCCGACTGCAAGGTGGGGCTCGATACAGTCTGCGCCCAAGCTTACAAGAGCGAGAGAGACGGAGAGATAGGGGCGGAGGTGGGTATCCCGAACGAGAGCGCGTCAGCTCGCGCATCTCGAGAAGCCGCACGCGGAGGGAAATGAGAGAGGAAAAGAGGAAGGAGGATCTCGAAGCTCATCAAGTTAATGCAGCTGGGATTATCTTGGTCTGCGATTGTGACAGCGTTACTCCCGGGGAAAGGCGAGCTCCTACCGCTTGCTCGGATCGCTATTAATTGATCGTTTGATCGGAACTCCTGCGGGGCTCTCCTCTCCTCTCCTCTCCTCTCCAGCGGCCACCCCTTCTCTCCTACCACCCGCTCGTTTTCCCGCCGCATCGACGCGTGCACGTGTCCGTTGCCGCGGCTGACTTCCGTTCTAGCGACGCCGGACGAGTGAGCTCTGACAAATCTCACGAGGCTCAACCCTCGAGCTCGAAACTGTAATAGTCGAATCATCCGCAGCTTGCTGTCGAATTACGCGCGACGCTCCCGCGATCCGTTATGCTGGTTAATGACGCTCGGGAGTGAAATTCTGTATATACCTCGCAGAGCGCGGTTCGTTTTTGCCGTGGGAAAGGAGAATTGGCCGGCTAGGTCGCGCTTATTGGCTTTTCCTACTGGCTCGTCTGAATTTATAACCAGAGCATTATCTGGAGATATCTACTGTGACACGGTTCTACAATTCACGTTTGATTAATTGCTGAACGAACAACTATTACGTACTCCTCGACGTTTTCCAAAAATATGTGCCGTTCGTGTAAATTATTACTTTTCATTTTCAATGTATTAGTAAAACATTGAATATCTAGAATCTTTTTAAAACGATACTTAACCCTTAAACGTCCCACTGGGGTCGTTCGCGGCAAGGCCTTTTGAGTAAAAAGAGTCATTTTACGTATTGTTTTGCAATTATAAATTTTTTTAACTAATTAAAAATTATTTTTTTTTTTTTTTTGCAAATGACATGAACTCTTCTTTGAAGAGATAGTCAATGAACATCTAATTTTCTCAATTCAAAAAACGTCCCAGTGAGACCGTTACGTATCATGAAGGAAGGACGTTTAAGGGTTATTTACTTATTTAACTTTTTGAAATAGTATCTTATCTCCGCGAGTAAAAACAAAAAAATTTCTGTGTAATTTGTCTAATTTTACGAATAGGTACTAGTAAAATCCAAGACGCTTCGCTTCCACTTTTTTTTTAATCGTATTTACCATTTTAGAGGTAGATTTTTAAATTCTGCGCCATTTAACAGGATATACCTATGCTTCAATCAAATCGCGTTTTAAAATACTTCACAACATCCTGCCATTCGATTTTTTAAGAGAGGATTAGTCAAAAGCGCTCCGCTAATTAGCACGGCATGTTTCGCTAATTTCAGTCGTTTGATAATTCAATTTTAGAGTATAGAGCACTGACAAATGGTACGAGCTAGCGGGCCCCTTCTCGAAATGTACATCAAAAGTAAAAAATTGGTAACGAACAAAATAACGATCCCGCGCTGTCCGAGAATAAATGCCTTAATGATGTTTGAGGTTCCGTTAATCTCGGGGTTGGTATAAGGTACACTCGCACTTTGCACCGACTCGATTTTATTCCAGTTTGATAAATCGCTATCGCCGAGCCTCTCGTCGCCGATCGGCGGCGCCAAATATATCTCCGCCGCGTGCTACTACGCCGCTCTCGGCCGGCACGTGAATAAATACGTGCGTTTAGCGGATTGATAGGCTACAGCGCACTTTGGCAAACTCCTCCGGCGCGCCTTGGCGCGTTGCGCTTTACATGGTCTCCGAATAGAAGCGAAGCACCTTTGAGTCGCGATTTATCTTGCGAGCCGCATATGTTTTTTTACGGACCCTCACTGCTGTTAGAACTAAAGCCGCCTGATTCATCTTCCCAATCAGCGGCTTGCTTGTTCTTAAAATTGCTCTCTAAATATGAGTAAGTGAAGTTCACGGATTTCTACATCATAAATCGTACACTTGTTTAATATATTGATGACTTTTCAAGTTGAACTTGATCATCTATTCATATTTACAGAATGTAAAGCTTCTCGTGATAATATATTTATTTTTGTTTGCGAAGAAAAGGGGTTACAAAGATTTTCCTTATCAAACTCTGAAGCGATATAAAGTATTAATAAAAGAAAAATTTACAAAGCAACACTATAACTTTAAACTGTCGTCTCATTTCTTATCTGAACGTCAGCGGCGCTAACGACTTTTGTCAATTTTTTTTGTTGCAGGTAAGCACTAGGCGACGAAAGAACCTCGGCGCGAGGTCTATTCTCCTTTATCAGCGACGGCACGCGGCAGCCCCGGCGAGAAAGAAGAAAATTGTAAATTAAATCAAGTTGGACGCGCCGCTCGTTTTATCTTTCGCTCGACGGGCGGCCGCCGAGCGCGGCTTCTTCATTACCCGGGCGAAAGATGTCGTCGAGATTACGTCTGGCGAATCGTCTCGCTGTTTCTCTTCTCTTCTCTCTCGCGGGGCTGAGGCTCGCGCGAAATACGAGGGCTGCCGGGGCGGCGGCGGCAGAAGTAGGCGCACCGGGCCGATATGATCTGTTAAATGTCATTCGGTAGCTCAATTTTATATCTGAATTTCTCTACTACAGTCGGTGGGTGGACGCGGAAGAAATCCAAGGCGAGGAGAGATTGACAGTTTCCGAACGCTATTTCGAACCTCTCGAATTTATTGATTTTTCGTGCCTTGGCGATGCTTTGACATTACTTTGAAGTAACTGAAAGTAATATTTTGCCTACCCGATTACCGATTTTCAGGGACTAGAGGCAGTAGTTTTCTTTTTTGAAAAAAAAAAAAAATAATAATCGAGCTTTTCGAATGCTCATAAAGCAGTCTTTTTTTTTTCGTGAACAAATATTGAGGAAAATGTGTATTGGGAAATTTGCTGTACACGGAGAGACATTTAAGGAAAATCTATGAAAAAATTGTAATATAACTATGGAAAATGGAGTCACAGACTAGTCAGAAGAAAAAAGGCTACATATAAACTTACAATAAAATTTTGCAGTTGAGCAAAACAATTAACGAGCAAAGCTTACTATACTTACTGTAAGAATTAGTAGAAGTATTGCAAATCATGAATGTGAGACTAGCCAAATTTGACCGCCAATATTGCAATTTTTACTATATAAATCTAATAAATATTTTTGTTTAGCTAGTATGTTACTCTATCTATCATAAATATTATCATAATTTTTCGATAAAACTACTCTCCACGTACAAATTGTACGCGATGATGGACGTACTAAAAGCGTGAGTAAAATTTCTTCTATAAACCTTTAAAAAATGTATGTAACATGATTTGTAATTTTTATTTTTTTATTTTAATATTTCGATATTTTTGATGTCTATTAAACCAGAAATTATTATTATTATTTTTTTTTTTTTGTATGGGTCGTAATAACAATATTAATTATTTCGCAATGTCAAGTTCATCACCTCGTAAAATTTAAAGCAAATTTTCTTACACTATTTTCTCAGCCAAGAAATTTTCAAAAAATAATTCTAATTAAAGCAATCAAGCCCCGCGAACAGCAGCGAAGCACAAATTAGAGGCATACAAAGTAGATCACGCATATACACCGGGTGAGTCCTGAAAACCACAAGATCACCTACTTGCCTCCCTCCAATACGCAAGATGCGCGCGTAACGGGGCGAGACTTTACGCGCTCGCCGCGCGGCGCCTCCTAGCTCAGCGAGGGCCGTCGGCCTTAAGCGCGCGAGGTGAATTTCTCGAAGGCCCGCAACGGCTTGGGGCAGAAAGAGACAGAGCGCGCTCCCGGTAATATCAGAAACTGTAACTTCCGTCGCATACCGTCGAGCCGCGGCGGAGAGCGCGCGCCCGCGCGGAGGGATATTCATTTCAGGACATTTAAGCCGTGCGGCGCGAGGCTCTTCTAAGATTACTAGGCAGTTTCATTATGGGACCGCGCGCGGCCGCGTCTCCTCTCAGTTCCGTTTGCGGCTAAGAGAGTGGGAGAAAGACGAACGGCTCGCATTGCGCGAGCTACCTCTTTTCGCGTTCGGGAAGCGAGAACGCGCGCATCTTTTCTTTCCTTGCCTGCTCTTCTTCTTCTTCGCTTTTACTTCTTCTCTTTTTTTTTTTTTTTTATGACGCAAGCCGAGAGCATCCTTGTTCCTTACTCCGCGGATATTGCGGGCTCGCGATTACTTAGGGAATAATTTTTCTTTTGTTGAACCGCCGCGTTTTGTGCTCTCGAAGTGTAACGTCTTTCTTCGGGCATATTGTTCGCGTAAGAAGTTTGCAGCTCGCGGCGAGTACATTTGCTCTTTTTTCTTGTTCAATGCATCGAAGTGTATTGCAAAGTCATTTTCGTGATATAAAAATGGCGAGTAAACGGTAAAAGTTTGCCGACTCTGTTTAACTATTTATGTAATGTCGATGATAAACGAGCGAACCCACGCAAACTATTAATTCTATTATCAGAGCTAAAGAGTGACGTCGGTTTTTCTGCGAGGGCCTGTGTTGCGGGTAGGCGAGGCTGGTGCCGAGGCTTCATCGTGCGCGACTTTTTTTGCGCGCGCGGCGCTCTCCCTCATACAGCCGAATTAATCGAGGGAGCTGCAGACTCGCCGTCCGCGGGCGTCAGACTCTCTAGATTCGTAGTCGAGTGCGCGGCTGCGAGTTTGCCCGGGTACGTACTTGCACGTAGGCGAGATTACTACGTGAAAGTGGTTTTTTTCCCCGGCGCGAGGGTCGCGCAAGAAGCCACTCGGCGCTCCTGCCGCGCGTCTCGACGAAAACAACGCCGCTGCCTTTGACTGATGAGGTAGGTTAGTAAAGCAGCCACTCCGGCGAAAAATATTTTATCTTTTATGCAAAACTTTTTTATTTAAATCTTATATACCCGCCGGTGCACCGCCGAATCTCATTTACATGGCTCGGCAGTTTATAAAGCGGGAGGGTGCAGACGTCACCCACTGGGCGGCGGGCATCGTACGGAATTCACCGAATAACAAATATCGAATGAGATTGTTGAAGTTTTAAGTAAAATTTATATATACCCAGCGCAGGAGCGAATGCCAGTCGAGTTTGATCGAGTAAATTTTACCGAACCTCGCGGGCAATCTCGATTCAGGCCTCTCATTCTCGCTCGATCCCGTAACTCCCCCCCCCCCCCCGGCTACATTAATTCTGGTGGACTCGAGGATCCGTGGACACGTCGGCAGACTCCTAATGCGACGCGGCGCCGTCGCCTCGCTGACGAAATTATTCGTCCTCTCCGAAGAGGAGAGAGAGCTGGGGGGCCATTAGACCAGGGAAATGCGCGTCAATTAGAGAGAGGGCCACACGCGAAAGAGGAGGAAAAAAGGGCCGGCCGAATCGGCGGGGGGAGGGGGGCTAGATTTCTTATTAGCGTCATTAATCACCGGAAGGACGGGGAAGGAGCCGAGAGCGCGCTCCACGCCTCGGCTCTCTCCCTTGGCTTCCTCTCTCGGAAAGTCCGTAGCGCGGAGAGACAGGGGAAAGATTTGCGATACCCGCTGGGTGCTCCGTTCTTTCTTCGGCTCGAAAGCTACGCGCGCGAAAAGCTTCTCTCTCGCCGTGCGCGGCTCTTACGACGCGAAAGGGGCGGATTCGTGGCCTCCCCAAGAAGCCGCTTCCCCACGTTTAACTTGTAGATTAAGCGAATTTAAATTGTAAAGCGCCGGTGCGCACCCGCTAGAGCCAAACGTGTGAGTTCTAGCCTTTATTATAATTTTATTGTCGCTCATGCGACCTTCGGACCTTCGCTTTGATCCCACTGAACGTTGAAATTCGCGCTATTTCGGGATATGACCCTTTTTTAATAGTTAGTTTAATATAGTTGAATGAGTTATATTTGATATAATAAAATGTTTAATAAACTGATAAACCAGTGGCCGATTGGTGCCGCACTTCATCTACTTAAATGTAACCGATTTCGAATGAAAATTTTTTAGGATATAATTTAAGAAACAAAACAGCGTCTGACTGGTGCCACGCTTTCTCTACTTAAGTATTATGTACAGCTGTAATAGTGTTACAATTCTAAAAAGTATGCTAATGAGCTACGATACTTTGTAGTCAATTTTTTTTATAGAAAATTAAAAAAAAAGTAAGCTAAAACCGCGGCTGACCATTGCCGCAGACTTTATCTACTTAAAGTATACGTATATCGAATAGTGTTTTAATTTTACAAGGTAATACCGTCAGGTGCAACAATTTTTAGAAAAATGCTATTAAACACTCTTAATACTGTGGCTGGCGGGTCCCGTACTCTGTCTACTTAAGCGTTAAGTATATCGCGTAGTGTTTTAATTCTACAGGGTAAAATCGTTAACTATATACTATTTTCTAGTAAAAAAAAAAGTAGCACGCGATCAGATGGGGTGGTAAAAGAGTCGCATGTTTTATATGCCGAATCTCCTTTCGACTGGAAAACGCAGACTTTGGCAGCCTACTTTCTTTTCTTCAATAAAAATTAATTTCCCTTCTTTGATTTACTTCTCAGATTCCAGCCAACTCACTCCACTTCAATTTCGATGTTCTTGCTCTCGCTTCGTTTCCACAGTCTCGTCACATTTCTTTATGGCTCGCGTACAAGTGGAGTGAGGGAAAATTGTATGATTTGCTTTCATTTCTCTATTTTTAAAACTTCCTCGTAAATCATTTGAAAAGGAGAAAACTTGCAAGCTTATAACAATTTATCTCTGCTTTAAAAGATGGTAAAAATTACATTCATTTTTCAGACCGTAATAGTCTTACTCCAAATAACAAATCGCTTTGATACTGTATTATAGATGTATGAATACTACGCTATAGTATTTCATCTAACCTGTATCTTTCTCAATAAACATTAAATTAAATAAAGAATAAGTAAAAGTCAATTCTATAAGATAGATATAATAGAATTTTTTTCTTGCGGCACATCTTAAATATCTGTTCTCTATTTAAAAAAGAGCCTTCAAAGCTGTTTGTGAAAAATATAAATTTCGTAAGACATAAGCAACGTGTAAGAACAGAAACAAATCCGCGACGAGGGCTGCTTTCATCTTTCTCTCCACTTTCCCTTTCATCCTTACACTAAGAACTGAAATAGAATTTCTAATACGCGCCGTCCCAGGGCATGTCTTGTTCTATTGTGCGGAACGCCGCGGCGCGATTCACTTCTTGAAAGCGACCGGCGCTTACGGAGGACAAGATACGCGGACGCGCAGAAAAGAAGCCATCGCTGCAAGGCCGTGTACGTTCGCGTAAAAGTCGTCGCTTAGACTTCCTTTGAGGTTTTCAAGCGGCGAGGTAGGAGCCGTTAATCGGAGCTGTTCGGCTTCCTTTCTTCGCACTCGGCGCTTTGTTGCTCGCGCAAAAATGTTTTTCCTCGTCCGGGGGTTTATATGTATTTTTCTGGGGTTTACGACGCATCCTCGGTCCAGCAACGATTCTTCTATTTGTAATTGATGATAAAATAATTATTTTTCGAATTTTTATAGAGAATGTTTCCTGAACTTGTTATTAAATGTTTCTTTCTTGTGTTTTTTAACTTTATGTTAGATTGACCGATTCATCAAAAAATTTATCATGTGCAGAATGTTATATTTGAAAAATAGAATTTATAGAATTTAGGCACAAATACTAAAACAAATAAATTATACAAAAATACTCGAATTTATTTTAGACCCTCAGTTTTTATGCTTATTTGCAAATGTCTCGAAAATCAAAATTATTGGAATCTTGTTCTATGCATTTATTACTGCAATTTTATCAATGAGAAATTCATCGCGCAACTCTAATCAATTTTCATCAAAACCTAAATGTCGCAATTAACATCTCGTTATTAAACTTAATTGAGGCTGGAAGGCGAGAAGATAGAGGGCGAAAAACCTTACACCCTCCTAATTCCGTGGCTCATTTTCCTTGGCGTTCCAATAATTACGAGGTGGCGCGAGCCCGGCGGTTGTTTGCTCCGACCGACGCCGCGAGGGGAGAAGGCAAAGCTCCCTCCCCCGACCCGTCGTCGCCTCGGCACTTACTTACCGCACGACCTCCACCTTACGGTTGAGCGTCTGCATCGCGACAAGTGGCGTCGAATTGAGGAGCTCCCGGAGGCCGCGACGTCGAACGTCACGTGCTCATCGCCAAATGTCGCGCGAAACTTTCCACTCGTTCGCGCCTTGACGAATTCGAAATCTCGCGCGCAAACTTGCACGGGGATGGGGCGCGCGCAAACTTCGAAAATGGAAAATTCGCGGGGAGCCGGGGATCTTGATACTTCTGCAGGGAAAAGTTAATTTAGCAGAGGTGGAATGAGAGGCGGGAGGATCGAGGCGGAATGGGCTGTGAAAAATTAAAAATAGCGAGCTAAAAAGTTGGTCATTTGCTGCGCGAATCTGTCCTTTTGAAATCGCGGGTGGTGAGAGGGAGGGGAAGGCTGTTTTGCTCGTTTGGCGGGAGCACTTCGCCCTTGTAGCGTCGCGACGCCGCGGAACAAACATCTCGCCGGCCCCGAGAAGCTGCTTCTTTTGTATCGGACTTTTCGTAAAAGTTTTGACGGCTCGCCCCGTGATGCCTTACCCGACAGAAAAAGGCGAAGTTCAGCGTCGCTCTGGCTCGTGTGCCGTTAAGGAATCTTGGATGTTTTAGTGCAGGGACGCGAGCGCGCATGTGTGCGGGAGCGGGTAAATATCGTTAAAGCATTAAAATTAATACACTTTGGCGTTTTACCGCCTGTCTGCCTGCAAAAACTTGTTTTGATTCTGCTTCAAGCTGCACACTTTAAATTTTCAGCGGGAGTACTTTTTCCAATTTTGCTGCTTTTATATAAGTTTTTGAAAAAAAAAACTTGGAGCTTTTTCCTTTTAAAAGGATAAATGCGAAGCTTTCACAGTTGATTAATTATTTCATTCGCTATTGGTGGAGAAACGTAAAATTATTCCACGCACCTCATAAATTGGTAATCGGTTTATCACCGCGTAATATTGCGATGTTCAAACAGAATCTGCACCCTTTTCAAAGTAAAATAACGCTTGATACTCAAGTTTGCAAATCCCTGGGTAATCATCGTGTGTACCAGATAATTATTCACTAATCACGCCGTGTACTAGATGTGGCGTACTCGGTGCCTTGATTACTAAGTTAAACAGGAGATAGAAAGTATAAGGAAGAGAAGAATTTCCTACTTGCAGCGAAAAAGACTAAAGCTTATGAGCTGACATACTAAAGAAGCAGAATAAAATTAAAATAAATTTGTTGAAAAAGTTATCATTCTTTCGATAGTTTTATAAAAATGTTAAAATTAATAAGATTTAAACTTAAAATTACTAAAACCAGTTCACTTAAAAAACTATCCCAATTAATATGCTAAGTATAAGCTTAAAATTAAAATTATAAGTGAAATTTTTATTTGCTAGAAAGGAGTCAAACTGTTCAGTTAAAAAAGTATCCCAATTAACGCGCTAAGTGTATCAATCAATTTTCTACTAGAGAAGAGTTTTTAACCTTCCATTACGATTGTCCAGTCGCTTGCGCACACACCAAAAGTAATCTGGTGCATAAATGGCGCCGAGAATTATGTCTCAGCCGGACTCCGTAAATAACAGGCGGGCACAATCCCCATTCGGGCTCCGAGCTCTCTCACTCTTCTCCCACTTGGATTCGCTCGTGCAAACAGAAAACACGCCATTATGGGAGAAGTTAGGATTCACCCGGACAAACAGACACAAGAGCCGCGTCCCCGCGAATCTCGCCACTCGTAGTGAGAATAAAATGCGATTGTCCGACGAACCGACCCAGTTTTTTTTTCTCCTCGTTCCCCTCCACCTCCGGCCGAGCGATGATTTCGCCAGAGGCCCTCTCGCTCTCTTGCCATTCCCACTCGGAAATTGAATTTTACGGTAAAACTCTGTTTTTTTTTTTTTTTTAATTTTCGTGGAAGTTTTTTGAGATTCCGCAGAATTTTGCTGAAAGGACTGTAACGTTTTCTTCCGGCTCACCGCGCGTTAATTTTATTTCGTCTTAAAGAACCAGACGCATTGAATTAAATGGATATTTTAATGCAGGTAGTTGGGTATACTGCTAATTTTATCTCTTTAATAGACTTTGAAATTTTCACCTTTTCTTTTCATCTCTCTCTTTCAAAAAAAAAAAGAAAATTCTGCGATTATTGAAAAGTCTTTACTTATCCAGGTACTTTTAATTGGATTAGTTCAAGTGTAACTTAATTAAAAAAACAAGTTTCTGACGAGGACAGAAACGTATTTTATTCAAGAACTTTGTGAGATACTTTGAAAATAAGTCCTCGCTTAGTAGCCATTCATCCGTGTTTCAAAGTTTCAACAAATTTTTAAGATTACTGAATAATCTGTAAGTACTTCTTGGGTTTTTCATGGATGATTCTGGTATCTTTAATTCAATTAGTACAATTTGTTTAAATAACACAATTACGTATAGAGCCTTAATAAATAAAATTTAAAAAAAAAATTATCAAATTAAATTTATCATAGTCAAGTGAAAATAACGTGATCTTCCTTTCGCTAAATGATCATTGTCCTCATCGGAAAACTACATCCCCTCTCGTGTCCAACCCGATCGAATAAGCAACCCATCACTTTTATGATTCATTAAATCCCTCAATTTTAATATGAAAAGAAAATAGTCTGCGAGTGATTCCGCACATCGCCGAAAGCGAATATCTCCCTTATCCAAAAGTCACAAAAGGAGCAAGACAAATCTCATCGATCCCCTCCTCTCAGCGCACATATCGGTCATACGCACAACAAATCCCATAAATAGACCGCAACGCTCAGGGCCGAGTCCGTGAAATCCCTTGTACTCCGAAGTACCGTTTCGCGAGTCTTTATGTTCTCTATACAGCTGGCGGATACAGCGCGAATTTCCCTTTCCTTCCCTTCGAAGTCGGCGTGTGTTGCTTCCCAGGCACACGCGCGCTCGCACAAACACACACACACACACACACACGCGGCGTCCGGGCCGCCACCGAGAGCTCGGGGACATTTCATACGCCGGCACCTCGCGCGCGTCGCGCGGTGCGGTTTTCCCGCCAAGTTCATTCAGCGTCTTGTCCCGCTCCTCTGGATGTAAGCCAAAAGCTGCATACGTCAGCGCTTCCCGCCTTCTCCCTCGGCGTTGCTGGGATTGCTGCTAATAGCGCGCCGCGCCCGGCCGCATGCACGTCAGGACGCAGGCAGCGACGCTCCGGCTCTAATAAGGCCGGGTCACGCTCCTATTCCGCAATATTTCCCCGACCAATTGTGCGCGACGTTACGCGAGAATAAATGTGACAGGCAAATCCAGCAGGAGTTATTGGCCGCATTATTCCCCGTGAATTCTTGCCCCGGTGGTTCGCTTCGCTTCCGAGGCTTGTATCCCCCGTGGCGCGCGGACTCGCTGAACATTAGCGTCAGCGTAAAAGGTGTTTGCCGCCGCCCGACAACCGGCGCAGGGTATACCTCGCCGCGCTTTACGCTCCATTGCTCCGCTTCGCTGGGCGCCGTTATTTTCGATCTGCTTATAGGTGTGACCTTCGAGATGCAGCCGGTGCATCAAAAAGTTATTTTAAAAACAGATAATAAATAGATTAATAAATGAAAATGTTTTGGTAATTCGTGGATTGTACAGGATGTACACTTATGCAACTTTTGCGTAATCGTTGTAGCAGTTTTTAAAAGCTTTTTTGTCGTTTCTTTTTATGCCAAAGTTTGAACGAACAATATGAAGGGAAAAAAGAAAACGTAAAACATCATGTGAATCCTCCAGTAAAAGTACGTTTAACTGTAGTAAACCTTCGTTTATATGTGTATGTTAATTCTGCTTTTTTTTTTGTTCGAGAAATACGTTTGCGGTCTTTTTAAAAGGCACGTGGAAGAATTCTTTGCAGCGTATACGTCACAGTTCAAAAATTTATTTTTAAGCACAAAATTTTCTAGTGGTGGCGGACCTTTTTAATGCTCCGAAATATTATGCTTTTTCCAACGTAATTATAATGACAAGGATATTTAGTCGATTCAATTATTAAATAAATAAAAAGGTTAATGCATTATATATTAACGTTCCATAATTAAAATTTTAAATAATGAATAACATAATATTTTGTAATAATATCGTGATATTGGAAACTCGTTGATTCACCGAAGTAGATTTTCAAAGTGATATTAATTAAGTGAACTTCAGTACATTGTTAAATCGAACGAATATAAATTTTGCCGTCTATTATAATTACAAAATGTCCATTTTAACTTTGATTTATTAACAAAATTTGTACACACACCCACGCTCTAACTTCTCCCAATTTACAAAAACTATTCTTGCATAATAACGCCACAAAGCTGCTCGTTTCAAATTAAATTAAACTTCACCAAGGAGCACGAAGAAAAATCCTCCCCTAGTTTTAAAGCGAAGCAAAATTTACACACTCCGAGCTTCCGCCAGGAAAAAATTTCAACCGCTAAAGTGACCTTCCCACGTCTCAAAAGCTTCTCTTCAAAATCCCCGTGCCCGCTGCTATTCACGTGCAATCAACTAATTCGTCCCCTCTCCGCTCGCGTATGTGCCGCGCTCGCGCTCCAACACACAGAGCCCCGCCCGCGTGCATGTACGCCGGAAGCGCCGAGTTCAAGGGCGCAACCTTCTTTTCCGCGGCGTGCTGCGCGCGTGGCCGCCGTCTACTTCGCGCCTTCGGCGCGGGGAGCAAAGTTCCGTCCCCCGGCCGCGGCAACGGTGAAGACGGCCGCTCGCTGGGACGGGGAAAAATGGATCTGCCGCACAGCGCGAGCCTGGCGGCGGGCCAGGGCCGACGGACGGGAGGTCTGCAATGAAATCTTTCTGGGTTAGGTTATGGTATAGGGTGCGCTTATGGTCGCGGACGGGGCTACCTGGCCCCCGGCCAGCCACCGGCGACTTCCTCGCTCTCGAGCGTGCGGTGACGTAGGCGCGCGCCGGAAGTCGCAAGAGGGTGGGCGAGGAGATAGCGCCGGAGCGCAATACGTCGGAGCAGCGAGCCGTATTCCAGATAAGACGAGAAAGAGAGACCCCCCGATAGATGGGAGG
Organism: Sycophila texana; assembly: GCA_035582955.1. Taxonomy (NCBI): domain Eukaryota; kingdom Metazoa; phylum Arthropoda; class Insecta; order Hymenoptera; family Eurytomidae; genus Sycophila; species Sycophila texana. Next base: position 5,018,438 of record JAWWEN010000009.1, read on the forward strand.
GCTCCTACTGGTCGTATACTCCTCGACTAGACGGCTTAGGTGAGACTCCCTTACACCTACATGCCCACTTTCTAGTCTATGCATATTGCTGGGATTATGCGGATTTTTCTTCTGAGATTAATTGTTATGGTCCAGTTATTCTTTGTTTTAAAATTCAACTGTGATAAAACGTGACGGGTGAAATATTGGAGAGAATTTAGTTTCTGTTTGACTGACTGATTATTACTAACTGGAAGAGTATGTATATAGCTCCTGGTTCTGAGAATTCCTCTCCAATTTTACAGGATAACTTTTTAATGAAAAATAATGAGCTTGCGGGAATTTAGATAACAAAAGTAGGAAGTGTTGTAAAAAAATGTAAGGTATTGCAGTCGATCAATAAGTTTTAAAAGACAAAAACAAAGAAAGTAACAATTATAATCGATTTCAAATTATCTCGCGGATAAAAAATCGTGAACAAAATTTTAATTAAATTATCGTACGTAACACTTCTTTTCTCCTTCCTACTTTTATACCTATGCAAACTTTTTGAAATAATATCGATTTTTCTGTTTAATAAGTTGCAATAATTAGAGCTCTTATACATTCTTCTTTATTTTTATTTTCGGTGTTTAGCTGATTTTTCAGTTTCTGATTTCATTATAACATTTTTGCAAATCTGATTTTGAATAATATGGTCTCACATTTTTTTTATACAATACTCCGCGACACATCTCTATTATTTTCCACTAAAAAGTCGTTCTGTAAAATATGAAAGAAATTCAAGACCCGAAGAGTTGATGATACTCTCCCAATAAGTCCACAGCTCGAACCGCATTATAGCCATATACTGACTGAGCCAATGAGTCAAATGCTTTTCTTGCAAGTATGAACGCTGCTGCTCGCGTCAACCTCAATTAGGCTAGTTTGAAAAACAGTAGAAAAAAAAAGAGAGGCGCAAATTGCAGAATAAAATTAAGAAATATCGTTATTACTTATCGGTGTGCGTTTGACCGACTTCATCCGACGGTTTAAAAGCTCGAGCAAGGCATTGCACCCTTCGAAAGACATAAAAACACTCTTTTTACGACTGGCGTCAAAGTCGAAACAAGGAAAGTCAAACAGTCCCGCCGGGCGACCATAATGGAAGCCTACAGGCTAATAGCAGCACAACTCGAGCGCCGCAATCCGGACTGAAATGTCTATAATTGTAAATCTGTCGATATATCGACTTCGCCGGGGCGATACATCAGCGGCGCGCAGCCAGCCGGGGGCCCGGCGAGGGACCCGAGCCAAAAGGTCTCTCTTCCCCTTTAACCTCGCCCCGCCTGTGCCCGACGTCATTACAGTTTCAAAAGCCTTAAATTCCCGCGCATCTCGCGGCCCGCTGCACGAGAGATGCCCGCGTCGATATCCGCGCCCGGTGCAGGGCTATATAGAGGGCCGGCCGCTACGGGCACGGCGCTCGCCCCTGCACGCCGCGATAGCGATCGCTCCTCTCTCGCTCTTTCCTATCTACTTCGGGGCTCTCGCTCGCACGTGGCGCGCCCGCCTCCTCCACTTCCTTCTGTCTCCCATGCGTATGCATGGGCACGGGGGCTTATCGGCGCGTCGCCTGCAATCTGTGCGCGAAATTATTTTCCTGCACTCTCTCCCTTGCGCGATTTGATTTCCTGAGCGATTCGGCTCTGGGAGCTTTATTGTGCGTCAAAAATTGCGGGGTGCTTCAAATTTCTTAATTTCCACTTTATATTTGCAATTTGTAAGTATACTTCACTGATAGATTTTTTGTTTTTACTTTACTTTCACTGCATAGATCTGATGAAAGATATAAATTCGGTCGTTTGTTAAGGATTAGCTATTCTTATGAAACCTTGAACCATGATTTATCTTGCCTGCTTTTTTTTTGCTCTGAACCCTTCTTCTCTCTTCATTATAGTCTCCCCTTTTCGGTGCTAGGCACTAGTTTCTTTTTTTCGGCACAATTAGCTTTATCAATCATTCGTCACTCGCTCGGCGAATGTGCGTCTCGCTATTTCGCCCTCGGTTCCATTATCAGCTTTCCGTCTCGATAAACTTCAACGGTAGGTGACAAACTGTACACGCAGAAGGTGGGTGGGGAGTTAGAAACAAGAGAGAAGGAACGCGCGCGCCGTACCCTCTTCTCTTCTTTTTTTTTATCGACCCTCATTCACTTCATCTCGCGGATTCGAATGCTCATATTTTCAACTCTGCCGCGCTTTTTCTCTCTCTCTCGCGCTCTCCCTCTCTCTCTCTCTCTCTCTCTCTCTCTCTCTCTCGCTCTCTTCCCCTCTCTCTAGTTTTTTTAGTCTTGCTCAAAGAAGCAAAGACCGAAGCCGCCTGGAATGTAAAGACACTGCAGAGGAGGAGAAAAAGAGTTTCCTTTATTCCTCGTATCGTCAAAAGATCGGGGCGCAGTCAAGCAGTAAGCTTGTAGGAATGGCATCGTTTGGGTTGTAAGAATCTATTGGCAGAACAGTCGCCCTCGAAAATACCTGCCTTTGAATAATGCAACTTCGCAAGAGTTCAATTTGAAGTTAAATCAATTGATTCTTCGCATCTTTCAATGTAATTTCTCTCCGCGAAAAATGGAAGTAATATATCCAGTAAAAGAAAGACCTCACTAAGACTGTTGACTGTAAATTTGAAAGAATATCTCCCTATAATAATAAAACTCAAGAAGACTCGTCTTATCGCATACAAAAAAGTGCACAGTTAAAGTAGCAAGAGCAATAGAAAAATAAATAAAAAGAAGATGAGGGCTTTAATCAGTTCAGTCTCGAAGCGAGCATCCAAGCCGATTTCTCGACGCGCGCGTCGTTACAGAGTGGCCCGCGCGTCTACGTCGACGTTGCATCCTTAAGAATAAATTCCCGCGGCCGTCCCCGCGCTCTCTCCTCCGCGGCGGTGCAGTCGGGAGAGGGCACATCGGGAAAGGGGGAGAGAGAGCTGGCGCTGTCGCGAGGCTGCCACCCCCGGCGTAGCGCCTGCGCCCCAGCACGAACCCCTTTGACGGAGGGGTGTCGGCGCTCGGCCGGTGGGGGTTGCTCCGGTGGGGGTGTCGGCGGGATAGGGGCGGCAGGAGCCGCTACGTCAGCCCCGCCAGGCGGCGCGCGCGCCTACCACCTCCTTCTGCTCGCCGTCGGCGGCTACGGCGGCGGCGGTGGCGGCGGCGGCACGGCTCCACTGCCCGGGAGCTCCACGGTCGCCCCATTCCGTTCTCGGCGCCACAGCGTGTAGCATCGTAGCTGTGCCCCGCTCGCGCGCGTGTTCACCTCACTCACTCACGCAGAGGTAGAGCGAGACGTCGGAGAGGGAGCGAGCGAGATAGTGTCGGAGGGAGAGAGGGTAGAAAGAGAGACAGAGAGAGAGAGAGAGAGAGACAGAGACAGAGGCGGAACGGAGGAGGACACCTCTACGGGCGCAATCAGTGCGAGGCGCACAGGCACGCACCCACACCCGCTGCGTGCATACGCACACACAGCCGCGCACCTGTACACCTGTCACCCTCGGCCATCTCTCTTTCTCGCGCGTTACAGCCGTCCGGCTGCGAGTTACATCGCCTCAGTCAGCAGTGTGCGTTCGTACGGCAACGAGGGCAGTAAACCGCGAGTTTTATTTTTTCCGATTTCGAGTGTCGTGTCCGCCGAATTGTATCGTCTTTTGGCCTCCTGCGAGTTCGTCCGGCCGGTCGACGTTGGTGGATAAGTGAGGGGCGACGGTAAGCGCACGTACGGCACGGTACGTGGGGGAGCCATCGCGTGCCAGGAACCAACAGGTATCAGCGCGGCCTGCACACGGCCGCAGCGGCCCGCCGAGGGAGGAAGGAAGCGAGGAAGAGGCAAGACGCGGCGAGCGGCGCGCGAGGGCTAGTAGTAGCCGGGCCGATCCGTCAGACGGCCGACGTCGTCTTTTTTTTCACTGAACCGGTTCGACGACAAGTGTACAAGACGGCGGTCACCACGTATCTCACGCCGCTCATCACACCTGAGAAGGTACTTGATTGCATCACACACACACACTCACTCATAAATCATCCTCTCTGTCTGCGCCTCTTTTGACTCGGTGCGCGAGCCGTAAAAAGGATAACGTGAACGCCGAGGTGAGAGGTGTTACTGCAGCCGCCCCTCCGGGCCCGCCGTTTCTTTCTGCGCTTCCGGAAGGAGGTGGAGGGCGAGCGAGTGCATAGAGTTATAACGCCTGTGATGTACTGCGTCTATTCTGTGCCGTTTTAAATGTTCTGTCGTATTGTTTGTTTGTTTTTTTTCTTTTTTTGTTCTCTGGTCTCATTTATTTCGTACGTTCTCCCGCTGCTCGCAAGAAGTGTTCGTAAATGTGCTTTTCGCCGTTAAGTTTTTCTCTGTTGCTGTCCTCCCGCATAAGCCTCTGTGCGAGTGTATTCCTCTGTGCTCCGTGCGACCCTGTCCCCTAATGTGTCTCTAGGAATCGAACGGATGTACACAAAAGCCGGAATGTCCTATCTGGAACAGGACCAAGGGATTTTCAATGAATCTCGCCTGCTCTCGTTACTTGCAGCTTCCTCTCTGCGCCTATTTCTAGCCGCGCTCGGCTCCTCGCTGGTTTACTTGCGTCATTGACCTTAAAACAGGAATATAAAGAGGAAGAGTATTGATCTCGTTCTTCTTGCACCGTTTTCTTTTTCTCTTTTTCTCTTTTTTTTAAATTCGTCCCGCCTCGGTGAGAGGATACGTATTTACATTTGTTCCAGATTACTTTCCATGAATCGCCACTATCATTATCGTAGCAAGAAACTCGCGGACTTCCGGAACGGCAATCATTGGTTACGCTGTTACAGTGAGTTGTTAAGACAATAACCGGGCGGAATTTAAGGATTCGTAGTTTTATTGACTTGTGATTTATACTTTCGATATTCTACTTTCTATGCACCGTTTTTAGGCACACGCAAGTGAACTTCATAAAATCCACTGCGTTAACGAAGTCGTTAAATTCATGCCTCTTTTCCTTTTAACTCGTTCGTTTAATTATTCGCAATTAATGCATTATCAATAACAATGAACGAAAGCATAAAAGCAGCGGAGGCGAAAGAAAAATTAAAAAAAAATAATAAAAATCCGCGTTAATCTATAATCGCATTCCGCAGATAATCGGGCTAAAAAAGAGAAAGGATAGATTTAAACATCGTTGTTCTCTTGCCCGGAGTAATAACTTTTTTCACGCTCGATTGATACCTTCGCGCTCGGCCGCGAAAAAGGAAAAAAAAAACGGCGAATCCCCCGCTTAAATAAAAACGTCTCCGCGCGATCGTTCATTCGCTGACCGCTTCTGCCTTCCTTTCTCTTCTTATTACCTCTCTCTTTCTCTCTCTCTCTCTTTCTCTCTCTCTCTCTCTCTCTCTCTCTCTCTCTCTCTCGCAAACTCACCGCCGCGCTATATAGACACGGTACCGGTGCGAGACTATGATTTTTCACGAGCACCCGAAGACTTTTTACACGCGCCTCGGAATGTTTTACGATAATTGCGCTCCACTCGTTTTCCTGACTCTCTGCCTGAATTAGAAAGCGACTTGGTACAATTTTTTACAGCGTTACCGCGCGCCAGCCTTTAAATTCGCGAAAACAGTCTCGTAAAAGTGCGAACGTACAGAATTCCCCAAACGCCTACGCTGCCGTTACTCTTATCTCTTCGAACTCCCGCTAGTTCCCCCCTCTTTTCTTACTCTCTTTAACGCCCGCTCCCTTTCGCCGGTTGTTCTCACTTCATTTTCAATTTCGCAGCGCGTAAACCGTTTTCTCCCTCTCTGTCCCTCATTGTCGTCGGCAAAAATTTCGTTTGCCTTAAATTTTCGTGCTCGGAATGAATCGCGTGCATTATACCTTTTTCTCGCCCTCTCTTTGTTTAATACTCTATCCTCAATCTCTCTCGGGTATATCCGACGACAATTTAGACAGCCGGTCTCGATTTCCCCATGAGAAATGCAAATTTGCCCTGGAGATTGGCAAGCTAATAGCCGAAAGATTGAGGAAAGCAGTGCAGCTGAAAAACGCATAAAAGTCGCATTGAATAAATGCGGCGCGAAATCCCGAAGCTCGGGCTCTCTAATGTCGATGCGGAAAAACAGCATCGCGCGCAGACACGTCAAAGCTTTTGATAAATGAAAACGAAAACAGCGCGGAGTCTTTTTGCCCGGCAGGGAATTAATTTCGCGTTTTGTTTCCTCCGCCAGTTTTTCTCTCCGATGCTTTCTCTCTCTCAGCCTCGCGCGGGCACGTGATCCTGATAATTCGGCCGCATGAATGCTCCCTCGGCGTTCGGCGATCAGTTTTTCGATTCCTTCCATTTTTTTTCGCCGACCCGCGAAATTCATAAAGCGGTGAAAGTGCCGCAGCCCGGAAATGAACGAAAGAGACGGGGAAAATTAGCGAGATCCCCGGGAAGCGAAGTGACTTTAACGAGCTTTAATCCCGCACCTCTTGCGCCTCCGCAGCTTAATGAGAGTCTGGCCGTGTCGCCGCCACCGCCGCCGCCGTCATCGCCGTCGTCGCCGTCGTCTTCGTAGTAGAGCCGTATCGATTTCAAAAGAAGAGTCGCGACCGGAGGGGTAGAGGGTCGAGGATTGCCGGCCATTAAGCTATAATGAACTTACGGTCACGCTGAATCATCGTTCCTTATATCAGTGTTTATATTTCGTAATCGATGTTTGTTTGCTTTCTTTCGGGATAGAACGTTTTTTTCTTTAATAAACTTTCAGCAGTTTTTATGTGCATATGGATTTTTTGAAATTTATTCATCGCGCTGAAATGCCCGGCAAGGTCAGCGTTCGTTTTATCAATTGAAGTTGCAATTGGGTGTTTGCACTGTTGATCGACGAATTTCCAATGAAAATTAATTTCCCAGCGTTAAAATAAAAAGCTTCAGGTTTTTTGTAAATTGCGTTTTTCGGTAGAAAAGTTTCCTCGCAAATTCATTAGAAGCCCTTAATGTACTTATTAGCAGCGAGCCCTTCGAGTGGAAATGGTTTTGGATTAGTTCGTTATCTTGGTCGATTTCCAAGCGGATAAAATTAATTACTTTGCACGGGCATCCTTCCGTTGTGAATATATACGCTTATCCGAGTAGAGGGGCGAAGAGAGAAGCAGAGGGTGCATTTCAAAGAACCGCTTTAAGGATGTTATCGCAGAATATCGAAATTGACACGTGCCTTTAGAGAATGAAAATAGCACTCGTATTATATCTTTAATAACCTCTGCATGCACGCGTGAACAGTGGCATAAGTGCTATTTAGCTCGGCTGAATAATACATTCAGTTCGGCCACGTGAGTCCAGCGGTTAAAAAAGGAAGTACCCACAACGAAAAATTGATTAGCATTAACCACCTTTAAAATGCATCTCGCGTCAAACTCGAGTCAGAAAAGATAAAAAAAAAACTTTTCAGATGACAATAGATACAAATCATTTTCGTCGCGAGAGGAAACTGCTGAAATTGAAAAAAAGGGGGATAGAAATCCGGCAAAGTTGAAAAAAGCCGAGCCATAAATTTTCAATACATCAGGCACGTGCGTCGACGCAGCGCTGCCGCGGCATCCTACATCTGATAAGTTCCCAGCTGTTTGCTTAAAATCGCTTTTCAATCCAGCCCCGCGTGTAAAAGCACATCTCCTCCTCTCCCCAGCTCTTGAAATCACAAAGCTCTCCGCGCGACCCTCTTTGTCTCTCTTTCGTCCGAATCCACGCCGTGCGAAATTCAGATACTAGCTGCGCTGACAAACGGGCTAAAATACAGAAGTAGGTTAACTCTCTCACTCCGTCGCCGTCGTCGTCGTCGTCGTCGTCGCCGCCGCTGTCGACGCAGTCGCTCCGCCTGCCACCCCCGATTCATCCCCCGCGCATTCACGCGCGACCCTTCACTTCGCTCCCTCACTTCCCGCGAATGCACACGTCTCTCTCTCTCTCTCTCTCAAGTCTCTCACCTCCTTTTTCGCTCTTGCGCATACATTTTATATCGCACGCGTAAAATTTCCTTCGAGTCGCGCACGCGCCCCGTCAGCCGCCCTTCTTTTGTTTCGCCGGTCTTTTCTCTCCCTCTTTTTTTATTCCCTTCCTCGAGCCCTTTGTTCCCGCGCTCTCTCGCTCTCTCGCTTTCTCTCTTTTCACTTTTTTCACTCCCCTGGTCGCGAAGTAATAGCTATTTGAAATCTCGGCGACTGCATTAAAGTCGGTTATTGAAAGGAGAAAAGTTCGACGAGAAGAGATTGCGCGAGCGAATGTATAGAGCGGAGGAGAGGGAGAGGGGGGGGGGGGAATGAGAAGGAAGATACTTTTTCTTTTAGCCGAGTTTAAAGTATATCGCTCGTTGTTTTTATAGGCCTCCCGCAGTCTTTTTTCGAGGTTACGCTAATCTCGTCCATCTGGCCGTGCGGCGCAGCCAGCGCTGCTCCTTCCCGCGAAACTCGCCGGCGACGTTTTTTATTTTCGCGCGCATCGGCGGCTTTTCATTAGCGAAACGTTTTCCACTTACGTGCGCCCGCCCTTCGTTTTCGCAGCAATTCATAAATTCCCGTCGAGTCGCCGCCTCGCACCTCGAGCCGTCCATTTGCTAGTTGCTCCTAAGTAATTGCATCGATTGGCCTCGCGGTCTGATATCTACATGAAGGAAATTATGCGGAGATGAGGGCACGGAAATTCTTTCAATTGAATTTTCAATAATATAGTGGCGGGCGCTCAGGGATGGGAGAGAAGTGGGGATGTCCGCGGCTCAGTGGATATCAATGCGATTTCATGCAAATGCACCCGGGCGAGTTATCTTGAATATTTATATTTTTAAATTAAAATGCGCGCACGTATATAATTTGTATTGACGCTGCATAAATTTCGGGCTTTTAAGAGATTGGCTGGCTTTGATAAGCCAAAAGCTCGTCGTCATTCACCGATTAGTCGGTGCCACTTGCACGCGCACCTTCCCTCCCCGCCCATCCGTAAATCCGTATTTAAAACTTACCAAAGTTATTATTTATTGCCCGATGCTCCGATAGCCCCGCCGCTCAATTTAAGCCGTAGGATTAATTAATATAAATATATATCTGTGTTTACGCGATAAATTAAAATGAACAATTTTCTTGTTTTCAGAGGGAAGATGCTCTGTACATACATAAATAAGTAAAATTGGTGGCTCCAATGCGCTATTGAGAATTCACTTATTCTACGTTATAAGTTATTCATTTATTCAATGTGGGGATGACTTTTCCATATTAAATAAGAATTTCACTCATTCGTATTAAAAAGATTTATTGATAGTGTTTTGAAAGACGTGTACTATAGATTATAACTTAAAAGTATTTGTCACTTCTGTCTAGCATTTTTCATAAACAAAACAGATTGTTCTCGGAATCCAAACAAAAATCCCTTTATCAGCGCAATTCATTCCAAAACATTTGCAGTGCACATATGCGGAAAAGCACGGCGCTCGCGCATCAAGCGTAATTACGCTGTGCCCTCTGCTGCTCCGAGCTCGTGCGTGCGGCTCTCGAGGATCTCTCAAAGTGAATGAGGGGGAATAGAAGAGGGTGAGGTGGAATAGAGAGAGAGAGAGAGAAAGGTATCAGCGGTGCGCGGAAAGCACGTTTCATTCGTAGATCAGGTTAGCCTACTGGCGAGGCACGTGTAAGATCAATGTTGAGAGCGATAGAATGAGCGTTCATACAGCGGCAGCAACAAGCCCCTATTCATGCTGTCGAATCGGGCCCAGCCCAGACCATAACGCGTGAATTTCTGCTTATAGCAGTTCCATCCCGACTACAGACGACGCCTGTACATGAGTACACATGTGCATGTGTGCTGCTGCGTTCTCTTTCTCTCTCTCTCCCTCTATTACTCTCCTTGCGCGGAGGCAGTCGTATACAATACTCTCTTCGTAAATATTGTGCGACTGTATAACACTGTACGGCTGCACTGAGCTTTGCCTTTTAGCATAATGCTGAGTTAGCTGCTTCAAATCATTTGATACGCGCTATTTGCTATTTTGATAAGGGTCTTGCTCATTTGACAGATTGACTGGCATCTTGTTTAGGTCTGATTGAAGCCGAATAAATCTATACGATTAATTAAAACTTTTGCTTCGCTGCTCGCTGAAATGTTAAACGATCATCGGATTAATTTAATTAGATATCAGATTCGATAAGAAAAAGCTTCTTCTACGAGGAAGCAAACATTTTTTTAAATCGTCATATACATTCGACTCTCGTGTCAAGGTCTTCCTCTATCTGTTGAATAAATTATTCATCAGGAGCGCTATTGAGGTGGTGCAAGTGAAAACGAAAAAAATTCTCCCTCATCAGATTGTCAAATACAATTCCATCCGCACGAAACGCGACGTAATTACGATTCCCATGATTACTACGTTGCTTCATTCTCCAGTGTGCGCTACACCCCCGACGACAAAAGATCCTTTTTATAATTGATATCGCGCAATTGCCACTTTTCTCATTGAAAATTTCCCATCCCCCTACCCTCTTACCCTCTCTCTCTCTTTCTCTCTCACTTTCTCGCATACTGGAGTAAAAGATCGAGTCTCTGCTGGCACCCGAGCCGTAAGCGTTTCAATATGCTGGCTTTGGGGCCGAGAGAAGAATGTGATCGAGCCCCGGCTTCTATGGGAATACTAGTTACTTGCTTATGATGCTCAACAGAGCACCACAATGGGTCGGGCAGGGCGAGGGTTTCGCGTACTTGTTCTTCGAGCTGCTGAGCAAACACCTGAGCTCGCCAGTCAATGCGAGGGAAGGGGGCCGAGATCGCGCTCGGGCTATTTATAATCGCGGAGTGACTCTTCTCGGCGGTGTCCTCGTCTTCGGCGCCGTCGGTCGCCCGTCCCGTCCGACGTCGCGAAGCCTCCATTGTGCGCCACGCGACACGAGCCTCGAGATAATCGTCCCTATAACATCGTCAACCCAAATTTCTGAATAGAATTCGCGCACGCACACGCACGCCTCAGCAAACTTAACTGCTCAAGCCTCAAAGGCTAATTCGTACAGCTCTCACCGCCCGGCTGTTTGGCTTGATTGAGTGGGCTAGTTTGGACGCACTGCAATTGATTCGTTCATTAATCTCTTATTTTTAGAGAGTTCATTCGTGCGTTTTTTTTTTGTCGAGATGAATTTTGCTCGTCGAAGGTAATTAAATGAATATAAACGTTCCTTTCGATATTTTATTTATCTTACGTACGTTTTATATTATAAAAAAAAAATACAACGAAAAAGGTGATACTACCGCATAATGCAATAAATTTGAAACAAATATAAAATCGCTCGTACAATTATCGAGACGTGAAATTACAAATTAAACCGAAATAAGCATCGACCGAGAGAATAATAAAAATGAAACAAAATTAACCGGAACAGATTCACTCCGCCATAATTTATCTCTCATTAAAAGCGCATATAAACTTTTTCTTCTGCTTTGCATCAGAAAAAATTTCTCCGCCAGTGAGAGAGAGAGAGAGAGACGGAGAAAGTGAGTGTGGTATGAAAAATGGCAGCGCAATGGCGCTCGCATTTCCTTTCAGTCTGCTTTTCAGATGCAGAAATGAAAAAACAGTAGCGGCAGCCGCGCCGAACGATAATACAGATCAAAGGAAGCGTTAAAATAGAAGATGATATACGCGCACGCGCAACTCGCTCTTTCGCGTCGTGAATGCCTATAGTCACCGCCACACTCTCACCTTTGAGATAAAAGCGCTACATGGCGCAAGCTCTCACGTTTGACATCTCTCGATCGATATAATCTTCGGACAAGAGTCAAGATAGGGAGACGGAAAAAAAGGGGGGAAGTGCGCTCGATGTACCATGAAAAATTGCAATGTAAAAATCCGTCTAATATGGATTATCGACTTCGGGCAAACAGCTTGCGTTCTCCAACTAAACGACTATATAAGCGAAAAATAGCTGAATTTTCGATCAGTTGCTGCGATGGAAATACAGAAAATTTAGCATTTTTTAAATAAGCATTTCTTCGAGCTTAATTAGAGATGTTAGTTTTTTCGAAAAGTCGAGCTGCCGCTGCGAAGGGTAAACGAATAAAATAAAGAGAGGCAAAGCCGTCCAGTCGTCTCCTCGCAAACTAGCATCCGCTCGAAAGTGATAAGATCCACAAACGGAGCCATAACGAGTTTCCGATTTCCACGGCGGGCAAGCGGTGTAACTTTGAAATAATCGGACCGAGCTGAGCTTGGCACAGCACGAAGGAACACTGGATTCCCTGGTAATCCGGGCAAAGTCGCAACTCAAACAGTTTAAGTCAAGATAGCGCCGCTCGCGCTCCAGTCGGCGGGGAGATGGACTCTCGGGTCACTACGCCGACGTAATGGAGTGGATTTGGTATTGGAAGGCGCATGAGTGGACCGTGTGTCGGCGAAACTTCCGGAAATTGAATGAAAGTTACGCAGCTTCGGCGGCATTAAGACGTCCGTAGCTTCTAAAAGGTCCTTCCAAACAATCGCAACGGGAATTCAATGATGAAAACTATCCACACGTTGATGGGCGAGATACGCTTGTCTGAAAATTTTCAAATTTAATTGATTGAATAATTAAATGTTATCTATATACTAGCCGTTTTTTATTTTAAAAGAGTTTATTTTCTTTCTGAAATTAATTAAAATATCAATAAATTAAAGCTAACGTGATTATACTTATTGAAAATACTGAAAAATTAAACAACCAATTCATGATTGAATAAATAATTAAAGATTTAATAAGAGCTGTGATTATTTTACACTTTTTATAAATTTTCATTCTGTGAAAGTAATTTCGTAAATTCAGTATAAATTTTCGTTTGATTGCATTTAGATTAACTAAATTGTCAACTCTTCTTCGGAGTTAGTCACGTGGATTGTCATTATCAACATATCATACTGCCACACGCAATTGCATATTTGACCATAATCATCTGGTCAATTTCGCTTGCACGGATGAAGTCTTTTAATTTGTCAAATTAAATGTTCATGAATAGTTTATTTCAATTTTGCATTGAATATATTTTTAAAAATTCATACACAATTCGCAAGTAAATAGTCGCGAAAAAAAGTTTACGGCTGGAAGTAGTATTTTTGAGGCTGTCTTCGCTTCTTCACTCGATCGAATATTGAATTTAAATGAATTCCGTAGGTGCCAAGAATGAAAAAAATTATTTGTCCGAGAATGTGCCAAATGTCCTTGCCAGCATTTTTGCCTGGGCGACGCGGAGAGTTGTGCGTGTGGATACTGCCAAATTTCGTCTGCAGTGGTGTACTTTAACGACCGATTTTCCTTAAATATACGTTGCTAATTTGCCTATATGCAATTAGAAAATCCGTCGTTGTCGTCGAGTTTTCTCTCCTCAAAATTGTGCATAGAATTTCCAAATAACACCGGAGACCTTGCCAAAAAATAGTCATAGTCACTATTTTTTGATCAACAATTACACAAAATATATTTACAACACGTTTTTAGAACAACAAAAAATGTTACTATTATAAAGCTTCCAGGCAGTTAGAAGAAAACCATTAACACCCATAACAATTTAAAAATCATTTCTTTTAAAAGTCAATTTTGATAAAAGTCGGATTCATTCCTCTTAATCCCATCAATAAAACCACCGAAACAAAATAAATCCGTCTGTCGCGGAATGAAGCGAAGGATAAAGCGCGCCAAAAAGAATAACAGTGTTACGCCATAAAATACGCGTGGACGTGGAAAATGAAATAAAGAAAACAATCAACTAGTTCCTTTATCTATTCAATTTTATCTAAATCCTCGTTAACGAAAAGCGAGAACGCGTCTCTCTCTCTCTCTCTCTCTCTCTGGCCCTCTCCGTCCTGCTTCTAGCGCAAATTTTCTCTCCTCGAAAATTCAGCATCGAAAACGGTTTCGGCTATCAGGGAATGAAAAATAGTCTCCCCGAAGCGAGTTTAGCCCCGCGTAATAAATGGCGGTTCGCAGGACCATCCCATAAAGGCCGGCCCCCGGATCTTCCGGCATGCGCGAACGCTAGACGCCTCTCCTCCCCCCGTCCCCCCATTCTGCCTCCTCTCTCATTCCCTATCGTTGCACGCAGCATGTGCACCGCGCCACAGAGGGAGAGGAAGAATTGCCGCCGAGATAGAGAATGAGTGAGATAGCCCACCGAGTCACAGACGGAATTGAAAGAGCCCTCACAAAAAAAAATCTAAAAAAATAAAGAGTGAAGTGGACATAAAAGGGGATTTTTTTCGCCGAAAATTGTTTCGACCGCATCGGCGTAATTTCGTTTCAATGCTCGCACCCGCGCGCTTACTCTGATAGAGGAGAATATACTTTTTTTCTTTTTAAATGAAAATTATTAAAAACATTTTTACAAAGCGCGCTTTACGCATCCATTGCTCCTCTTTCAATTTTAAACTGCGCGCTCGCTAATTTTCCATTGCGGCACTAGCGGAATGTACTTTTTCTTTTTTTAAATCTGCAGCGACGTTATATAGGCAACGTCGCTCGTTCACCAAAAGATATGCATTTCCTACACATGCACATCCTGACCTATTAACCGCGGGAAGGGATTTCTTTATTCTTTATGAATAAGTGAAATGGGGGAAAAAATCTTTTCACCTTTAAAAGTGCTATATAGGTCAGCCACCATTAAAGTGTATACAATATTGATAATCTGATTACACGTTTCAATTGAAAGAAAAACGTTCGTGCGTCAATAATTGTTTAACGATGGATTAAACGTCAATGAATATTGCATTACATATTTCAGTCGCTTTTAATGAATTTTAACAATAGCGAGTGAGCAAACAATGGCGAAAAGGGTCGGACCTGGGCAGCGGGCGATAACGCATAACACACCTCGATATATTCTAGTATTTGCGTCTTATACTATGCGGACCCATTGGCGCATCGGCACACGCGCGCCTTTCTTACCTCCCGAGTATTTACGGTCGGCTATTCGACTTGTAAATCGCCATGCAGAAGCATTTGTTGGGAACTTCCGTCACGTCGGCTTTACTGCCGATTCCATATTTTATTTGAATCCTCATCTAATTTTGAACTCAAATGTTCAGTTGTCTCGTCGATATTTAAAGTAGTAATACGTGTATAGTGTTTGCATAAACCGCAGGCAGGTGCATCGCCAAATTTATGTACTTTAGTGCAATATCGTAAAAGCTTTATTTTAAACGATAGACGAATTAAAACTTTTATTGTTATAAAAAGAGATTATTTTAAATGTTCTCCGACAATTCATTTAATGTTAATTTTGAAAATTAACAGTAAAGCAAACAGTTTTTTTCTCATAAAGTTAATTAAAACCAATGGCCGTCAAATTATTTACAAACTGTGGTTTTTTTTCGAAAAAAGTAATATATATCGCATCTGGCCATATTATAACAGCGTTCATCCATCATTGTTGCACCACACCGGCATTTTGCGAAAACCGATGGCTTTTGTAGTCCGGCTGCATGCATGCAACCTCCATCGAATATTCGATTATTTTTCTTTCTCTCTCTCTCTCTTTCTCTCACTCACTCGCTATCTCGTTCTGACATCTCTTACTATCTGCGTAAAAGCATTTGCTCGCGGGATTTATAGAGGGATGTAAATTTATCTCCGGATAATGAAAATGTTTCGACGTACCCTTCTCCACCTTGCCGACGCTGAACCGCATTCGTCTCGAGATTACCAAAGGAGAAGGAAGTGAACGAGGGTGAGATGAAAGCGCAACGCTGTCGACAAGTGCGCCGGAGAAAGTGGATATACCATTTTAGAAATCCGACTGAATCTCGGTTGTTAATATCCACGATCGCGATAAAAACAAAGCTGCTGCTTTCTTTAACAAATAAAAAAATTAGTGTGCAATGCTATTTAAATAAACTAAAATTTATGTCAAAATAAATAAATAAATAAAGTATTATTCGTCTATTGCAGATAGCTTTTAAATCTGTTTATTGTTAAATAAATAAATGAAAAAGAGAGAGAGAGAAGAAAATCAGTGTTAAAAATGCGATTAATAAAAATGATTTTGTGCAATAAGTTCGCGCAAAGATTCTAAGAACCATCGCGAGTATTACAAGGGAAGCCATCTGAAGAGAAAAGGCGAAAAGCCATCGTCGAGCGAAGAAAGGGGCTGTAGACAAGCGCGGAAGGGGAGCCCAGTGGAGCTTGTAAGCCGGCGGATGATAACCGTTTTACGTCTCTTGCGTCCACTCTGCCTCCCTTTTTTCTCTCCCTAAGATGTGCGTGAGCACTTTGTCCAAAATCTCCGGCGGTTCCTCCGCCGGGAGAATTAATTGGGAGTAGGGTCGCGCGTTAGTTTCATGGAGGCCGCTGATGAAGCCGCCCAGGAATTTCCCTCGGCCGATTCAGTTTACTGGCTATTCCGAGAGTGGCCTTATTAAGTCGGCCGCATTAACGGATTGATTTTTGGGTGTTGCACGCTTTCTTTAGTAACAGAGCCGTTGACTGCACCAGAGGAAATGTACAATTCTTCTGCCTCCTTTCTATTGAATACTTCTTTTATACTCTTTGATTTAGGAAAGCAGTAATTTCTTCTGTAATTTTAAAAAAGATCTTCTGCAATTCAAGCACTTATTGTTCAATTATTTCATTTTGTCTTCATTTGAAATTGTGTCTTAAATTAAGAGATCATTTTTAAAATCTAATTAAAATTAGTTAAAATTCAAGGAGCTTTTTTCTGAAAACGAACACTTCTAAATAGAACTGGAATTATATTACACCTTTTTATACATTTATATAAATGTGACTGAAACGCACGTAGCGTAAACTTACCGCAAAACCGCATACTCAAGTTACATCGACCCTCAAGCGGCTTAAATTTCTTTAACAATGTTGCTGTCAGTTTAAAACTGAATACGTTATCCCCTTCTTTCTGAATAAATAAGAAGAATAAAAATTCATTGAAATTTAATTTTTTGCATAAAATAAAAAGGAAAAACTAAAGCAACACTTACAACTTGTACTTGTCAGAAAAGCATAGGTTTGATAATCATTTCAAATATTGTTGCCTTGCAATATTAATTTTAGCGTTTCTTTTAGAAAAAAACTGGGCGTTCAGCACATTTTAACGACAACTCTGAGCGTCAGCATTAAATTTTCGATAATAAATTCTGCGGTAAAAAAATATACCGATTTTCCCTTAATTCGATTCCGCTTGTCTGTGCAGCTATTCGTACCGCGCGCGGCTCACCGAGCAGATCGGATAAGCGATTCACGTGAAAAATTTTAATTTCAACCGCGCGAGAGGCCAGACTTATGAAAAACTCCGGGGCGAAGTCGTCCGAGCGAAATCACGCGACCCGAAGAATAACACGCTCTCCAATATATAAGAAGGTGCGCACGGGCGGAGCTGATAAAACCTCGGGTAAAAAGGGCTCCACTCGCGAGGGCAGAAAAGAGAGGAGCATTCGATATTAACTTTGCTCGAGTATAACTTCCTCTCGACGCGCCTTCCATCCCCCACCCTCCGGAGCCTCGCTTCACCGTCGTCGCGCCGAAAAAAAAGGAAAGTTTTCGCCCGCACGCGCGTCTTGCGATATTAACTTTCGAAAAAATTAAAATAGTTTATATTCGAGGGCGTGGATGTGGACGAGAGTTTAGGGACGGGAAGAGGAGACCGCGAAAATTGGGGCAGAGCCGGGGTGGGCCGCTGCCGTGCGGTCGGATGCGCGGGTGGCTCTCCTTTTCTTTCCCCGCGGGCGACGAAACTATATAAAACCACTCCTGCTAAGTTGTAAAATTGTAATGGGCCTCCCAGTATTTACATAATGCCACGGGATAATAAGTGGAACCACCGGCAAAGCGGAAAGAGAGCGCGAGTTTCCATTACCTTTCCGGCTTATACTTAAGGCACTAAGCTCTTATCTTTGCTAACGACCGAAAGTTACACCCACGCGGTTCGTTTCTTTTTCTTCACGTCTGCTCATTTGCTTCCTTCTCTTTTTTTTTACTTTTACAAATGACTTGTCTATAGTGCTAAGTCAGTAAGGTCTTAACTTTCGACGTTTGTTAAATAATTAAAGAGGTTCGCTCTGGCCAATCTTGACTCAATAAATAAATTACAAATTAATTAAGACATAATTAAGACATATACAGTAACATTATCTTTACTTTCTTTCCTGAATTTAATCGGTATTTTAATATTGAGAATTATCTTAAATAAAATAGTAACATTTTTTGTAAATAATATATCCCCTTTAATTCTTGACTCTTAATTCATATGATAAACCAATTTTATAATTATAAAACAAGCATTTCTTTCTGATCCTCCAGAATTCTGCGTATTCCGTGTACTTTGATGAGAAATACGCACGAGACCTTTTTCCGATCTCGCTGAAACATCAGACCTATAACATACACGTGACTCTCGTAGTCCGTCACGCATCGAGCGCAGGCCGCAACAAACTGTAACGTTAGCGCTCGATTTTCCCGTCAAGCGTGCGGCGATTGCCGCTGCGAGATAAGCGAATCGCGAGTCCCGGGAGAGATCGAGCCGTCGCTCGTTCATATCTAAATTGTATCGGAGCGCGCTGCGCTGCCGGGCTCCCCCTCCCCCGTCGTTCGAAAAAGCTCCTCCTTCCGTGACTCGGAGTCCGCCACTTAGTCTGTCTAGCCTGCAACTAAATCGTTCGCGGGGGGCGTAGGCGCGGGCGGGCACGTCCTGCGCATACCAAGCAACTCCGGCGTAAATCCGCACGCGAGTCGACCGAGGGTTGAAAGACGCGTGAATCCTTGAGTGGATTCGATCGGAGCTTGTCTCCCTGGCTACTTACTCCCTTCTCTCTTTCTCCCACGTTTTTGCCGTATTTGGTAAATAAAGGATATCTATCTGTCTTGTATATTTGTTCTATCGACTTCTATAAAACGCACATCTACGAATAAGTAAATATTTATAAAAAGTAATAATTTTTCCAATTCTAATTACATAATTCGATCAATTAACTGATAATTATTTTTCCGTTGGAATTTGTTTTTTTAGTCGATAAAATTGTTTAGAAGGATAGTTACACAGATATATATGGATCCGGGTGAAATCATCGATTGAACGGGCTTTATTATGTACGTGTGGAGAGTCTTGAAGAATTGCGAGAGACCAGTAAAACGTAATTACTCGGGGATTTAACGGTGGAAACGTGTCGCTTTAACGGCCAATAACGAAGTCAAAGTGAATCGTAAAACGCTTAGGGTAAAAACAATCGAGAAGTCGAAAGCGTTCCTCGGATGTTTTGTATTACTGCTTAAAGCGCCACTTAAAATGTTATTATCGCGGAAGCGAATAAATTTAACGATACTTATTGTACTTAATAAACATATTTATCCCGATATTACCGTTCTTTAATTGGCTCGGTTCGTTCTATTCACTCCCTCGAATTAAATTAATTTCAATACATTTTTTGTTAAATGAGTACTAATTAATTCTTCACTGCATGTTATAATTAGCGCAAACGGGCAGCGCGGCAATACAAAAAAAAAAAGGAAGAAAGATAGAGTTAAAAACTCCCCCTCCGTTCGAACGAAGCAATTTAGAGTAACAGCGAATAAGACAAGGAGATTACGCCGTAAATTTGGAGGGTCGGCGAATCGTGCACGCGCCGACACTAAAATTTAATTACACTTATCTAATGAAATAAGTGCGATAAACAGGTAGTTGTCCTCAAAAGTGCGCGGGCTCGGCTTCTGCCATCGTCTCCACCCCGTCGGTGGCATTAAGCGTACCGCGAGATCCTTATCCCCGGGAATAAGCTATCCAATTATTCTCTCCCGAGCTCGGCGCTGTTTGTACAACGAACTTCCCCTCTTGAGGCGCCGGAGCTAAACTTTTTCGGACTCCTCCTCGGGAAATCGTCGCGCTCGCGGCAATGATAAATACCGAGCGAATTAAACAGTTTCCACCCGACAAGCCGGCAAATTTACTAGCCGACGCTACGAATAACGACATTTCCTTCAAGCTCCGGTCCTTGGATTTTTCGGTGGGCATGTGCGCGCGAGAAGAAGCTCACCCGATGGAAAGAAAGAGCCTACTATCGGGTAACTCGAATTCCTCCTGGGAGGGCGTAAAAGAAGCGGCGCCGCGGCGTTTTATACATATAGACGTAAGGTAGAGGGCACCAGCGCTCCCGGTGCAAGGAATCGCGAGAAAGAGCTTATACCGCGCTTTATTCGAATAAGTAAACTCCTTCAGGCCGCGAACAAGAGCTAGATCTCCCGGCCAATCCCCCGGAGAAACAGACTTTCCTCGTCGGGTAAGAATCGCTTTTCGAGTCCCGCTCTCTTTCTCCCTCTATTCCCTACTTCGGTGAATCTTAAAGAGGAAAAGGCATTTATTTAATTTTCAAGAGACCACCCTCTCTCTCTCCTCCTGCGCCGCAGCATTTTATTTTTATCCCCCCGAGCTTTTATATACACTTTGCTGATTATGTGGGAGGAGGAGAGAGCGCGAGAGTTGCGCTCGAAGGTTGATTGGGGTCGGGAGAGCGAGAGGGTAGATACGTGGATGGCACTTCTTCTCTAGCGCCGGGGTAGGTGAGACTGTATATAAAGAGAGAAAAGCTCGTCTTATCCTCGCGAAAGAAGGAGCCGATTCGAGGCCCCGAGGATAGAGAGATCCTGGGAGAGCCTTGCCATCACCGAAATTGCCCGGAGTTTTCTTTGCTCCTTTTCACAGCGGCCCCGCCTTTCCTCCAATACAATATTCAAGCTGGCTTCTCATTCTTCAGCGTCTTCCTTCTCCCCTTCTCCCTGCCTTCTTTTTGTCGCGCGCGGTACTCCTTGACGGGCCGTTGTTTGTCGGCCACTGGCTCACTGATTTCGTTTGCAGTCTCGCAAAAATGTAAAGGTCGCGTAAAGGCGAGCGAGCAGGCCGATTATTTCGGAGGGTACACGGCTCGAAATTAGCTTTACTATATGTTCACCTCGATGTTTGCAGGAAGTTTATTATTTTTTTGGTACTGGTGTGCTGTAAAAAGTCGATGGCAGGATGCTGCCATTGGTTTATTAATGGACACATTTCCGGTTAAAGTGTGTCAAAATCCGTTTTTAGTCATCAAAAAAGTTTACTTGATTAAGGGGATCCACCACCGTTAAAAATGGCTTCACAAAAGTACCTAAAAATAAATGAAAATGAATTAATAAAAATTG
>JAWWEN010000009.1:5039671-5054436 GCA_035582955.1 Sycophila texana
TTATTAATTCATTTTCATTTATTTTTAGGTACTTTTGTGAAGCCATTTTTAACGGTGGTGGATCCCCTTAAGTTTTTTTTTTTTTAATAGGTCAATTAAATAATTCTTTTGATTTTCTATTTATTCGAAAGTAAACTACAACAAAGTTTAAAATAAAATACCATGCATAACTTGATCACCGGCTGTTATTTCATTAAATAATTTATTTTCTAAAATTACCTAAAATTTAATAAAAGGATACGTCAGAAAACAGAAAGCTCGGAAAGCGCGTTGGATATTTCTTGAACTGTAGAAAACGCTTGGATTTAATCAAGAAGTATTACACGTCAGGCAACTTTTTCTAATTCTAATCTTCGCGTCTTCCTCCTTCCTTTGCCCCTGGCAATTAATGTTACCACTTCGGGTGTATTACGCCGTGGAAACGCTCGCGGAAAGTCCTTCCTCCCTTGCAGATTTCTTTTTAATTTACTTTAAAACTTAGTTTTTCGCTTCGACCCTCTCTCCGTTTTTCTTCTGAACCCTCGAGATTCCGTTAATAGGCGCTTGCCCCCTCCCCCCTCCACATCGTACGCGGACTCGGGCGAAATCCGCATTAAATTCTTTGTTTCGCTGGTGACTTAAAAGAAGCCGCAGAGAGCGAGACAGAGCCGGGCGAGGGAAAAGGAGTTTCTCGCGCTCTTCCATTCTCGGCAAGTCATTCTGATTTTTCTCGTCGAAAGAATTCCGTGCGAACGAACAAAGTCCGTATCCGACAAGCGCGGAGCGAACTTTTCGACGCGGAAGAGGGATGCTCTCTTTCCGTCATTGCGAATAGTTTTTCCCGTACCTCCTGAGAACGACAGCCGAGTGCTACGAGGGGGGAAGGCGAGGAGGGTGAAAAAAGGAGACAGGACGGCTGCGGAGGTTGAAAACCAGTGAAAATCGGGAGTATGCTAAGGTGAAAAACTATACTCGATTCACCTACGCGCGCAAGTAACTTATCAAATCGGATGTATTTTTTTACTTCACTATTATTTCGCAGCAATTTTTAAGTAGAAAAGTATAATCGCACAAAATATTACTTTGTAATCCTGTTATAAGTGTAACAATAATCGTATATTGCGAAACACGAAAAGTTACTTTAATCATTTCGCCTGATAATTTTCCACGACGAAGCAAAAATTCTTTCCCACAGGCGTTTATAACGGCCACGTGTGTACATACGCCCGCACTATATAATAAAAAAAAAAAGAGAAAGAAAAACGCAAAGCGAAACACGATACGCGGTGGAGAGAAAAAGAGCGAAGGTTGATACATATGTCGCTCGTAAAATCAAGCGGATTCGCGCGGGGAACGGAAAAGTGCGCACAGCAGTGTCAGAGTGAGAAGAGAGAGAGGGAGTCAGCCTGCGAGAAAAGAGTCGTCGTCCCCGCGCACTCTTTCCTTCTTTTTTTTTTTTATACTTCCCTCTCGCGCAGTACTTTTTATCCCGATAAACCTCTCGGCGTTTACTCCGGGTCGTTTCGCGCATCAGCGGCGGTTGGAAAAGGAGGGCGGAAGAGGAGACGGTCCCGAGATAGCAGCGCGTATATACGCGTCCGCGGCAGTAAAGTTCAGGATTTGCTGGTCAAGGACGATTAGATTGGTCAATGTGCACCGCTGCCGTTGCAGCGCGGCAGGCGCACTCGGGTTTGCGCGCGTATACCGGACGATAGCCCCCGACAATACGGAGAATCATAAAGTTCGTACAATGAGCCACCCGATAATTGATGAGCTTTGAGATAATAATGCCGGTACCGCCACCCTCCCTCCTCTCAAACCGCCTCCCTTGATGCGCGTTAAATTTAACGTTAATCACTCTATTATATTATTATCTTTCGCCGCCCCCTCCGCCTCTGTCCGTAAAGCCAACTTTGAATGTGCGTAATTTTCATTAACGGCTGTGGATTATTTCGGAAAGATTTGTAAACGTCATATTTACGAGTGTGCTGATCGAAGCGCGAAATTTTAAACTGATATGTCGAAATCTATATTTATGGGCGTTAATTTTAAAAATAAACAAATTTTTTAATGAAATTATTATCGAGAGCTTTCGAGCTTTCATTTGAATGAGGCTCTTTAAATAAAATGGTTATAAAGAGCTTTCAGTTAAATGAAAATTAAATAATTGCGATTTTCCTGTCGCAAGTAAAATAACTTATAATTTAAATACTTCAAATGCATAAATTATGTTTCAATTATTAAAATAATTGCTTTCTATAAATGCGTGTAGTTTGCGTTCATACATAAGTACATTAAAAATTCAATTCGGCAGATGGTTCATAAACAAAAGCAACGGAATGAAGAATTCAGTTTCCTGCTGCTGTGCCAGCAGCCGCACTAGTCACTCTTGCATCGCGGCCGATTTCCGTGGTTGCTTGGCGACCTTAACCATTCATATTTTATCTTTCCCCTTATCAATTTCTTTGCGTTGCTGGTGCGCCATTTTTCACGAGCTCCCTCGACGTTGCTGACCTTTTTTTTGCCGGACCTTCCGTCTGCTCTATCTGCTATTTTCTCTCTCTCTCTCTCTCTCTCTCTCTCTCTTTCTCTCAGAAAAAAGAAGACGACAGAAAGTGAAAGATAAGAACTCGTTAGGTGCTCGCGGTGACGCATTTTTCCAGCAGGAACATCGGGCGGACTGATTTTCCACGTCGCTGGGGACGACTGCTGGTGCTTCGTAAAACTAGTTTCCTGCGTTTTGTATTATTAATCGCGTTCATTTGGCCCGATGGAAATGATGGAAATGATGAAAATGATGGAAATGACTACGCTTTGTTGGAATGGGTCGGGGAGTGTACACTATACAGAGTCCTGCAGGGAGGAAAAACAAGGAACGTATAAAGTTAGCCTGATCTTGTGGGGTCGGGTCTCCTTTGTCGCGTCACAATGGAGCTGACTTAATGGGCAAATCCTGTTGAGAAATCGTACATCGACTTACTTTTTTTCGGTCGGTGTGATGAGGTACGTCCAAAGTTCCGAAACTCGTTTACGGAGCTTTCTGTCCTTGTTTTTTTCCAATTAAAGCCACTGGGACGAATATACATTCGGTTTTGTGCTAATATATAAACCACGACGATGTTATTATCATGTTTTGTCAGCATGTTAATTGTATTTTTAATCAAGGTATATTTTTTTTACAGATGGTGACAAGGACAAAGAAAATATTTGTCGGCGGGTTGTCAGCGCCAACGACGCTGGAGGACGTCAAAAATTACTTCGAACAATTTGGCCCGGTAAGTAATGCTTCAATGACTAGAATAAAATCGAAACTCGGTCGGCAACCATTTTATTTTAACACCTTGGCTTGCTGACACTGCATCGCAATCAATAAATTAAATTAACTCTTGGCGAAAGGAACATGTTAGCACATTGAATAGTGTAGAAAAATATCTCTTTTCATTCATACTAAAAATTGATAATATACTATATCTTCAAATAGATAAAAAGTGATTAAAAATACTTGAGATAAATCAAGACTTGTCATTTTTCATCAAGCACCAAAAATATAAATAGCTGAAAGAAGAACATATTTATAGTAAGATTTGCCAATATCCAGATCTTTTAAACTGATATATTTGCTTCGCCATTTTAACAGTACCTCAAAATTTCACGATTCTCTTGAAATAATACTCTTCAATGCAGGATTCACGCTATTTTTTTTTTATCTGAATCAATATCGTTTGCATCAAGGTGATGTATTTTCCGCGTAGAACGTTGCATGTAAGATCAAAGATCTACTTACGTAGGTATATTTATCCTGCATTAGTTTTAGCATCCGTTATCAGGTAGTTTTTTTATCCGTTATAAATTCGCCGGTTCTACTAACACTGACATTCACTGCAGTTCTTGGCGACATACCATTATCGCGCTGCTTGATTATATAATTAGTGAACTTTGTAACATTGAAATTGATTACTAATTTTATTTTTAATTGAATATATTTTTAATTAATGATAATTTAATCAGCACTCAGATAGAAACTTGATACTAGCCTTTGTGAGATACCATAGCAGTATTTACTGGTACTGCTACCTATTGGTGCACTAATTAAGAAAATGTTTTCTGCCTTCTATATAAAATTCTCTGCAGGATAAAAGTTGTTAATTAAAATTAAATAATTTAAACTAAAAACAAAATAGAAGATCAAGAAGCTTAATCAGTGTGGGAATGGCAGGGCAGATAATTAACGATGCACATTATCAATACACAAAATGAATGTTGTTGCAATGCGGATTCGATATGTAAGAGGAATCCCAAAAGCTTGATTATCAAAAGGCTTCAATTAGAATCTTGAGATTTCAAAGGAAACATGCTACCATACGTAATTGAGCTTTTGAACAGTCTCGAAACCGCAGTACAAGAGATAGAGAAGAGAAGTACTTGCGATGATAATTGGGGATTCATACAGCACTGTGTAGACAAGTCCGCTTGGAATATCGAATATTGTGCATGTGCGAAATAACGCTTAAGCTCTTCCCCTAATTACTGATTTCTTCGTCATACACTGTAATACTATTATGGCCTCGCATCTCATTACTGAAGAAAACTAAAAAATAACGCAACCCTCAATTTTTTTTTATGATTATTATATTATGCACACTGCGTATATCTGAAGGTTTCATATACACAGATAAATTCATTAAATATTTTGCCATCGAAGTCTTTAAGAATAAAAATATATTACGTTGGCATTTAAAAAGTGTTATTAACTTTTGATTTTCTTTTTGTTTTTAAATGACGCCATGAAAATTGAAATTTAATATATACGTAAAAGTCCGTTCCATTAATGAATAAACGATAATGCTATCAACCGCTATTTGCAATAAGCTTAAACGTGTGTTATCGACATCGGCAAAGTAGCGCTAAAACGTTGCCAAACACACGCACTAGCGGGAAGCTGAAGTTTCCGTGTAATTCCAGAGTGCGGGTGGGTATAAAAAGTTTCGAATTTCCGCGCGCACACCCTTGCCGCTCGCCGCAATAAGAGCGGCGTGACCCACATGTGTTCTGAAAGAGATAGGATCGAGACGCTATCAGTCGTCCCTGCGTCGTCTCCTCCGGGCACGCAAAAAAGCCCGCCCACGCACGCACAATCTTCGTCATTCAGAAGCAGAGGGGAGAGAAACACTTCCGAGCGGCACCAGTCCGAGATTCTCTTTGCCCCCCAGCGTCGTGTAATTCGAGGTTCCTCGTAACTTTATATCGCTCTTTGTGTCTTCACTCGAGGATCGCCTTTATTTTTTCCTCGCTTTGGCGGTTCCGCCGCGGGACTCTCGTTTTCCCTTCGCGATGCTTATCTTCAGCCTGCGCGGTTTAACAGTTCGCCCGGCATTCCGGAGCTGCTGCCTCCCCGCCCCTTCGCCCGCAAACCACGATGCCCTTCTGATAAAGCTGATGTTATTGCCGGTAATGCATTACGCTTTATTTGTATTGGCCAGGAGATTCTATTGACCGGTCTGCGGCCGCAGTGGAGGTCAAAAAAAGACGGAGGAACGATGGGAAATGTCTAGAATCAATGGGGCGCTAGAATACTGCCTATACCATTAATTATATTATTGATTTAGTCTTTTACAGAGGTATGCCGACGATTGTGGTCATGATAATACGATTGATTACATTGCGCTGGAGAATTCGTTAATTCTATTGGATTTCCGCAATTCGGTGAATTTCTAAAGTTCTTCCTGGAAAATCACAATTTAAATAGTCAGGGGTTATACTACTAGCGATAGATACATCTTTGAGATAAAAAATTAATATATTCTTTATTTCTGAATTCTTACATCGATAAAATTATGAGATATGCAAATCACTTTCTGTAATTGAAAATTAAAATATAATTGTAAACGAAAACAAATGTTCTTATTTACTTTAATTAAAATACTTATTTATGCAGTGTTTGTTTAACGATTAACATGGGTAACTACTGTTGGATCAGTGGACTATTATCTCATGTTAAATTAATGCATGAGACACACATATAGACACGCGGAAAGCTATTGTATATTTACTTGGCTGATCCCACTGATGTTGTAATTTTCGCAAGTTGAAACGATAATTCCTTTAGAGAATGTAATTATAATCACAGTTTACCCTTGTAGGAATACAGCACTGTATAAGTTGTACTATATAACTTTTTCATCTTTATTAAAATCAAACGTACAAAAATTTCGCACCGGTTAAAGTTTTTTTTTCTGTTAGTGTTGGTTGAAAAGGAATTAAGTATATTTTATCAAAATGATTTATTTTCACATTGAAGATAAAAACCTCCTTTCTTTTATGCAGCTTAGTCCCAAAGTTTAACCAAATACCTCGCAATTAATAGCTAAAAAAGGACCCTTTCACTCTCGCAGGCACTCGGCGCCGGAATTTTCGCAATGCATCATCAGACTTTCTCTGTCTTTCTCACCCCTGTCCTCCGGACCGACCCAAATCCGCTTACAATGATGAGCATTGCAGTCCATTGTTTAATTGCGCCCTGCCCACAGGTTACTCCGACTTTTTTCCGCTCTACACACGTCAGCTCTCGGGTGGGACGGGACCGCGCTCGGTGGGGGCAAATAAATAAATTTAACGGGGCTTGTCACGTTCGCAAAACGGGATAAATTCCGGGCGCCTGACGGCCATTTAAAACAATGCCTCCGTGAATACACGTCATTTGTAACCCCCGAGCTCGCTTTTGTCTCGCCTCGGCTATTCATTCCTTCGCTTTCTCTCTTGCGTTCACGCGTGCACATATACACACACGGGCCCAGCGCTCGGTCTCTCCTCGTCATCGTTGTCGATAAAGAGTTACGACACTTTCGCGCCGTTACGTTATTTTTTTTGTGTGTCACATGACTCCGCGTCGTTTTTCTTTTCGCGTCGGAGTTGCAATTTCTACTCCCGATAAAAATGCAATTAGCACTCTTTGATAAGGCTGTAAGCGATGGTCTAACCGCGAGGTGCACATACACACGTGCTCGCTGCAGCGCAATGCACCGTGGGCCATTTCGCTTTACGAGCGCATAATGCCCCTCCCCCACCTTCTCCCGTGTAATCTGTGAAAATACGCTCGTAACGATTTTACGATCTTCGAATTAATTGTAAATTACACCTGGCAAGCTTCGCGCGGCGGCACGTGATTCAGTCTCGCATTCGATTGCACTTTTTTTATTGAGTCGCGATAGCCAGGGTTAATATTTGAACGTCGATTTTCCGTTATTTCACGTTGATCGGTGTTTTGAAATTAAATTCGCTGTCGCTTTGATT
Organism: Sycophila texana; assembly: GCA_035582955.1. NCBI lineage: Eukaryota > Metazoa > Arthropoda > Insecta > Hymenoptera > Eurytomidae > Sycophila > Sycophila texana. The sequence goes on from JAWWEN010000009.1 coordinate 5,046,941, forward strand.
TATAATGTGAGTAAATGATTTGTCGGCCGAAATAAGCCAACTTGTCGGCTTCAATTTATACCTCGTGAAATTTCCGTTGCGCGCCCATTCGACGAGGCAAATTAAAACAAGCATGCGAATAATTCGATTAAATATTGCGTGATCCGAGCAAATTTCATTAAACCCGGCATGTTAAAATATGCCCTATGAGTACGTTTATATATACGTAGATCCGCCCCCTGCGCTTCGATCCCAAGAAATTTTACAGAAACAGAGGCATGAATTATTAACTTGAAAAAATTAATGACACAGCGCGCGCGCGCCTTATTCAGGTTAAAGGGTTTCGGCCGGAGCTCAAACGGCATTACGTGCGGTCGTAAGTCATCTAAGTTTGGCGAAAAATCAAATTGATCCTTTAATCTTTTAAAGTGTCTTACGTATCGGTAGCGATAAATCGAATCCTCATTTCTGCGCTGACGATTTTTCAAATAAATTCGTAAAAGACGAAGCTAGAACTATTATACGCATTGGAGAGCGACGAGGGGAGGAGAGGAAGGCACGCGCCTCTTTTGGCAGGGTGTCGCGCTCCGAGCGCGTCCAATGAAATTTATGAGGGTCTTTTATTCCAGCACTTAGGGAGTCGACTTAAGTTTGAGCAATTTATTAATTTCCGCGTGTTTCGGCACAGACTCGCTTGCGTCTTCCTTTAAAGGGAGACGCTCCCGGCATTCTCTTACTCTTAGTTCCCAGCTCTGGAAACTCTGTCTTACTTCCCTTCTCTTACACGTACTTTCGGGCGAGATCTTCATTCCTTTTATTACGCACCTAAATTGCTCCCCCTTCAAAATGTATATCTGTATTATCTGTAAAAATGTTTTATTACTCAATTACAACGGACAAACATCTATTTTATTTTATAATCACTATTCGATCTTGTTTGCCTTCAAATTAGCGGTGACGATTGGATTGCTCATATTACCCGGAATAGCATTTCATTTCATTGTACCGCCAAGTAAATAAAGACCAATTTTCTGTGTTAAGCAAAAAAGAAAAAGAATATATCGACGAAAAACGTACACGAAAATAAACGGAAATAAAAAAAAAATTCTGTGAAAAGCTTTTAAGTAGCTCCTGATAAAAATTAATTTTTTTTTTCTTTTATCATAAAGCAGTAAACTGGTATTTTCGCGATTAAAATGCGTAGCGCCAGTATGAGATTTTCCTCCGCGGCATCGCCGAGTGCGTAACTTGGTCCTTTCATCTCGACAATGTCCCGTCGGGTACAAAGTAGCCCGGCCCTCCCGGGCGAGTAGCAAGGACGGGCCAAGGGGTGGATGCGCGCATGAAAAATTCCCACGCAATTTTGCGACGCACGAGAGCCAAGACCAACCCTCGTTCGCGCAGGCGCACCTCAGCATAAGTGTGTGTGCGTGTACACGTGTGGGAGTGTGGGAGTGTGTGTGTGTGTGTGTGTGTGTGTGTGTGTCGCACTTTGGCTCGAGGTGTTTCTCGAGGTTGGCTGTCAGGTCGCCTGTCGCGCGAGCTTTTGTCTGGCGACGTAAGCGTCATTAGCGTCGACCGTAATGAGCACACTAATCACCAGCGTGCGCGGCGGCGACGAGCCTCGGGAGAAGAGGGCCGCGCGAAGGAGAGACCGCCGCGCGGCGTAAAAAAGATGCGAAGAAGAGCGCATTGCCGCTAGAAGCTCCGAGGAGAGAATGACGAAGTGGCGGAATAAGAATAAAACGGCCCGGGCACTGGCAAGCGCGTGACGATGAAGAAAAAGCTGAGCTTGCGAAGCTGACTGCGGCGACGCGGTTGCGTGTGACGCAGATACAAAGTTATTTATGGTGCTTGGAGTAACGAAGGCTCGTTTTGTTTATCTTCAGCTGCTTTTCTTCTTTATTTTGCTTTTTTTTTTAATCACATACTTCCACTTTGGGCTTTTTTTTTTGTAAGTGGATGGGGAAAAAAAATGTTTTCTTGCGCTTGAAGGAATTAATTGCTTGGAAGTGCGCGAGTGTGAAGGTTCGTTAGGGTTTCCCAAAAAATGGAGGTTGCGTCGCAAAAGCTCTAAATTTATAATTGACGAATAAAGATGATTATGATAAGTATTATATCGTTATAGACTTGAAACTACCGATGAAAATTGTGATGTTAATTTACTAAGATTTCTAACTATTATTATAAGTTTTAAAAAAAATTGTATCACAATTTTTATTATTAATTTTCACTATTAAAATTAGTTATTGTTTTTAATTGATCAGCTGCAGCAACTAAAGTTCGATTCTTTGAACTATCAAAATTGCCTGTGGCAGGAATACGAAAGTAGTTGATGTAACTAACGCATTACTTTACTTGTACGTGTAGTAACTAACTTTTGGTTACTTACTGCTACTACAATTTATTCCTAAACCGAAACAATAAATTGCTAACCACAAGCAATTGTGTTTAGACCAACCGTTTAAGATTACTTGTACGTTTTAAAGTAATTTTAACACTTAAAATATGGTTAGAGTTGTTTTTCCTTATAAACATAAAGATATTTTAGTTTTAAACATTATCATTTTGTACACAAGTAAATTTCTAAATACAAGAAGATCTTAAACGATATAATAAAGGGATTCGCGGGTCTCTTAATCGCAGAATTTCACACTGCAGCAAAATAGGTACGATAGAAAAAGAAGTTAAAAGAAGAATTTACTAATGTTCGATAAGTCCACTTATGTCCCAAAAACGCATACGGCGTGACCCAACTTCTGAACATACTCGAATTCGCTCCCCAGAAAGAATTGTCCCTCTCGTCGGTGCACTCGCCCTCTGCTTCTCTCTCATTCCTGCGAATTTAACATCCAGCATCTCCAGCGCGGTAGAGAGCGAAAAGGGAACAAAAGCGAGGGACCGAAGGAAGGACGAAGTAAAAGTGTCACCATTTACCCCGCTGGCTTTTTGGGCTCGTGCACGTAGAAAAAAATCCAAAGGTAGAAACGAGGAAAAAAGCTCCACTGGAGGAAAGACCACGACTGTAGGCTCCCTCGACTTCTTTTTCTTTTTACTTCGTCTTAGGCTTAACATTTTTTTGCCGGGCGCAGACGAAGGTTCTCGAAGGTAGGGCGGCCGCGGCAGCGGAGGCACATTGTTCCATCGCGACCTCGAGACTTAATAAATTACTTTAAGCGAAGTTGTCCGTACTACTTGGTTGCGGGAGAGAATGAAAACGGCGCGCTGTACTTCTTCCGCGAAGAATAAACCGGACTAATAAATTAGATGAGCTCGTTAATGGAATAACGGTGCAAGGAAAATCACCTGGCAAGGCAACTCGGCTATTGCAATTAACGCTTTGGAATTTTCCTGAAGTTGACATATTTGCAGGCGATTAAACGAACTCGCCCATGAGTTACGCTCATACTTGAGGCTGTGCGAATAAAATTTGCTTTATTCTCGTCCTTCTTTATAAAAATTGTAGCATCGATCAAAGTACACCTTTCTCTATTAATTAATATAAGGTATATTATTCAATGAACATTTATCTCTTCGCGAATACAGAATTAAAGGAACGTCACATCAGCAAAGCCCTCGTAATCATCCTGAGCTCTCAGTGGAAGAAGTCCCTCCTGGAAAGGAGGCTCGCCCAGAGTAGCGCTTGTTTTGCAGGATTAACTGTCGAGAGGAAGCCCATTTGGTGGTGCAGGCGACGCCCGCGACAGCACCACCGACCAGCACATATTTCAGTGTGTCGAGTCGCTCTTAGCCCTGCCGCGATGACCATTCACTTTATTGAACCTCTCCCACTTCCAGAGGCTTGGTCGAAGAAGCATCGAAACTGGTTGCTACTGCCGGCCGAGCCCTTGAAAGTTAAAGCACTCCTCTCTCGAAAGCGAGAGAACGGGATACCGCGCAGGAAGGACGAAAGAGGGAAAGAGAATAGGGGAGAGAGAGGAAGATGCCAGGTTTAAGGATGAGAAAGATAAGAGAATGAGAAGAACCTGCATTTAACAGCCCCGTTAAACATTAACTGCCGCTCCGCAGTTTTCCCCATAACTCCGGGTAACTTTGATTGCAGCTAACAGCCCTTGGGGATAGCGCGCGAGCCTTTTAAAGGAGAATATGAGGGAGAGAGAAGAGGAGAGAGCGGGCAAATGAAGCAGACGGACAGGGAAAGAATGGGGGAACGAGAGAAAGAGGGAATCGCGCCTACGAAAGAGCCCGGGAAAATCGTAGTCTCCGAGAGTAAGCGCGCACCTTATAACATCTTATAATTACTCTGGTCTCGAGTGTTTAACTACTGTTTAATTTCATTTGGTAATTAACCTTCGTGCTTTATCGACGCCGGCAATGGAGCTGCCTGTTTTTCCTTTATTCGACTTAACCCTGTACTTTCTTCGACACTTTCCCTACTTTCGATAGTCGATACTGATTTCTTTCGCTCTTGTTACTTTTTTTTTTCTTTCGGTGATATTCATGGTTTAAAGGTTTTGCTGCGATAAAGGATTGCCCTTTTTGTCATTGAAAGTTTTTGCTTCTTGTTTCTTTAATGAAAATTTGGAACTTTATTCTGTTGTAACGAATCGTAAACAAAAGCATTGTCCTTCTACTTAGTGCTTTAAAAGTGCAGTGAAACAGGTGGCTGATCAATAAAAAAGAAAAGTGCAGTTAAAAATCTTTTACCTCTTTACAAGTATGCGCAATAACGAACTGATTATTACGCGTAAAAATGCTAAAGTGACTGCACAATTGCCGACTGTAAAATAATCAGGTAGATATCGCATTAACAGGCAAATTGGAATGGCCATTGTACATTAAGATATAAGCAATGCGACTGATGAGCAAGACGTATAACGATTTTATCGCGCTATTGTCAGTGTTTCATGTTTCAGTGCCGATTAAATCGTGAATGCTGAGTACACACGCTACCGAGGATTTAAACGTTTACTACCCATTTATGTTTCATTGCTTTTCTCGATACTAATTAACGGCACTTAGAATAAAAAAAGGGACTAAGATACATAAATAATGAGCATTTAAAAAAAAATCTATTTACACATAAAAGTTTTGTAATAATAATCATTTCTAAAACTCTTAAAATGTACCCTTAAAGATGCATTTTGATTACTTTACACTGACGTGTTAATGTCCTCTTCAAATAAATCAACGGATCAATACGTCGTAGTAACTATTTTATAGCCTTGTGAGTATTAACTTTAATCGTAATGCCCCGTGCTTCATTTACCCGCGATATGAATCATTGCATTAATCTATTCACTCCCCACACTGACTTACGACCATCAAACTGCCTGGCAAGGGAATCGGAAAAGAGTCTCAAATGTTCTCGCAGACACGAAACTTCATCAAATCGGAATTGCCTCTTTTCCCCGCCCGCAAAGCTTCACGCATTTTGCGCGTCACGCGTGGAATTTATTTTAAATTCGACGTATCGAGAGCGCAGCTGAAAATTCGTAGGGAGACTCCCCTTTGGATGTGCGAGCGCGCGACGCCCGCGGGGAATATTTCAACCGTAGGAAGCGCCTCAGCCAGATTACGAGTTTATCTAAATGGGCAGCGGAGTAGTGCTGCGCGGCCAGATTATGGATCAGGGCAGTGCCGCAGGTTGTACTCGCACCCCCGCAAACCGCGCGAGGTTTACGGCTTCGCGACAGAAAATTCTGGCTCCGGGACAAAGCCCCCGCGTCCAGTTTCTAAAGCGCGCTGCGCCCGGCCTGATGGTCGTGCCTGCTGGGATTGGCGCGGTGACCCCGCGGCTTTCCCCGCCGACGCCGAGAAATTAACCATTCATAGAGTGATTACGACGTGCGAGCGGGAATTGCTGGAAGTATTCTAATTATGCTTTTTATGCCGGCAGCTCCGTCACTTTTGTAGTAAACAATTTAAGTTTATTAGAAAGGCGAGATAAGCTGGAAAGTAGACTATTTTTTTTTTTTAATTTAGTGCTGTTCTTTATTAAAATGAAAGCTGCACTTTATAAAATTTTGCGAAAAAATACTGGTCATTATATTATAGTACTGTTTTCTCAGAGATCAGTGAAAAATAGGGCCGCAACGAAAAAATTATCTCCGTTTTGAAAATTTATAGAAGTTTAAAGTACTAATAAAAACACTAATTGTTTTTGTCTTTAAAAATTCATGAAATCAATACTTGAATGCACATTTTTTTTCTGTTTCAGGTAAGCTTCTTTTTGCTCCTAACTAACGAAGAATTATTTGTAAGTAAAAGAAATAGTAAACATATTAAATTATAACAAGGAAATGGCCAAGACGAGCAAAAAAGTTACTACTTCCATCGTTCTTTTGTGAGGGGAACTGTCTTATTTACATAAAATAAACATGTTAAAACCATAAAAATTAAAGAAACAGCAATCTTGAAGTAACGCAATTTCATCAATAGAATTAAAGCGGAAATTAATTTTCATCAGTTCATCGGCGCGCGTTTCCCGATTACCGCTCAATTTGAGAAATTCAGTTTGTCGAGGCCCCGAGGCTGCTGTTAAACTCTCGGTACAACTCGTCACCCCACAATTTCGCCCCCATCGCGAAAAAGTCCTCGCCGCCGAGGGTCTGCATGTCACAATCGGAAATAACATCCACCCGTCCAGGACTGCCTCGGAATTGAAGTAAGGAGCGCGCCGCAGAGATGAGGCTAAAATTTAATAGTCAAACCCCTCGCCGCCTATCGCGTCTACCTTCGTGAATTTAGCTGCGAAATTTCGGGACTCGCGTCCCTTGCCCCCCTATCCTGAGCGCCGACGCAGCTCTCATTCAATTATAAAGGGCGGACCGAAAAAGTAAGAGCGCAATCTCCGTGAGGCATTTCCGTCGCGAAGGCGCGTTGTTCTGGAAAGAAATTTCTCTCTTGCTCGCCCGGGCAATTCAATAAAATTCCTCCTCGTTCTTTCAGTCTCTCGAGCACACTTTCCAATTTTCCCGGTACTTTGCAACAAAAGCGCCTGGCCTCATTTCCGATCGCCGGATAGCCACGAGAGCCGCCGCTGCTTTGATGCGTGCAGTTCAAGGTCGCCGGGCTATTTTGATTTTGATTTTCCCACGGCGAATTTAATGAGGCCTGTATACCTCAGGAGAGAGAAAGAGAGCGACAGAGAGAGAGAGAGAGAGAGAGAGAGCTTGAGCTACGGCTGGGCTTTGTATCGGTACGTCTGCTTTATTCTCAACAGCTTGAATGAGGCATCTGCGGTTAAAAGTAATGATATTAAACCGAGACAAAAGAATCTAAATATAGTCGGTAGGGCGCGTTGAATGCCGCGTGTAAAGATTAATCTCTCGATTTTTTCTTCATAATCCGTTGATTCTCGCAATTACACTGATTGCAATATAAATAACTCGGAATTTTTCCAACTTTCTTCTGAATCTTGTATCGCTCGAATTATCGACTTCGTCCTAGCCAAGAAACGAACAGCGAGATCATAAAATTTTATTATAAAGCTTCCAATAAATATTTTCAAGTAGCTTGCAATTTGCCGAGAGAACGTAACGATCTAACATATA
>JAWWEN010000009.1:5054536-5069365 GCA_035582955.1 Sycophila texana
TAAATATATGTAAAATCCAAAATATATTTTCCCTTTTGTGTAAAATCCTTGATTGAAGCAACGCCGAAGGTCTCGAGGATAATTGCACAACGCAAAGAAAAGCTGGATAACATTCGAATCTCTCGCTGCAAGGGGACGCCCGCGACGCGAACGAGAGCCCGCGCATTATGAACGTATCATTTTTCGGAGCCAAATGACGGTGTGAGAGAATTTCCTTAGCGGATCAGCCTGGAGCTTAGACAAAGCGTTTCTCGAGTTGTCGTCTGCAATGACCAGCTGGCGCTTGTGCTCAGGCGACGATAACGCGCGGCTATCGCGTTACGTCTCCGTCGCCTTCGAGTATGGAGCTGCGTTTCCGGAAGAACACGACGCCGCGCCGTTTTATGCTTCGTACCCATACCAGTCGCGTGCAGGTCGCGACAAAACAAAGAAATTTATGCGCGACGTATGATATACCGAATGCAATTTACCGTAAATCTTACGGGAGCTCGGCTTTTTGCTGCGAATGCGCGAGGTCAGGAGAAGGTGGCTTGATTTTTCCAGAAAATTATATCTGAAGTAGAAAATGGGAATGGCGCTTGAGGGAGACTAAAAGATGGTAAAAAACGACAGATTAAGTGAACAATATATATTTCCACTCTACAAAGTAGAAATGTTATATGTTAGATTAAATTACGAATTCTACCATTTTTTATTTGCCGTTTCAACTTACATTGAAGACACTTAATTTTGGTATAGGTATCTACTTCTTAAAGTGCTCTCTAAAATGAATAGTGACAATATCCGGGTTCGGAAAAATCTCTTCCAATAGCATCGAAAAGCGCAATTTTTTTCATATGTCAAATAAATCAGATTCCCTTTTTTTTATCGCTATCAGAGCGCGGCGAGGGTAGACTCGCAGAAAAAGGTATTGATAGGATCTGTCGCCGGTGCAGTAATATAGACAGCCGCCGCCCTCGCACTTCCGCGTGTATCGGCGAGAGAGAAGGCAATCTCTCTTCTCTGGTCTCTCTCGCTTTTGCTCTCTGTTTATTCACGCTTCATAGAGCCGTGATTTTTCCGCAGCAACGCTTTGTCGCGGCACATCCGGCCGCTTCCGGTGCGCCAGAGACCGGAAGCAAGATGGCCGGCTCTCGGTCCTGATGAATTATTAACGGAAAGTGGAGCCGTTCCCTGGGCATGATGTTGCGTGCATAATTGTTCAAGAGGAAAGTGTGAAAAAATAGTTCACCGTCGATATCTTGCATAATTTTGTTCTTTCTTGACTTAAATTTTAACAGTTTTGTCTTTATTTATAGATTTTACTTATGAACTTAATTAGATACCTATAAGTAATTCGCTTGCAGGAGCTTTTGAGATGGAATAAAGTACAAAATTAGTTTAAATTAAGAATTAATAATAAGCATTCAAAATTAAATCCTTTTAAATGATAATTTCCATTAACCATAATCTCAATATTTTACCTTAATATGGATTTATTTATAGAAAATAAAGTGCAAAAAAGGAGCGTCGAATTTATTTTATAATATAACTTTCATCTTTTGATTACTTCCTTTTAGACATTTTCTAATGAATTGATTGTCAAGTGTACAATTAAATCCCCTTTCAATACTTAGCGATAAAATTTACTAGTCACATTAGAAAGTGAAACCAGCGCGATAAATAATTTACTCATCGGAAATGCACCCCTACAATCCCCGGCGACATGCTTTGATTCTGCTCGGCTACGAGGAAACCCTTCACTGTTACCACATTTCTGTCTCTCTCTCTCTCTCTCTCTCTCTCTCTCTCTCTCTCTCCGACTCCCTCCCTCCATCGAATTACCTTGCTGCAAGGATAACGGCGAAAAAGGCTCGCGAGCCCACCCCCTCGTGAATAATTTCGACGGACTAAAAGCGAGAACTAGCGAGATATAGGATTGCATTGCTCGTCTCCGATTTTAGTACGACTGTCTCCCCAGCCGTTCGGTAGGTCACGAGAACATTCGCGGATGCGCGCCGATCGATCCCTCATTAAACTGTCTTGTATCCACCGTTATGCTGCCCCGCATTGGGATAGGTCGCGTGCGCCGATTCCCGCTGCCTCCGCCGTCGCCTCCTTCCCTTCTCTCGTTCCTTCTCCGATTGCGTTTGTTTTGGAAATAAATAACGAGCCCGCCTCGATAAACATAAATATCGCGAAGCCGCATTCCGCAAATAAGAGGACGTCGGGAAAAGCTCCGCTAAGATTTTCCGCGCTCGCAGCCAGCTTACGTAAATACATTGAGCGTCGTCCCATTTTCGCCCTGCCAACTCTCCTCCTCCCACAGTCTTCTCTGCGCTCTTATGCAATTCCGCAGGACACAATCGGAAAAGTATTTTCTTTTCGCGCGATCGTAGTGCTTGCGCGAAGGGGGGGGGGGGTGCACTGCGCCGCTCGGGGCAGCGCTTAAATCGGCTTTCGCCTAGCCGCAGGAGCGTTTTAGTTACTCGAATTTCGAGTTCTTGGCGTCAAAATACACATAAAAGTGGCACTGGCCAGTATGTCGCGAAGTTTTTGATTTTAGAGCTAGGTTGACTGGACTATTTATATAGCTTCGACCTTCTCGACCAATAAATAATTCGTACTATCTTCTCTCTCAGTTTCTCGGGCTCCCCGGCTTGCTCAGTAGCTTGCAAATCGAGCGGACGCACGCGAGCTCGTTTTTCCCCTTTCTCTCGGTCTTTCTCTCTCCTGCGCTCTTCTCCCTTATCAAAAGCCTGTCCATTATTCACGCGTTTGCGGTGCGCGAGCTGCAGGCTTCGCCGTATGCGGCGCGGCGCACGAGACGCGTGTGCAAGTCTCGAGGTGGGCTTTTACGCCCAGAATTAACTTCGGTAAAATAAGCGCCGAGAGCGGAATTAACGGGTGGATTTCAACTTTTGCAGTTTAACGAATTGCGGGCTGCATTGTCGATCTGAAATTTAGTTCGAGGACGTGCCTGCTTAAGTACTGAAAAAAAAGAACGTTGCTCTTTTATTGCGCGCTTTCTCTGATGACTGGCAGTCCGATAGAGACGCAATAAAATGCTGCAGGAATAGTGCTGCGCGAGGAGAATTCTCGCCTCCGCTGTGTCGTTCCCTAGGACTCTTCATTAAGGCTTATCGCATATTTATGTCAGCGTATCAATGCTGACTTTCGTCCTCTCCTCTTCTTCTTTTTTTTTGGGGGGGGGGGGGTCAAATAGTCCGAGCTGCCTGTGCGCGAGGCTCCTTTCTCGGCGAAAAATCGATTTCCCGTCTTGACACTGCAGCCGCCGGCAACGATTCGACTTCTCGACGATCCTGGGAGAAGAACGCTCCTCGCGAAATTGGTACGGACCCCTCCCCAGATGACAGAAAAAAAATAGGATGGGGGAGGCGAAAAAAGGAGGAAGGCAAATCCGCAAAGGCGTATATCTACCCTCGCGTATGTACATGTACAGGGGGTTTCGGTTCCTGGCATCCAACATCGTCCGCGACGTCGGGGGATGAAAAGCAAGCATCAAGCTCTCCCTTCGCTCTCCCGCCGCCCTCAAACATCTATTGCCACCACTGACGGGGGCGCAGAGGGAAAGAGAGGCGAATACTCCCCGCTGCGGGCTGATTCAATATTCGTTTTTCTGCGGCATAACTTTCCATTTGCATGGCCTTCGCGTCTTCGACGTCTATTTCCTTTTTCCCTTCACCCTGATTTCTCAGAGTCGGCTCTCTCGCTTTTTCTTCTCTTCCCGTTGGAGTCGCGAGTGCGAGTGAGATGGCCAGTTATATACATATTCATATACGTGGGTGTATCCGATTTTTCGTCTCTCCGTCTCCCGTCCCTTCGCGGACCGCAGCCTAAGTCTGACCTCCACCGCGAACTGTAAATTTCGTCCCGCGTTGTGTGTAATATCGGGAGAGATATTTCGATGTCCCGAGGAGAGATCGAGCGGCAGTACAGCGGTGCAATACCCCGGGATATTAAATTGAATATGTCTTTCGATTTGGGACAGGTGCGAGTGTTTTGTTGTTTTCCGCAATAGCACATACAGGCCTGTTTTTCGTGGCCGCGGCATATCCGAATTTCGCACAAGAATCGGCCCGTTTGATATTTTATTTTTTTATTCTTTGGCAGCGCTGCGCGTTCCCGCTGTACCTGCATAATGACCGCCTATAGAAATAGGTTAATTTGAATAGCGCACTCAGATATGCATGAATTGATAAAGTTAAATTAGCTAGTTAAATCAATTTAAATGATAATGAAACACGAAAAAAAATTCCCCATCAGTATACGCGTAATGCGGTTGTATACGCGTATCTGCCTAATTCGTGAAATAATTATATTGAATAAGCGTTTTCGAAAAAGCAACAGTCTATTAGAATTTCAAATTTCTCTAATTAATGCTCATGAATAGCCCCGTATATATATAGATATTTAATAATTTACGAAATTTACTCCCTGTCCCGTTTCACCGCGGCTGAAATTATTTTTATTAAGTCTTCGGAAACCTCGGCGCGGCGAACAATGTGCTCCGCTAAAAAAGAAAGTGAAAGAAAAACGAATAGCTCGGTAAAATTAACATATTGATTGGCAATCATCACGAAAATGTAAATGCCATAATTGACTGGTAAGGGGTTGGGCGAGTGGGTCGAGAGCACGGAGCAAAGTATGCATAGATTATCCTCCAAACAACTCTCAGTCCATTTATTTCCCTCGAAAACGTGGCTCAAGAGTGGGGGTGGCAGGAGGGACGAGGGTGGCGAAAGAAGCGCGTGCTGCCGAAGCATTTTCGCCCAGTCGCGCAACTGAAAATTGCTCCTCCCGGAGCCGGCACGTCCCCCCCCCCCCCCTCTCGCGAGTTAACTATATTCGACACTCGGAATAGCTGAGTGTATAAGCCTAAAAACACCGTCACGACGACAGCGACGCTCCCGTCCCTCTCTCACTTCGAACTACTCGAAATCTCGCAGCTCTTTCCGCCGCGTAGCCTCGCGAGTTTCCAGTCGCGAAATTTACATTAATCGTCATCTCCCCCTTCCCCTCTCTGTCTTTAACTCGGTATACGTGCATCTCGCTGATACTCGAGAGCGCGGTGAGTTAATTCGAAAACTTTGGAGAAAGCCGCGCTCGCGCGCAGGCGCGCCGGCGAACAAGTCCAATTTGCAATTTTGCAATTCCAATGGTCGCCGCGCGACCCTTAGCTAAATATGCAGATCTCGGCCCTCTATATCCCGACCGCGGTCGAGCTTTCCGCCAGCACGATCGTCGTCCCCGCGGCAGCGCGACACCGCGCTCACTTTTACGCGTTCGAAGCCACGCTGAAGATGAGTAGCGGACGGATGCGCGCTGCCTGCGAGAATTTCGCGATTTATGCGCCGTTGCGCCATGAATTCCAAGGCTTGATGCTAACGCAATGAGCCGAGCTGTGTTATTGAGCTACTGGCGAGTGCTTCTCTCTGCGCCTGGTGGCTCGAACTACCTGCTCAAAGAAACTTATACCTTTCTTTCTGCTTTCATTTTGCAGTGTTTGGCAGGTTTATCCTTTTTTCAAAAATAAATAAATAAATAAATAAATAAAAAATAATAAGTTTAGAAGGTTCAAGACTTGAAGAAAAGATTGTTTAGATTTTTTTTAAGTTTTTTGTTTTTAAGTCTTTTCGTTCTTATATAAGGAGTTTTGTAACAGACGACAACATTTTTAAAGACGTGATGTAATCCACGTATAGGTACTAGCTGTCTCATTATGTATATTATGACTGATGTTTATTGGTTACGATATAATGAAACTTAATTTTGCATGCGACTTAAATCTTAGTATTTTTTCGTTTATTTTGTGATTTATAATTAAGAACTTATAGAATAAATAAACCTGAATATTTTTTGTTTTGGATTTATTTGTAAATAGTTAGTTTTTTTTTAAAGAAAAATAAATACAGGTTATTTATCTATGTCCAAGAAAAATTAAAAACAAAAATAAGCAATTGAAAGAAATTACGCGTTAGTTAGTTAATTCGGTACTTTGTATCCTCTTTTAACGCTCGTTCGTACCGTAATTAACGGTAAGCGCTCGCGCATACACCAGGCAAGTATTTATGACTGACGTTCGACTTTAAACGCAACGGAAACGCATTAGAAGTGCTCAAACGGTGCGCGGGTGGGATGGGAGAGGAAGGGCGGGCACAGCAATTCGACGTGGGCAGTTGCACGCAGAAGTAATAGGCAGAGGGGGAGGGAGTGGGAGAAGTGAGTGGGAGAGAAAGAGGGATGGTAGCTTTGCAGACCGAGAACCATCGTAGCTCGTTCAGGAACAAAGGTAATTATCATGTATGCTGTTAGCTGGCAGCGAGCAAGCAACGCTGGACCTCGTGTCCCACCTTTTCCCGGTTTCCACGCGCACCGGACGCCTTTTCTCCACCTTTTTCACTTACCTTTGTTCAAGACTTTTTTCCATCCTCGCCCGCGTGCCCCGCCACTTGTCGTTTTTTTTTCACCCCCTCCACCTTTCCTTTTCTCAAGTCCTTTGAAGCCTGCGCGCCTCTTTTTTTTTATTTCTTGAATACGCGCTTCCTCTCCACTCGCCGCTGCTTTTTTGAGATTATCAAGGTACAAGGTAAAAGATAATGCTTTATAATGTTCGCGTAATGTTTTTTACGCGCGTGTAAACTGAAAAATTGTATGCTACTATTTTGTTAATAACGTTTTTATAGAAATTCTTTTAGCATGCGGTACTTGTTAATTAACTCAATTAATTCGCATAATAGAGTATACAATTTGTTTGTAAGTATTCTATAGTTATGTACTTTAACGATGTAATAACAGGAATACTAAAGTGAGATGTTACAACGACTAGTTGACTAATAATCTTTTAAAAAACTACAGTAGCCATTTTTTTTAATACACTAACTACGCTCATTAACGATAAATAACAGACATATCAAGTTGTCTTATAATCTTAAGAAAAACAGATTTTTTTCTAATACTAGCAAGTCAACTGAGCACTTCGATTGCTATACTGACATATGTAGTCGCGTATTTCCGTCAGAGGTATGGGCCTTTACACGCACTTGCGATAAGTTCGTAGTCTAATTATTCTTTAAACTTTAAGAAATGTATAAATGCCTCGCCTCAAAGTTGTTTATGCAACATCTAATAATTTTTCAGAAAGAACTAACGATTAAGCAAAGGGATAGTCGCTGGATCGAGAGTTTTCAAATCAAATGCATGAATCGCGTTAACACTGATTTTACTGATATGAAATATCCATTTAATCTTACCTGTAACCTACTGCAACTCCGAAGAGAAAGCTGAACCGATTGAAGAACTCCAGAAAAACACAAACACAAACACAAACAGAAACTTCAACGTACATCTAGTATCGCCAAGAACTTCCCGTGAACTGACCCGGTGCAGGCCTGATTGAGAAAAAGCTCGTGGGCTTGCTTTCACTACTTTTATAAGTCGGATGACGATCGGAGCTCCCTCTGCGGACGAGTCTCACATGATGAGGTGATTTTTGACGTAAGGGCCGCCTAGCGGTTAGTCCGACATGATGAGGCGACGAGTTTATCGCAACAAATGCATTTGGGTTAAGGGCCTTTACACGCACTTGCGATAAGAAGTGCGAATAAGGAAATAAGGGGGGAATAAAGAAATAAAAGGAATAACAGCGGGAATAAGGTCTCAGACATGAAGGAAGGAATGGGAATGGGAATGAGGAATAATTGAGAATAAGAAAGGAATAAAGAATAGCCTTTTCTTGATTTCGTTTGAGGCCTAAGAAAATAAGGACCCTGACAAGCAAAATGAAAATAGGAATAAGAATAAGCCGGTAACTATAGCTATATAATCTGTGTTAATTTTATTCCTTATTCTTATTCCCATTTTGCGTGTCAAGGCCCTAAAGGCCTCGGCATAGAAAAAAGAATAAGCACAACTTTAAGGAATAAGGAATAACGACAAGGAAATTGCATTGTTTGTATATCTGTATATATAAGTGGAATAAGACATAAGCTCTTGTGCTTAATGCCTATGTCATTCCACTTATATATACAGATATACAAACAATGCAATTTCCTTGTGGTTATTCCTTATTCCTTAAAGTTGTGCTTTTTTCTATGCGAAGGCCTTAAGACTTCTTATTCCCGCTGTTAGGGCCCCCGCACGCTAAAAACTTAAGTTCAGGGAAATAATAAGGAATAAGAAAATTCATTGATAGTATATGTATATATACGAGGAACAACGTGAAATAAGAGGGAATAAGTCCCTTATTTCTTATTTCTTATGCCTTATTCCTCTTTTTTCCTCATTCCCCCTTATTTCCTTATTTCCACTACTTATCTCAAGTGCGTGTAAAGGCCTTTAACCCAAATGCTTTTGTTGCGATAAACTCGTCGCCTCATCATGTCGGGCTAACCGCCAGGCGGCCCTTACGTCAAAAATCACCTCATCATGTGAGACTCGTCCGCAGAGGGAGCGCCGATCGCCATCCGACTTATAAAAGTAGTGAGAGCAAGCCCACGTGCTTTTTCTCGATCCGGCCTGCACCCGGTCCAGTTCACGGGAAGTTCTTGGCGATACCAGATAGACGTTAAAGTTTCTTTGTGTTCGTGTTTGTTTGTGTTTGTGTTTGTGTTTGTGGTTTTCTGGAGTTCTTCAATCAGTTCAGCTTCCTCTTCGGAGTTGGAGTAGCAGTAGGTTACAGGTAAGATTAAGTGGATATTTAATATATTTTGGGATAAGTTCCCTATTACTTTCATTTACAACTTCCCAAAGTTTCATCCATCTCGAAGAACTTTTGATTTAGTATAGAACATCCTTAAAATCCTTCACAATATCATGCCATCCTTGTTTTAAGAGGATTACTGTAAAATTTTATATATTTCGATAATTCAATTTGCCGCTTGTACAAGTTCATCTTTTCGTTGGCCGTCGGCGGGATTCTCGCTTCGCATTTCGCGCGCACGCAGCGAGAGCGCTTAACTGGAAATGTTTGCGCCAGTTTCCGGAACTGACGTGTCTAATAATGCGCGCATCGAGCGATTCCGTATGGTCTGACTCGTTAAGGGCCATTACTACTGTGCAGAGGCTACGTGACCGATATACGCGAGCAACGCACGCGCTCGCCATTTGTATAATGGGGTACTTTAGGTAGCCTGATTAGCCTCTTTTTCGGCCCGGACCAATTGCAAATTAATCGAATTGCCGCGAGAATCGCCTTGCACGGGGTGCTAACCAGCATCCACAGCCGCTGTAAATTTGTTTACGCATGAGATCGAATGGACACGGGAAATACTACACGCTGAATCTCTCGGATGCTCTTTCCATGTTTAGATCTCAATCGAGGCGAAGTAGTTCCAATGTCGTTTTTAGATAATTAATTTGTTTCTTTTTTCATTTTTTTTTTATTTTAGAATGCAAACGTCATTTCGCGTGCAGCAGGGATTTCAGTCAAACACTTTAGTGTGCACAGCGGGATCAGTTCAAAGTAGAGCAGTTAAACGGTCATGCAAAGCAAGATGAAAGTTTTCCTCGGGTTAAATGTGACACTCTTTTAAAAGAATAAAAAACTCCATTTGGATCTTCATCTACGAGAAAGAGCGCGGAATCAGCGAAGAGAGGCTCCACTCGCGGCACAAAGTAATTCTTCGGAACAGGTATTATTTGCCAAATCGGAATGTTCAAAGTATATAGCGCGAGCCGCCACGTAGAACAACGCGGTCGAGCAAAAGAGGCCAGAGCGAGAGCAAAAGTAATAGGGCGGCATCGAATTCAGTTAAGGAGGGTTATAAATTGCGAGAGCCGCCTCAGCCAAAGTCCCTGCGGGGGCGAAGGCCGCCGCCGACGCTGCTGGGAGGTGGGCGAAACTTTTCTTCCGCAGGAGAGAGGGAGAGAAGGAGCCGCTCGCGTAATTCGAAACTCGCGTAGCCGGAAAACGGAAAGGAGCGCCCTCGTACATCAAGCGTTCGCGAACTCTCTCTCTCTCTCTTTTTCGCTCGCTCGCTCTCTCACTACGGGTGAACTCCTCAACCTCGAGATTCAGTCCTTTTTGTCTGATTAAGATGATGCATGAGATGCGAGCAAAAAGTTTCCGTTATTACGAATTGCGCGAGACGGCCCTGACGATGTCGCTCGACCATCGAAAACAACCGCCCCCTCGAGACTGACAATAGCACTCTTTTAACAAGAGAGTGAGAGAGATGGGTGGATTTTTGAGTAATTCTACAAGAGGCTCTGATGACTCGAACTTCGACTTTTTGATTGTTGATAATTATCGTAATAACAGCGAGGGAAGGTTTCGGCTTGAAAAGGGGCATATTTGAAATTCAAATAGCTGCGATTCAAATTCACTTGGGCTCTCAAACTTTTCGAAGGGGAATATACATATACACAGTCGTAATTAATTTTTCTTCCTACTTTTTTTCATAATTGTTTCATCATATCATGAGGAATGTAAGCGAAACAGATGAAGAGGCAATTGGGACGAGAAAATTATTACTCGCGGGAATTTCTTCGCCTCAAATTATTATTATTTCACTTCGCGGGAATTTTTCTTCTCCTCCTGGTGGTAGGCAGGGGGAGAGGGGGGTACGTCCGGCTCCCAAATCGCCGCATAAAAATGACGAATGTAGTGAGAAAAATCGTAAAAGCTATTTGTTCCAGGAGAAAAATTACCTATTCATTATCTATTATATGGCGCGCGGCCGGCAGTACATCTGCGCCCGACGCGTCGCAAAAAAGAAACGTCCCGATAAATCGCGACTAAACCAGCGGATTGTGAGTCAGGCGGAAGTCATCGATCCTCACGCATTTTGCACGGCCTTCACACCGTCGATCGCGTTAATGACGCGCCCGACGAAAGAGCCGTTCCTGGGCAAGAGGCATTATGTTAATGTCAGGGTGCGTCGCCGCAGCGAGTCGTGCGTTACTATATAGATAGATTTATCCATCACAAGCATTACAATGCATTAAGCGCGTCGACAGAAAGCAGCTCTCATTTTTTTTTTCTTTTTATTTCTGCCGAGTTCCATAATCGCGTGATGGGAAGGAGATAAATATGACGTCAGGGACAGAAGCGGTGGGAGAGAAGTAGTATAGTCGATGGGAAAAGCGCCGAAGGGTAGGGAGGACTCGAGCCGCGGGAGAATTAAAAGGCGCTAGCCGCAAAGCAGAGACGGTAAGTTTATTGTCTCAGTGGACTCAAACCGATTCAAACGTCGCGGGCTCAATCTTTCGTGGATTATTTTTTGTATACGGTCATTATTTCTTTTTCTAGGAATTAACGCTAATTGAAATGTATAATTGATGTTTTAGTGATCAAATAACAACTCTTCATTTATTTTCCAAAGTTACATATTTAATTTAGATTAGAACGTTTGGTTGTTTTAAAGTTTTTCAATTAACGGTAAAACTTTAATACTTTCGCTGAAATTATTAAATAAAATTATTAAAAATAACTACTAGATTATTGAATAATAAAATTATTAAATAAGATTATTCAAAATAAATAAAGCTGAAGACGTTTCAGAATTTCAGAGTAATTTTCACGCAACGTCGGAGGCAAAAATAAACCGCCCAAAGGCACCGTTACCTCGAAAAAGAAACGAGAATCGTTGTCGATGCTTTAGAGGAATTAAGTATGAAGGCCACTTGGGGAAGAAGGGGGCGGGCGCAAGGTCGCTTGCTGATTTATTTCTCTCCGAGTGCTGGCGCTTATCCTTCCTCTTCTTCCTCGTCGCCGTGAAAATGCATCCAGGGGTAGTCACCGTGAAATTATCGGCGGAGATCGCCGCGATGTCTCCCACTATATCAGTTATATAATCTTTCATATTTCCACATTTTTCTTTTTTATTTCGCGCGGAAGAGTAGAAGAGGTTGCTTAAAACCCTTGATTGCCGCATCACGAGCCATTAATCTGTTTAGTTAAAGTATATATCATTGTTTTTTGTTTCAACTTTTCGCGTTTTGTTTATATATTTTCTTTCGAATTTATAAATAAATATTTGACGATATCAATTCATGAATAAATGAAATTCTTGAATAATTCGAAGATTCGGTAATGCGCAGACTTATTTTCCCGCTGAATTAAATATCATCATAATAAATTATTAAATAAATTTTATTTCGCATAGTGAATGCATTCACCAAGAATTTTAAATTGAAGCGCAGAATACGTTAATATATTTTTAAATAAAAAGAATCGACGATGCTTTTTGAACAAGACGAGTAAATTACTAATGCACTTTAAAGCGAAGCAAAACTGCAGAATTTTTTAGATTCCCTCCAATTAATAAAACAGCTACCTCATTGAAAATTGCTCCATTGGATTTTTTGCGGTGCATTAAATAATTCTACTTATTCAGCAATTCCTTTAATCACGGTAGACTGTCGACTTCGACCGCGCCTTTCTCTCTTTCCCAACTTAAGACCGGAGCACTCCCGATCTTCACGGCAGAATAGATTCACAAGGATCTTGTGCGAGCTCACGCAGGAGAAAGTAGAATAAACGAAATAAAAGAGAATCCCGTGGAGAGAATCGTCGAACGCTCGGATGAGAGCGAAAGAGCCCGAGGGATTATCATCGAAAGTCCTTTCGTCTTTCCCTGCATTAAAACCGCCCTCCTCTAATTGGATCGAATCCCGCTGACTCTCCCCCTCCCCCTCCGAACGTTCCTCATTTTCCTCGCCCTTTACGGACGAAGATAGCGATCGCGGACGCGACGCGCAATAAATTAAGGGGAACAAAAAAAAAAAAAAAAAAAAAAGTGAACGCGTCACGCGCGCTCAAAAGGTCGTAGAAAAACAACGACGGCGGCTCTCCTCCTCTTGGCCCGATTGCGTCAAACGCTTCGACGAAATACGCTCTAGATAAACGCAGATAAGGAGGAAAGAAAATAGCGCGGTTTATCCGCGTGCAGTCGCCCCGCTTCCTCCTTGACTGGCGAGTGAAAATCTTGAGCGCGGCCGGGACGACGGGAGAGTGAAAGAGAGAGATAGTGGGCAGAGAGTCTGCAGCGAGTAATTCACGTTAAATTCCGCAGGACCTCGAGGAACAACTATCCCTAATCGGGTTTAGTTTATCTCTCAGGGACACGCGCTCGCTCGTTTTCTCTCTCAGCATTACTAGACTACCCTCTGCCTTTCCCTCTTTCTCTCTCTTCTTTCTTGCTTTCTCACTCCTCGTTCACTTACACACCCCCAGTCCTCACACACAGACATACACCTGCACATATATCTACACCTAGCTAGAGTCACACAGAGACACTCTTTCGCGGCATCTTGCCTCATCATCATGTCGAAGCTCTCGAGAGATGGGCCGCCTATTTATACCTTCGCTCGCGAATGAACACCTTTTCCCACTAGGTAGCTAACTCCTAACTACGTCACATCCTGCAGGTAATTGAAAATGTTATCTCGCGCCCGGGTGCCGGCATCCTTTCCAAGCGGCGCGCGAGCGCACCGGGACGGGGCTGCAGGGGCGAAGGGGGGCACTTCTACGGCGGTGCTGTGCCCAGGACGGCCTGGTAATTAACACCCCCCGGCCCCCGACCCCCGGTCGGCGTCCTTCCACGCTCTCAATGGTAGGGGCGACCGGATAACTCCGTGGAAAACTCAGGAAAACTAGCGATAGCACGCGCCGCTTCACTCCTCTCTTACTCTCGCTCGCGTGCCTCATCGTACTTTCTCCATTTTCGCCTTTTATTTCTCGCTTCCTCCGCCGCTCTTACTCTTTCTCTCGGTAGCCGCGGAGAGTTGGTAAAACCGCAAGTAGCCTTCGGTGCAAAATGGATTAGTGCGGACTCGCGTGTGCGTACGCACGTCTCTGTGTGTACATTCGAGTGTTCATACCATCGCCACGTGGTCTCCGGGGGGTGGCGGCGAGGCAAAGGAAACGCGATACTCGCATTATTATATAAGCTGTAGTGCATAAGCGAAGGCGAAGTTTAGTCATATTGCGTCGGATTATCGCTGGTATAGGTTGGCAATCAGACGGGCAAACTGGCTAACTATCCCGACTAGGCGGAGGAGCGCGGCGGAGCCGTTACTGTGCACTGCCTATCGACCGATGTTGGAATCAATACTTTCGGCTGGTCTGTCGTACTCGCTGAACTCTCCGTTCTTGTGAGAAAAAGTACGAAACGAGATCCGAATAATAAACCGGTGTGCATGTCATTTCATCGATTTCTCTGGGATTTCCCTCCTTCTTTTTCTGGCTTCTTTTGCTTTCGTTTCGTTTCCTTCTCTCTCTTTTTTTATGGGTCGTTGCTGCTTTGCCGCGAGGCTTCGATCTCAGGAAGTCTTTTCACGGGGGTATTCTCTTATTAAAATAGTAGCGAAGAAAAAAGGAATTGTAGAGATCACGAGAAAATGTGTTTTGCGGAGGCGCGAATGTAATAACGAGTAAGCAAACACTGGGAATGATTTCGAAAGCTTGGAATATATTTCTTTTTTATGTTCTAGCGAGAGCTTTTTTAATTAAAATAAAAATAAATTGGTGTTGCGGGGTGTGGTCCATATTTCGCTCTCTTTTGAAACCAGAAAATTTAAAATTTTAATACAACTTTACAAAATTATACCCAAAGTAGCAGTACAAATTCCTACAAGTTTAAGATCTATATCAACCCTTTGCACTGTGACGATCGCAAACACACTCGCACTCGCTCCACACGCGAACGCTCGACATTATTAATTTAATAAAACACGATTCACGAATAAAAATCAATGTAAATAATCGATCGACGTGATCGCGCGGCAAGCCAGCCGGCCATGTTTGAATAGACAGAGACAGACGATAGTATAAGCGCGGACCAAGCAAAGCGTATAGCGACGCCGCCACGCGGCGGCGGGAAGAAG
>JAWWEN010000009.1:5072047-5122268 GCA_035582955.1 Sycophila texana
CCCCCACGCGCTCTAACCCTCCTACTTAGCCGTGCGGGGAATGTATCGATTGGCCGGGGGGAAGGGGAGGGACGGTCAGCCGGCAACCCGTTGCATCGGAAGTCAGCGGCGTCATTAGTCAGCGCGGTCGATCACAAAGGACTTTTTGTTCGCGCTACGACGCGGCCATTTCCTCCTAATATCCTAGCGCTGCGTCTTCTGCCGATGGACGACGCATGTGTCGCACGCCTCGATGCCCTGATGGATGCGCGAAAGGGGGTCAACTGCGGCGATCGTCATTGTTTACAGGCATTGTTGCGAGAAGGTTCCTTTGAAGGCTCGTAATTATTCTTTAATGACCGGACTGCGGGATGCGCTTTTGACGCGCCATCGAGCGGAAGGACGCGTTTAAAGGAATTTAGATTTTTTTGGATCGTTTGATTGCTTTCCTTTTTTTTAGATGTGGGTCAGGTAAGTCAGGTTTGTCCGCTTCGCTCGAGATTTTCGTCAATTTTTTTTTTTTTTTTCGGTAAAAATAAAAATCGAATATGTCAAAAGTAAACTTGTACTACGAGTATTTCGATCTTTTTTGATTGATGTGTGACTTCACACTGGTGGTGCACATCGGAAGTGATTTCAGTAAAAAAATTATTTTCTACTTGACTTACTTTTTTATATTGTGGATATTTTAAGCGATAATTGATTACGGTATTCTGAAATATGAATATTTACCGCAAAAATTCAATGTCATTTGTCGCACGTGGAAATTGATGTAAATAGTCATTCACAAAGACCTCTGCTTAACATAACCAAGCCATTTTAAATCTCTACAATTCGAGTCCTCCCCTGCGGTGGATTTAAGCCCGGTATGTTGACTCGGCATTTTTTCACGTACGTCAATGCCAGTAGAATTTTGCGGCCTACGGCGCGAAGGAAGGGGATTCAGCGGTGGATCGTCATTGTGTGCCAAAACTGGAGCGAGGTTGCACGGCATTGCCTGCGAATTAGAATTTTCGCTCCCCGACCAAACGGCACGAAACCAGAATCTTGTCGAACAAGTCTTTTTTTCCAGCCTCCGAACTTTATACACTCGCAGCCATCAGGAAATATTCTGCAAGGTTAGCAGCTCCCAGAGAGGCGGGGGAGAGCGCAAGCTGACCAACAATGCAGAAGGGACCCGGGGGTTGGCGGTGCGCTAAAGGAAAGAACGGGGGGGGACATATATCTGGCATGCATAATAACTGAATTCTGACGGAGGCGACGCTGCCCTGGCGGATTTGCCGAGTTCGTTAAATCGACGAAGGTTGACACGTGCCAGCCAAGTCTACCGAGTCGGCGTCGCGTCCGGTTGAATAAAAAAAAAGGAGTAAATCGGTTTGCGGCGTCCCCGCGCTCGGAGCGTGTGTACGACCGGACAGACAAAAAGCGAATGTCGCTATGCATAAATTCGGGGGGCTGGTGGGAGATTTGAAAGTCCGATATTAAATCACGTCGGGCGCGAATTTCGCTGCGCTCGCGCTCTGCCCGCTGCCGATTACGCTTTCCCCGCGTACGGCCGGGCGTCGGGATTTTCCTGATTTATCGTCCGACTTTCGGATTTTCATTTATTATTAAAATATATAGAGCCCGGGCCATTTCTTACGGGAGCGCGGGCGCGCAAACGCAAAGAGAAATTTTCACGCTTGGAGTTATGCGGGCGCGCGATTTTTTTTTTGTTCCAACCCCCCCACCAGACGTGTTTTCACGGTTCAACAATCACGGCTTTCAATGATTTTTGTTCGCGCGCGAATTCAGCGGGGGATAAAGTGGAAACATTATGAAATAGATAAGCCGAGCCATCGATTTTACCTTCTTTTAGTCTCGCTCCTTTATGCGCCCGCTTCATTAATCATTCGTGTCGATCCGCAGCTTTCATCCCGCGGGTAATAGGCTTAAATATCACTTTACGAAATTAGATTCTTCTGACTGAACAAGCAGACTCGTCTTACCCAGCACGAATAATTGCGAATTAAACCGTGGCTAAAAAGAAAGCGATTTAATCTGGAGGTTTTCTCTCTCTCTCTTTTATATTTTTTTACTTTTCCCCGGTGCTGATTGATGAGACGAAAATGAGAAAAGCGCTTTAAAACTTTCCTTCTTGTTTTTCTCTCAATTTTCATTTCGTTTAATTACCATCCCCGCAAGTCACTCTCCGTAAATTTTGAAAATGCAGAGAAAAAAAAGATAAAATTTTATCAAGAAGAATGAACCAGTATTTTCGCAACGCACGAGCTCGTTCAATTTGCGGAAAATTTCCGCGTCGAAGGTTCGCACGGCACCACCTGCGGCACTCGAAGCGATCGGAACCTCCGGCCATCCCTGCCCTTTTTCGCGCCGGCACTCTCCTCACCCTCGTGCGAAACGAAAAAAGGAGTCTCGCGTGATTGCGTGCTGCGCGCAGGGGGGTGCAAAGGAGGACGATGCACGGCCCGAGAATTCCGCGCGCAGCGGAGAAAGAAAATTCTCGAGCGCGATCGCTCGCAGTACCCTCTTGGGGTTAATCGTGCGGCAGAGGGTCGACAGTGACGAGGGTTCGCTGCCGCATTAATATTAAGTCGCCTCGTTATCGCCAGCCGAGAAGAAGCCCCATCTCCGCACCCGCCGAATCTATTAATAACGTCGAACGCGTCGCTGCCGGAGGAAAATTGAAAGTATATGCCTCGATGAGTTCTCGAAACACAACCCTACACTCGCCGTCGCCTCGCGTTCGACGATTCTCAGATTGAAGCTTTACGTTTCGCGAAAACGTGCGAAATCACTAAGCCCTATTTATTTACTTTTTTCCGGCTTCAGTTATAGCTTCAAGCTCGAGTTGATTGTGCCGCGTTGCGACATTTTCATTAGAGACGCTCAGCTAACAAAATGATACATCGTTAGACTCTGACTTAAAAGGACTGCGAAAAATGTTTGATTAATCGTAGTCACGGTCGTTTTATTACTCCCTAAAGAAGATTTGATCAATCAACTCTGTTGATTTAATTTGAGATCCGTTTCAATTCCGGAGCTTCTCCGACGTGGAATAAAGAAAATCGACTCGACATCGTTAAAATCAACGCCAAGCCGGGCGAACATTGCGTTTCAGCCGACGTCGCTCCGACTGCGTAACAATGTAGCTAAACAATGAGAAAACATCGGCTTATTCATCGCGCGCGCGAGGCTAATGAAAAATCGTCGACTGGCACGCAACAAAACAGCCCCGCGGCCTCCACCCCCGTCGCCTTTCACCTCGGCAGCGCTAAAAAAAAAAAAAGAAAAGAAAAAAGAGGATGGAGAGGAGCGCGTGAGACTCAGAGGCGACGAGCGAGCCACACGTGCAGTACGCAGCAGGCGTAGGCGCGCCTCTACAATTACCGCCGAGAGTTTCTAGCCCCGGAGGCTGGATGGGCCACTCGAGGCGGCACTTCGGCTGACCCGGCGACAATGTCACACACAGCGCCGGGTGCAAACTGCGACACCGAGCCGCCCTCTCCCGTCAGACGCGACGGAAAACAACGGTTGGCAGGCCGGCGCCCGCATGTACGGCCGGGGCACCGGGCGCATCTTGTTAGCGCCAAGAGAGATGACAGAGGAAGGAAAGGGGGCACGGCTGAGGCGGGAGGGATATTTCTGAGCGTATTTCCAAGCGTCTTATTTAATTAGGCGCCTCTTCGACGACGTTGTTAGTCTCTGTCGCGGCTGGAGGAGAGGCTGACCCCCTCCATCTCCGGGGCCGCCCATCGTCCCTTTCACTCCTCGTTATCCTTTACCTACGGCAAAATAACTGCATTGTAGAGTTCGCTACTACTAGGTACACGTATTCAAGCTGGCAGGGGGCCAGTGAAAACGCGCGACGCTGTGCAGGTGTGAGATACTTCGGCGGGCTTCTTTCAGGCGGGACTTTGTCAGCGTGACTTTTTTCCCCTTCACACGCTTCTTCTTTATTTCTTTTTATTATATTTCAAACCGGACTTTTCTTGTACTGACTGTTATTGCGCGGAACGCGATACGGCTAATTGCAAAAATTCGCTAACTCGCGGAAGTGTGGTTTATCGAGAAATGAAATTTACTCGATTCGTGCAAAAAATGATTAAAAGGGTTTTGTTTTTATCAGTTCAGAGAGAAAATGCGTTTCCATTGAACGGTGAACAAATTGTTGCGAATCATAAAAGACTAAATGTTGCGCGGCATGACGCACGCTCCTCAAATTAAACGAGGCTCAGCGGCCAATTCAATTTCGGATTTTTTTCCCGCATTATTTTCAAACGGAAAAGTCAATAAAATCCGTGAAAATCGATCAAAATCTCTCGTCCAAAATCGCCCGGTTCAATGGGCCCCACCCCCTCCCACCACAATAATCGAAAACAAAAGAGAGGCTGTATTGAAAGCATCTCGCAACGCGCGCGTTATCCAATGTGTGACGGAAAAAATGCGCAAAACTAGCGAGAAAAGGGAGCGCGCGACCAGCAATGCGATAGACCAAGAGAGAGAACGAGAAGAGAAAAAAAAAGTAATGGAACGGAGAACGTGGCTGGGGAGCGAGAGAAGAAAGAGCGGGTCAGTGGTTCGCGCAAAGAAAACAAACCGAAGAAATATACGATATAAACGCGCGAGAAGCAAAAAGCTCGAGGGGCGCAGAGGGAGGGAAAAAGTGGTAAATGAAACGAGCCGAGAAAAGCGAGCTCGAGCCCCGTGCCGGCCGCGCGCGTACGTGTGCACTTGTTGGAGGCGATTACAAGTCCCGTGGGGGCAGTACCCGGGGCCTCCCCCTTATGCAACGAGTCCTGCTGGGAATGCCTTTAAACTAGATTAAGCGACACTGGCCAGTGCAATTTGCTGACGCTCACAACCGCCGCACTCGCACACCCACACACACACACACACACACACACACACGCTCGTTACGAACGAGTTGCCGAGGTCGCAGTCTAACCAGAACATCACGCCTCGCGTCCTGTCAATATTGCCTACCCCCATTGCACCCTCCATACGCCACCGCTTCCCCTCCCAGTTGCCAGCGTTCCCATTTATAATGAATATTTTACGAGGCGAGATGAAAGTGTCGGAGCGCGAGCTCCAGCCGCAAGCCGAGCGCTCCGGTTTTAAACGCAAGGGATTCGGCGAAGTGGCCCGGATAAAAATAAAAGTGGCCGCACACGATTCCGTAATATCTGCGAACGTCGAATAGCACTCTCGATGAACTGCCGGTAAATAGTTTAACGGCTGACGACGGCAGCCCGCGCTCCTGATGAACCTCGTGCTTTTGTGTTTTTTTTTTTTTTTACGGACAGGGAGATTTAACGAGGGTAGTTGAGCTGATTTTTGATCGCCGGCTACTCATTTGAATTTTAAGCAGTCGTTACCGCTGCGCACACTTTAATAAAGTTCGCGGAACACGGCCGAGTCGACGTCCGGTACAATGCAGCCCTGAATTACGCGGATTTTCATGAATTTTGAATGGGGTTGTAAATATTTGGACGGCTACCAAGTAGCCCCCACTCTCCCCTCTTCCACTCATCGATGGCCAACTATAGCGCGCCTAGGCTTATACTATTTATATTTGCCCGGTTTATTCCGTTAGGTTATGTGATATTTGAACACATTTCGGCGGGCTCAAATGGCTTTGCATTTAATTGTGATGACGTGAGTTTGTCATGCTGAAAGGATTGAAGTAGTACATTGTTTCCGGGCACATTTTGCATTAAATTTTAGGACGCGGCGCTGACGAAGGAGAGTTCGGGTTATATGCGACCGACCGAGTGTGCGATTAAGCGGCCGGTGCATTTTGCCCTTATAGCGCGTTTCATAAATTAACGCGCGGCATTACCAAAACAATATAGATGGAACTGGCATTTTCGCACAGGATCCGAAAATCAAGAGAAGTGGCCATATAGTTTAATTTCGTTTCGTGTACATTCATATGTACGCCGGTATACTGGCTGCTCTTGTGAAGATATAGAGTACGCTAAATTCAATCAATAATTTATAGATGTTCGTGAGATTATCTCTTCCTATACATATATTATTCTCAAAGAATTGGCATTATTTTGAACACGCCTGAAAGGTTATTATAAAAATAAAAACGTTGACAAGGTTTAGCAGCTTATTACGTGCATATATGTTAAAATTCATGGAAATTTTTGCTCTCGATTGGTGCTCTTTTCCGTTACGTTGTTCTCGCCGCGTGGTATCGATTGATGTCAAATACCACGCGCCCCGAGCAAAACATCGTTCTTTTTCAGCTTGACTGCTATCTAAGTTTAAGAACATCATCTTCTATAGCTTTAAATGCAGTAAGAAAGTTCGCTAAGAATTTCAAGAGCTTGTATATTCTTCTTACGCTTAGAATTTTTCTCATTCTAACGATATACACGTTTTATAAGTGCAATAACAAATATATAATAATAATAATTACGGAAATCGCGAAATATATGCGCGTCTGACCATAACGGATTTATACTACTTACATCGTCTGAATAAGTAATACCGCAAAGTAGACATATAAAAAAAACATAGGTAATAATATATTCTCATCAATTATCTTACTCTCGCATTACCCGCCTCAGTTATGCATCCACTGCAATTAAAAGAAACTTTATCGATCTAAGACCCTCATGTTTTTAATATAAACATCTCGAACATCATACCAAGGAAGAGAAACGTAATTAAAGTGCCTCCGTCATAAACGTACTTACAAAAGAAACGGTATGGTTGAAAAAAAGAAATCGATGCGACAAAGTCTTGCACATCCGCGAGGCTTTATCGCGTCACTATACGTACACGCTTAAGTGCCCTCCCCGCGCTCTTTATCCGCGTAAACTCGCTCGCCGCTTCGTCTTTCTCCCGCGCGCCCATCGCCGCGGCGTGCACGCGCATATCATTCATTATGATCACACCTGGTCGCGCTCGCACACGTATACATGCGCACGCTCATTTTGTCGCGCGGCATAGTGCACGTGCGCGCGGAGAGGAGCGGGCGGAAGGGCGCGCGAGCACAGCGGGTAAGAGCGACCGGAAGTAGGGTGGCACTTGACACGTCACCGTAACGAAGTAGTGACGTGCATGCTACGGCACTTAATTAATTCTGATTAACCCGTAATCACGTAGTCGTTCCGCGGAGTTCGCTCGCGCAACCCCGAGCGCTGCAGGGCCTCGTATCCAATTTGCGTCGTCGGCTATTAATTCCCTCTCTGCCTGCGTCGCCCTTCATACGTCTATCTCGCTCGCTTGTTCGCTCGGGCAAGACTCCGCGGACACTAAGACTTCGGCGACGCAGAATGAAGCGCTACTTTTTACGCGTCGCGTATCTGCATCCGGGTTATCGGATTATACACTTGGAGCCTCGGTTCCGCGCGACCATGAGTGTTTTACCGTTGCATAATTCTCCGTTTTTTTTTTTTTTTTGCTGAAGATTTTATAGGTTCGTTAAAGATTTGCTTTATTTTTGGACGTAAAGTTTTATGAGATGCGTGTTAAAAATATTTTTTTATATAACGATTTTATTCTATTTTACGGGTCGATTAAAGCTTTCCGTAATTTATGTGTATTATAATTTTAGCGATTTATTTTAGAGATTAATAAAGGAGATAAGGTCGTAATTGCAGCATCGTAAGATGCAGTAAAAATGATAACGGATTATAGATTATAAGCGAAAGGCGCCGGAATAATGAAGTTAAGTGATGCAAAATGTCCGTCGGGCTATTAATATCGTAGCGACGTTATCGCTTAATCTTCGGTAACGAAACTAATATGTTTGTGACACTTTAATAGTCAAACTTCCAGCCTCGCGCGCAATGAAAATGCTCTATTAAAACTTTTCCGTGCGCTGGCTCGGTAGCGCGCGTATGAATTTTCCCGGGCGAAATAGTATATAAAGATTTCGCTGATGCTACCGCGATGTCGCTCCCCGTACGCCGTTAGAAAAAAGAGAAAGAGGAAGAAGAGGAAGAGGCGGAGGATCCCGAGCCCACCTCCCTGGCTGGACTCTCGTGCAAAAAAAAAAAAAAAAAAGAAAAACAGATTTTTTTTTCGTACCCCATACTCCTTATCCGGTGTATATATACAGCTTTCCTCTTGAGTCTTATTAAACTCTCTTGCATATTTCGACGATGATACGATGCCGCGCGCGGTGAGGAGGCACTTTATTAAAAAGTCCCTAACGTTGCGACATGAGAGCGTGTGCAGCGCGGCGTCGCGAATAAATAGCTCGGGCATGAGGAAAAATTTAATTAAAATACAAAAGCCCGAATTCCCCGGGCGGGAGAGAAAGCGATGCTTGCAGATTCTGCGGGCGGTCTATTAGAGGATAGACGAGAGCTAATCTGCCGCGTCAGCGCACGTACGAGGCGAGCGCCGCTCTCCATGTGCGGGGCTTATCTCAAATTTATAAGTAACTACGCCGCCGCCGGCGGCCCGGCTCCATCTTATATACCCGCGTTCTCGAAGACAACAACGAGCTGCAGGAAATGCTCGCCCGAGACATTGCGGGGATGCGAATTCGACGGGCGCCGATGCGCGAACGCCCTGATAACCAAAGCAAGAGACGAATGTTTCGTCACCGCGCAGTAACGGTGTATGCGCTTCGAAGGCACGTTCTTACTCGCTGAAACTTTAATTAATAAACACGAACGACGAGATCGAATGAACTTTTCTTCTAGTTGCTTGAAATTTGCTTTTAACCCTTTTGGGGGTAAATCAACGCCGTGACTTTTTTGGCATGGAATTAAATTCGTTGAATTTTTGTTGCTTATATTTATTTTTGGAGAAGAAGACTTATTTATTTTTGGAAAAGAGATTTGAAATTTACTTTAATTGGACATTTTTTATCTACTTCTTTGCAATGCTTTATTACTTTTTTCAATGTTTCAAAAACTACTGGAGTGTACGTTGGTTACATTGGTTCAAGACTAGAAGTTTTGTTCATTTTGAAAGCGAATTTCCAATTTATTTTTTTCGTTACACTATAGTAAATCTAGAGCATTTTTTAAAATCTAGGATTATTTCAGCAAGTGTCATCATTAAAGATTTTCCTTACAATTTTGCGAAGTAACTTAATTTTCCTACTCTAAATTCGATCCAGTGAAAATCCACTAATTTATAGTGAATACTCACTCAACGATTTAGTGAAAATGAATTCACTGAAAATGTAGTGAAAATGCACTACGAAAATTAGTGAATTTCAACTGAAAAATCAGCAATTTTAAATGGAATTTCAGTGAAATATTAATTCACTTTAAAATCAGTGGAAAATTCGCTAATTCTTAAATGGAACATTTTTCGCTGCGAAAATCAGTGAAAATTTCACTGGATCGTATTTAGAGAGTATAGAAACATTTTGAATAGTTCCTCTTTAAACTAATTGCCAAAGACTAATCAATATGGGCGAAAAAAAAAACTAGTTCTCTTTTTATCAAAGAGAATCGTCGTGGGGCCGGAAGCAAATGAAGTTGGAATTCGATAAAATATGAAAATTGGACGATGTTCGATGGCAGGCAGCGCTAAACGAAAGCTCTTGTCTGCTCTGTCTGTAGATTGGAAAGAGGGGAAGGTGTCTAGTACGCGGTGCAAAAATCGGATGTATTCCGTTTCGTTGGAGAACCAACTGCTGGACCGAAGGTCCCAGCGGACTGCTCGTTTGATCTCCTTTCTCGCTCGCTCCACTCCCTACCGCCGGCCTCCCCCGGAGCGGTTGTTATCCGAATTAGTTTGGCTTGTACCGCTGATATAAATTGCCGGTAACGAGAGCAAACGGAAGCGCGAACCTCAGGTGGCTGTGTGGGAATTGAGCATCTCGCGTATTATTCATATTTTTAGCTCGCCCTTTTACCCGGGACGCGGAGTTGAAAAATTTTTCCTGGAATATTCCGGGAAAAGGACGGTGGTTGAGAGGCGATTTAAATTTAGATTTAATTTGCAAATGGCTAAAGTTATTTTAGCAATGAAATTTCATATTGGTTTTCTCTTTCTTTTTTTTTTTGAGAAAAAAAATCAGAGCCATATTTTCACATTTACCAAAGATAATTTAATCCTAGAATTTGCATACCAATTTAAATAGATTTTTAAAAGGCTTCGTTTATTTTCCTTGCCACATCCTCGTACGTGATAATTTTTTATTTCGCTATGTATAAATGCTCGACGCATTTTATGCGCACATTCAATTAACCGCTCCACTCTCTCTTTTTATCCGCATTACGTAAATATCTTTTGAAATTTTATTAAAGCCCTTTTGGTAAGCCAGCAAACAGGTATTTTATTCGAAGTTATGCAAATTAATTTATTCGAAAATTAAAAACAAAATTTATTAAAACGAAGTATTGTCTGTCTACGTATGATATTAACAACCTGATCCTCGAACTATAATCCGATAAAATAATAAAACGATGCGGAAAAAAATTCATAATCTTTGTAGCGAACGGCTATGTCTCTTGTAAAAGAACATTAGAAATTTTTTCAACGACAAAGCCGCAAAGGCGTATATGATCCAGGAAAAAAAGGCGGCGCGCTTAGCAATGCGATGATTATTTTTTCCCAGCGCTGCATTTTACGAGACAAACGTTTCGCCGTCCTCGCTCCCCGCGGATAAAAAAGATATTAATTACAAATTCCAACGGAGCCGAGATCGCACGCTCAAATTTCCCTTTGACTTTGATCTACTGGATCGTATCCTCTCTGTCTCTTTCTCTCCCTTTTCCGCCTCTTTTTCTATCTAATTTCCACCGACCTCTTGCTCTCGCCTTCGAAGAATCTTGTCCTCTTTCATACCTTTTCGCTTTTTGATGATGAAAAATATTTTACCATTTTTCATAAGTGACACTTTTATCGTCTATCCTTCTTTGTCTAAAAAATCTAGTCTGAGTAACAAGAGCAAACAATGTTATCTAACTTAGTGCCAAAGATAATTTAAATACAATGATAAATTTTAATTGAAACAATCGCGTCGCAGATTAAAGGAACTGTACTCGAATTAGAAAATCACAAAGCCGGGATGGCTCCCATGAAATGATAATCGGCAGGCAGGATAGGAAGAATGAACATTTTTCACTGAGTGGCTCTGCTCTGTAAAAATGAGCAAAAAGGCTCATACACGTGGATACGTTCATGGTTGTTGGAATATATCGAAACGATGAAAAGTTTTTTTTTTGTACGCGCCCGAATTAAAGCGGCGAAACTGAAATTTCACCAGAAATGCATATCAGCGCGAATCGCAATTGACGCAGTAGCCGATGTGCAATTGTAATTGCCTGCCGGTCGGCCCCGCCGCCGCCGCTTGCCCGCATCCCATTCGCGCTTATACTTTTGATTACGCGAACGAGTGCTCGCGCTCAGGTGGCGAGTTTTTATCATCGACAATGATTTTTTAATTAAAGAATAATTACGCTATTAAGCGGTACGTCGTTTGTTGAGGGTTGATTCACATTTTTTCTGGATTCCGAGGGCTGCATCTCTCGAGAAAGTGCATACTTGTATTTATATAA
This sequence comes from Sycophila texana, assembly GCA_035582955.1. Classification (NCBI taxonomy): domain Eukaryota; kingdom Metazoa; phylum Arthropoda; class Insecta; order Hymenoptera; family Eurytomidae; genus Sycophila; species Sycophila texana. The sequence continues at coordinate 5,083,516 of JAWWEN010000009.1, forward strand.
ATGTTATAGTTCTTTAAAAAAATGTTCTATTTTAATGTAAATATATTCGCAGTAGAAGTAATTCATAAACAAACTGGTCAGATTCTAATTAGTTTATAACGACTAAAAAGGGCAATTATTCACATTTTAATTAGTATTTGAAAACTTTGCTGCTTTATTAACCTACATTTTAAAAAGGAGGATTTGCAGAAGAAGCTTGTCATAAATGAGAATACTTCTTACACGTCGCTCAACTTGGACACCTAAAATTTTAAAAAGTGCAGAGTATTTTTATTCTGCAAATTAAATTAAATTTTTACAATTTTATTATTTTAAAATAAAACATCTCGCGCCGTTTCTTTATAAAATTTCTTTCGAGTAGTAACCAAAATAAGTTAGTATAGTATAAATAATCAACTCAATATTTAAGTAAATCACTCCTTATTAGCGATACATTAATGTCAACTTTATAATGACGAAGTTGCCTTGTTTGCTTTGTTACAATTTTTGAATTTTGTAGGCTGTATAAATTTTAAAACACAGACTTCATACGATTAATCGAAGATCGATAAAGAAGATAAAAATTGTAGAGAAAAAGGGGAGGGGAGGGGGTAGAAATTACACCACACTAATTAAGCGATTATGCGTCGATCCATACATCCAACATCTTTTACTGGTGTTCAAAACCCTAACAAGGGATGTGCGTTTGTCTTGTTCCTCTCGATTGGTCAGCAGTGGTGTTAACAGTCACATCCGCTATCCGTGTGAGTTATCCTATATAGCTACAGGCTAACCGAGTCAAAGTGACATCGCACAGTCGAGTTTGCATTCACAGGTCTATGTGATCTAAATTCGAGATGAATTCGCGAGCATTTGTCGCTTGTAGTAACGATTACGTTTGCAGTTCTGAACATGTCAATGCCGGCTAAAGGGCTTTAGATCTCCGTGTGTGATACTGATATTCGCTTTTGATTAAGTGCAATTATTTTATTCAGACCATGTCTACATTTATTTGTGAAAAAATGGATATTAAAATCCTGACTAAAAACGGATTTTGATTATATGCCCGCCATATTCGTGTTTATTTTCGATTAATTTATATCAACAGTTACTCACGGAAGAACTAAATAATAAATTGCGACTAAAAATGAATTTTTGATTATACAGGGAAAATGTACCTAATTTCGTGCAATCTAAATATGACTGCATATACGTTCATTGCAGTGCGAATTCATTTTTCGTAAAAGAAAGATAGGAAAATAATAATAATAATAATATCATTTATATAATAAATCAGTTTTATTATAATTCTATTCTCTCTTTTTGTTGCAGGTAAGCAAATACTCATCTCATACCACATCGGAAAAAGATTTCCACGCAGTAGCACGTGAGTCAGTAGGCCAAAACAAATTGTTTCCCTTTATCTTCCCAATAAAAATCTGAAGAGCCCTACCGCCCACTCGGCTTCAAATCGCGTCCCCCTTCTTTCTCCACCTTGAAATGTGAAATCGAACCTCAACGGGAATCAACTGAGGAAGAGCCGGGCGGCTCGGATAAAGGTCGTCCACAATAAAAAAAAAAAAAAGGAAAAATAGAAGAAACGAATAAGCGGGTGGAACGGATGACGTCCCGTAATCGAATCTCGTCTCCGCGGGACGCCGGGAAGCGGCGAGCCCTGGAGAGACTGGCGCGCGTCCATCCGTTACGTTCGCGGTGTGTGCACACCTGTCCCTGTACTCGCTTCGGACAAAAGCGGATTGCTGCGTCTATGATTTGTCGTTCTGCTTTCGACATTTGTTGCGGCTCGCTCGCCGATTAGATATTCGCCTCCCCCTCCGCCTCTTCTTTTTTTTTTACTCGCGGAGTATCCCTCCGTCGCGTCCATTCACGCGCGTTTTATAGCGCGAGCCGCCTGATTTCGTGGGGGCCGCGTACTATGGGAGAAATCTCTGTGTGATAGGCACACGCGAAATAGGTCGTATCGCTTTTCAAACGAAAAAAAAAAGAGACAGCGGGGATTTCGCTGTCGCGCGCGGGTAGAGGCGAGTGTCCGGGGCTATCTCTGCCGATGCACGCGTTTTTTTTTACCTACCCCGATGTACTCGTTTTAATGAAAAAAGTAAACTGAAAGGGGGAGTGAGTGCATGAATGCGGACGGCGAAAAAGTGACGGATATTTTTGTTTGTTCAAACTGCGCTGTTTGATTTAATTTTGCTATTTCATGCATTAATCCCGAATATTGGTGACGCATTTCCAGTATTAGCGGGATTATCAGAAATCAATGTAGAAATAAGTAAATGCTTTGAATATTTAACGAGTGCCTGCTAATTTCGCGATACGTTCTTGAAAAGGAAAATAACCGTCACAATTTCAGCGAGTTTTTTTTTAAGAATTAACCGAGAAGCTTTCATTTACTTCGGATCGCTTTCGTAGTTTGGCTTCTACTTTAATTAAGACGAAGCTCGACTGTTTATTTGTAAATAAAATCTCTCTTTTCTGCTCGACAAAATTCCAAACGAGCGACGTCCAAGATTATTCCATTAGCGGCCAATAAAAGCGACACCCTCGTGTGTCATGTCATCCATACACATGAGATTCCGGATAATAAACCATACCATACGCTTCTACGCGTCATTATTGTTTCGCGTACATCAACCGTACGGGACTTAAACTCCTCCAATGTATAAACGACAAACTCAATGAAACTAACGGTGGCTGCGAAGCAAGGGAGCTTTACGGAGATGGGGGAGCCGGAGGCGAAGAAAAGACGCAAAACGGAAGGCGAGCCGCGAATAAAAGAGATCCGGACCTCTCCCCCCTCCTACCGGTAAGGAGCAAATACGCGTATTTGTACGCGAGAGCGAAAAATACGTATTCCGGGCGTGCGCGCGTCGTCGTAATACGATATCGCGACGGAAGATATATAGGAGGACGGTTAGGTAGGCGGTGGTGGCAGCGGCGGTGGCGGCATGAAAAAGAGGCTTCGTATCGTCTCGGCTATAAAGAATATGAGATCGAGAAAGGTATAAGAATGGCTCTTTCGCGCGCGTATAATCCTCCGTTTCTCCCATTATCCTGTTGTTTCTCTGCGCGTGGTCGCAATTTATTATATCCTCTCTTTCTCCTTTTACTTCGCTCCTTCGTTCTCTTTGCGAACCACCCGTCCTCGCGTCCTCTCTCTCTCTCTCTCTCTCTCTCTCTCTCTCTCTCTCTCTCTTTGTTTATCGCCCCTCCCCACTTCGATTCCCTCGGGCGTCACTGTTCTTCCGCCTCGAGGCTGAGGGAAAAAGAGGGAGAAAGAACGAAGTTCGATGCTACAGGTGTCGACGAAATGCAGGTGTTGCACTGGCCCTCTCTCTTTCTCGTGGGCGTTCAGTCTGTCTTTGTCTGCGCTGCTCTCGATACACGGTAGTCCCGCGCCGACGGCCAGTAGTACGGGTAAGCGTTAGGCGCGGCGCGCGCTGTATACGCCGTTCTTTATTTTGCGCTGCCTTTTACGTACATATTTTTCGAAAGAATTTATGCTATTGTTTTTTTTTTTTTTTTTTTTTAAACTCGATTTATTCCGCGAATTACGTACCCTGTGTTTTTGTTACTTTCCGTTCTGTTCTTCACGTAGACATGAACGCAGTACTAACGAAAAAACGAAAAGCAATTCTGTATTTTTTCGATTTTGTTTACTTTTCAACAAACAAATGCAATCGACAATTGAAAAAAGAAACTAAACATTTTTATACAATTGTACGTCATACAACAATTACGGCCGCAAAGTCGTAAATAAATTAAATAAAGCGATTTATAAATTTTGTCTCTTTGTGATAGTGCTACTCTCTCTCTCTCTCTCTCTCTCTCTCTCTCTCTCTCTCTCTCTCTCTCCATTCTCTTTATAATTAATAGCTCGATTTACATACTATCCGTGCCATCCATTACTCTTTCCCGGCTTCTTTAGCGTCGAACTCTCAGAAATTCCTTGTCTCGCAGACAAATAGGCTGAATTAATGAGAGAGTCGCACGGAGTCGAGTTCGAATGCGCGCCAGTTTCTAGATGACTCTCGCCTCTCGGTATTGCTGCGCGTAGGAGGGCAGCTGGAGGGGGAGGGGGAGGGGGGACAGGCGTCGACGACACAAAGTGCGTTACGAAGTGGTAATTGCCAAGCAATGTATCATCCCCGGCGGAACGTGTCCCTGGCGCCCTTATACAACTCCGCTCCAGCCGCATCGCGTATTAAGTTGTGATTTCGTGGCATCGGTACTTTTTCGCGCTCGCACGGTCCCCGCGGGAATCGTAAAACACTCGCGGGAGAGGGCAATTAATCAAAATCTCGAAGAAATGAGACTGAGAGGGGCCAGCTTTGTACAGCCAATGCTTCAAGCGATGTCTTTTTATTGCCCTCCACCGAAGCTACTTTGTTACTCTTATGTACATATCTACTTCATTTCTGTTTTTTTTTTCCTTTATCACGATATATTAATAAACATTACGTATTCCTTGACATTCATCATTAAGCAGTATAGCTATTAAGCGTGGCCTCCATTCCACAGAGATTAATGTTAATGTAATTTTGCTCATATATACAAATTTATTTAATTGAGAACTTTTCGAGTGACTCGATAAACATTCTATCGAGAAACCATCGAATTACAAAGGCAAAGCGCAAATCAGAGAGATAATTAATTTCGCTTTAACCGAGCGCAACGTAACGGCACGTGAAATTATAATTCCCGCTAATCCAAGCCCGTAATTTTGCAGGCTGTACAAATCTTATGAAAATATAATGCAATGGCAGCGCGAGTCAGCGAGAAGGAAAGGTCTATATTCCCGACGGAGGCACCGGGAGCGGCTCACGCACACGCGTCAGACACCGGAGCCCCGCGCATTCTTAACGGACGCAACGAAAATCCCTCTTAATACGGTAAATTTGTCGGCCGAATTGCCCCGGGCCGCGTGCGAACTCCCGGCACTTGTAGCATTTTTCCACGATGCCGCTTGCCTCTCCCCCCGCCATTAGCCAACGATATACATCTTCATCAGGCGTTCGAAGAGCTTTTTCATTCGGTACACAACGGATATAGATGGACGCAACTCGAGAACAGAGTGTAACTTTGGGATTTATCGATGTATTTGATGTTGCTTTTACGGCTTTCGCTTCTAAGCTGCTCAGTCAATAAGGGGTTACCGTACGCTGTTCTAGTTTTTTTTTTTTTTAATGTACAATCTATTTTTAATTTGCTTATTACACAGATAAATAATGCTGATTACAAGTTCTTCGGAATTATCAGTCATGAGCGGATTCGGAAAAATGGGAAATGGAAAGTCAAATTAGTATGAAAGGTGATCAATGCGATAAAAAAAGATGGCAAATGTTATAACAGCTCATTAGCCTTTATGTTCTCGTGTAAAAGTTAGATTTTTAGTGTCGTATTCTGACCAACGGCTGCTGTTTATTTTCCAATCAGTGAGTAGGTCGCGCTGCGTTTCCACTTTGCTAAAGTGAATTTCTTCACGAAGTATCTTTTTATGCGTGTTTGTAGACTTTACTTACAGAAACCTGGACTTGATTGCCGACCACTTAAATTAACACAAAAAGAAAGCAAACAAATGAAAAAAAAACTAAGAGATCCACAATTTGACACAAAAACTATCGAAAATCATCAAAAGATTCGTTAATATTTTTTATTAAACATTTTCATGAAAAAAAAATATGAATTCATATAAAGTTACATTACAACTTACTAATTTTATATTTTAGAGAAACACGTTACCCTAAGGCTAAAAAAGAATTCTAAATTTATGCAACTCGACGCAAATTTTTTCATTTCACATTTTACCATTGCCCAGTAAAATTTTATTAAAAATAGATCTCAACGGAGCCCTTTACACCATCATTCTTTTATTCGTCCTCGTATAAATCTATTCCAATATACCTTTTCACTGCACGCGCTCGACTTCGCTCAGCTCTTGGCTGTCGTCTCCTCGAAACATAAAAAAATAGCGTGTGCTGCGCGGCTAAAGGTCGTGTAAAAATTTTAAAACAGCCCCTTCGATCGCCGCCGAGAGTAAAGGCTCGCGCGCCCATCGATTCAGTCAAAGGAGCCGAGTACCGCGGGCATAAAAAATAAGCATGAACGCAATCAGTTCCCCTCGCGGCGGCTCGAATCGATCAGCAGCGAATTTAAGTTGACCGTCCGGTCCGGTCGCCAACTCCCACACGCTGCGACGACCCCGAGGTAGAAGAGAGTAGCCCGGAGAGCGTGAAGATTGCCAATCGGTCCATACGCAGTGTCGCAGGGAGCGGAGGGGAGAAAAAAAAAAGAGGGGCGAGGGAGGAAACCAATCCCGGTTCTTGGCCGCTCGTGAACGAGGATTTATTTCTCCGAGCAATTCTTCTGGCGCCATCAGCGAGCGCTGCGAGATCCTCAACTGGAGGGGACGGAACTAGACTGAGAGAAAGAGAGGGAAAGAACTAAACTTTTACGGATCGCCGGAAAATCCTCGAGTAGGTCTGCTACCTGCTGGGCTTATTTGCTCTATCGCATGGCCCTCCGACAAGCGGTATACGTCCTTACCTCCTTGCCGCCTCCGCGTAAATTCAAATCGTCCTCAACAAGCGTTACATCGATCTCCGGATAAAGACACCTTTAATCCAGTGCTCGATCTCGCTCCGACCTTCTTCCCCTCCCTCTCTCTCTCTCTCTCTTGCGCTCTCGCGAAATGAGATTTAAATTTTAAAGGAGAACAGTTTTTTAGCTTTAGATTTTTCCCGTCTCTCTCCTCGCGGGAGCTATATCCGGATAAATGGGCACGGCGACGGCGCGCGAACGAAGCCGTTATTGTCCGCGGCAGCGGGAACTTTAATATTTAAGCGGCGTGCTTCTTGTAAACTAGAACAACGTCGCGGGCAAAGGCCCGTTGTTAGCGAGCCTCCTCTCTCTGCGTTTTCTTATTTACGTGTCGTTCTCCTGGCGAGCTTGCGGCCCGCCAGCCAGATGTACGGCTAACCAACTACGTGCTGCCTGCCGGCTGCGGCTTGACTTTTGTATTTTTAGAATGTACCGGAGAGAGGTGAAAATGCGTGCTCTCGTCCGTCCTGTTCGGTTCTTTTTTTCGGATTACTGCGCGGAAAATGCGACGGGAACTTAGAAATTATTAATTCTGGGAAAGAGCGGAAAATTCAAAGGGTCTAAAATTTTAATTAAAGGATTAGTAAATGGTGATGCTCATGCGGTCAGAGAGAGAGAGAGAGAGAGAGATTTCTCTAGAAAATTACGGCGACAGTTAACGTAAAAATTGCGTCAAGTCACGTAATCGTGAGATGGTTTGCGATATGGGAAAATCACTGCAATTTTGACCTGAATCTTGGTGGTTGGTCGCCGTTGAAAATTTTATTCGAAAAGCTCCAATAAATTTTACATGAATAGCTTCAAGATTTCTTGTAAAAATTACATGGATTTTCCTGTGAAAGTTTCAAGAACCGCAAACCATTCCATGATTACCTTGTTTCACGTAAATTTTACGGTATGAGCTTTACTTGTAAATTTTACGAGAACAATCTCCCAGTATATAAAAAATGATAATCACTCACTAAAAAAAAAAAAAAAAAAATTACTTCGATATATAACTAATTTGATCTTAATAACTAATTCGAAGTAGAAATGTAATTACTTATGGTCTCGTACAAGTAGAGGGGAATGTAGAAAACTGAAAAGAAACTAGAACTGTCAACTAACAAGCGAGATTTATTTCTAGCTCAGGAAAAGTCTATTTATGAGCAAACTAAGTCGCCAGTTCCTTACAATCGCTGATCCTCAAAAGCACCATAATTCCCTACAACTCTGGAAATTAAGCAAAACGGTCCGGCAAGCCCCCCATAAATCTACCCTCCTGGCGATCTTCGCCGACCTAATTAATCCCCGAGCAGCGTGCAGCCCCGGATCGGCCATTTCCCGTCTTCCCACTTCTTTCCCGTTCGTCAACAAGTATTTATTTTTCCACTAGCGACCAGGGAGAGAAGGTCAAATTTACGCCAGCGCGAAGTCGCGATCGTCGAATATATCATTCTCGGGAGCCTACTTACCCAGTTACGGCTGAGTTACGTTCGCCGGCGGTGGGCGTGCGAAGTCGAGTATTTGCGCGGCGCCCGAGTCATAAGAATTTTTTTACGGCCCGAGAGCGCCAGACTAAGCTCCCCTTGCGCGCGGAGCGTCGCTCCTCCCCGGGGAGGTCATTTTTCGGCGATCGAAGGAATGCGGTCCTTGATTTATCTGATAATGATCCCCCCTACGTTAAAAGTTCCTCTCTTTTTTTCCGGCCGCTCGTAAAACGCTGCTCCTTGGCCGCTCGCCGCGTGGGCGTGACTTCAGTCGGTAGCTCTCTATAATAAACGTGGAGGAATTTTATTTATATATTTTCTTTTTTTTTTTTTTTTTTTGCCTTTCGGGGATCGTTCGCGGCGGGCGATTTTTTTACGGCCGACTGTTCCGAATGCAAATGAACCTCGCGAGAATAGATAGGACGCAGAGTATCATGGGTCAGGCTGGAAGTTCAGCACTACCGGTATTATTGATTAAGTTAAGTTCTTTTTCAGGACAGCTATTTGCAATCTGCTTGTAGCTGAATCGATTTCAGTATATGAAAAATCCCGGTCTTACGTGTACATGTGTATATATGAAAATCCATAAAATATTTTTATTAAACCGTGGAATATTCAATAAGCGACGAAGGATACCGCATAAGTTCTTCTTTTTTTTTTCATTTTTCAGTATAATTCCTAGGTTTATAATATATAGATTTTATTTAAGTCCCAAACGCTCGAAATGAATTCCGCGAACATACTTTCCTTGCAATTCTAACTCACACATTCCTTGCGCTAGTGGGAAGTTTATATTTTTTTTCCGTTTAACTTTATTTAAATAAAATAAACTTTTTTTTTATACATTTACCTGCTTCATTTTGAATTCAATTGACATACATTTCACCGTTCCGAAACAAATTTTTTTCATTTTTCATTTTTACGCTCTTATAATTCAAAAATGCTTTGTTATTCGAACAATATATTATACAATTCAAAAATACATTTCAAGTTTCGCCTCAATCCTCGGTCGCTCCATTAAAAGTTTTTTCTCCTAAATTGCGCATAATTAGACATTAACTCGGGACAAAGTCAACAGGTATTACATTAGTTTTATTCGCCCGCGAGGCGCACGCGCTAATTCATAATTAGCCGGCATTATTCCTCGTGCACTTAACATAGCGTTAAATTCGTGCATTTATCGTCGAACTCGGTGCTCCCAGGCCGAATTCTAATAGGAAGTAACAGTAGTGTGTCGCCAAGTCGCGCGGGCAAATTGAACGTGATATTCGTGACCATAATAGGCCGATTGTTCGTGAGCAATTTAACGTCACAGTTTGTCGAGGGAGGAGTGAGGCGGGGGCGTAGGAAAAAGCGCAGGAGTGCAGGCCGGCGTGTGCCCGTGTATGTGATTTCGCCCGAGCCAAGACTCGGTATTCCGGCGTAATGCTCTTTACTTAGCAGTCGGCCCGAGCCGGCGTACGCTGCAGTCGTACGCTGAATACTTCATGGGCGGATCGCGGATGCGCGCGCCGGCGTCGTGCGCGAAGGGACACGATTATGCTTTCACGAGATCGGTGGAAACAAGGTTGGCAGGTGCTGAATAAAGAATGTCGATTGGACGAATCGAAAAAGTGGAATTCGTGCGCCTTTCCCTCACTCTCTCTCTCTCTTTTTTTTCGCTGGTTCAACCCCTACACCCAACGCCCTTCCCGCGTTGAAAATAAATTAGATTGATTGCGCTTGCCTCGCTCGGGTTGTCCATCGACGTACAGAGAACTGCGCTGGATTATTTCAGTTTGACTCTTTTTTTTTTCTTTTTTGTTGAACGAGCGCAGTATAACTAAATAAATCGACCGCGCAAATAAACAATGAGTTTCGTGCGAATAAAAAATCCGCTATTTCTATGGAAATAAAGTCGTTCGTGTATGGTAGCGGGATGAGCGACAAAAAAAAAGGAGAGGCGGCGCAAAGTGAAAAATTTTTCCCCGAGAAAGAGCGTTCGGAAGTTAATTTGAAAATTTACGAGCATCCTGAAATCCTCGCACAGAAGTTAATCAGATTGATTATTCCGGCTGGGGCGGGCCGAGGAGCACTTCAGCAGGAAATTACACGAACGGCGCTGGAAAATAATTAAGATCCAAGGAGTTCGCCCCGCGCGCGGGCGCGGGAGCCGTGGAGCGAGTACATCGTCGGACCGTGAATGGCCTCTTCGCCGAGACCAGAAATAATGGTATTAAGAAGCCCCTGAACTCAACAGACTGCAGCCCCCTAACTGAGCGCCCGAGCGCCCTGCCCGGTGCTCAACCCTTCCATGGCAACGAGGATGACGGAGGCGGCGGCGGCCACCGAACCGCTTCGCAACCCGCGCACTCGCACTGACGATATCCGCTATCAGCCGGTGTGCCAGCTTTGCCTTAATCAGATCTGATTTCCCTCGTCTCGTTCTGCTCTTCGTCTCTCTCTTTCGCGCGAGCTTACAATCCGGTAACTCAGTAAGCGTGCTTGTAAGGGTTTTGTGGAGGATAAATAAGACTTGGGAGTGATCACTGCACTGTGCGTATGTCAGGTTTAACTTTTTTTTTCAGATTTCATTTAAAGTAATATCTGGTAGGCTAATTCTTGACCGACTACGCGAGTCAAGTTGAAGTTTGCTTATATCAATTTCAATAAAAACTCAATTGTTGAAGTTATGTCTAACATTGGCTAGATGACCCTTTAAGAATTTTAATGCTTTAACTTCAGCTTACACTGATAAACTAATTTTAGTGAAAATTTCATGAAAGTTTTCAATTTATTTCAACCTATAATCAAGTACATAAACATTTAAAAGATAAACTGTTTACAGTGGAAAAGTAGGAAGAATCAAAACGTAATGCAAATCTCGTTGAATAATATTTATATCGCACACACACCTTTTTCAATAACCGCGAATAGGTTTTCGTGTGTCTAGAAAAATATTGCGTTGAAGAATCTATTTTCTTTAGCAATTATTACAGTATTTCGCGGACGGCGTCGTTTTTAGATTCGCCGTTCGATTGCACGGGTTGAACAACACAAAAAATTATTATACTGTATCAGCAGATACGCTGTCGTCGCCTGTGCACACTAATGTAGAAACATCGTAAACTGCGAAACGACGACACCGTGAGTGAGATCGAATGCCGAATAACATGCATACACGACAAACACGGAGGCGAAGCCACCTGACAAACTTCCATTACCTTTAACACGGAGAGGGTTTGCTGGACCAATCGGCAAGATCCGCAATATCTGATAGTGTAAATCTTCTCTATCCATTGATTCCGCTCTGTTACTCCGTTATTCGATATACTCTCTGTTTTCAAAAACTGCACCCATTGACGTCAAACTTTCTGTTTTTGTCGTATGTATACCTTTTTTTTTGTAGATTTCTGATAAATCTGGTTATTTCCGATGGAAACCAAATTACAGTTAAAAAAACTTACAATTTATTTTACTTCAGTCAGTTTGAATTTCGTTTCCAAAACGAAGTGAACGTTTATTAATGTGTTTTCTGTTTGTTCTGTTCTGTTTTCTGTTTACAAAACGCCGTCGCGTAAGTTGAAGCATTGAAGCGCATTTCTCAGAGTCAGAGTACTTGGGCAATATGCAGTTTTACTTCTCGCTATTTATCCTCAATCCGTCATTTTGCCGAAAAAACCAAAGTCACCGAAAAAAAAGAACACGTCAGACAAAACGGCGAATTTATCGAGGTATTTACAAAATATATCGCGCGCGATAGCTCCTCACGGAAAAATAAAAATAAATGGGAAAATGAAATCTAGCGTGTGCGGCCGCCGCGTATCAGCAATAAATCATAGCGCAGGGGATCAATTTCAATTCTATAGGTCGCACTGGTACAAGTGCACTGGAAGCTCGCTCCATTCGATGCTCAGCCGAGCAAAGGATACACGACAGGGAGAGGGAGAGAGAAAAAAAAAGCGAAAACCTCTTGCCAAGTGTGCATCATTTTTCGGCCTGGTACCTGGTACGGAACTGCACGGCGTCGTGATCGGAGAAAAGAGGGGAAGAAAAAAAGAAGACGTGTACGCGAGGCGCGACAAACCGTTCGCTCGACAAACAAGATTCTTCTTTTAGCTCGTACTTTTTCTTTTACGCGGTAAATACAAGTGGAAGCTTCAGATAAGAGCCTGTTTTATTGTTTCCTTACACGACTAGGAATATCGTAATTTGCCTTTTTATAAGTCTCTGTGATGGACTCTGCCTGCAGTGTAAACAGATTTCATTCTAGACTCCATATGACTTTATTGTGGATGATTGTTTCATGATTAAAAGTTTGCTGATTATTAAACGATGCTATTTATTGGTTTAACTTACCTTACCGCATAATAAAATAATTGTGACTATTACGGTCACGTGAAAAAACAACGTAATATTCATTTCGGGCAGATAGTATTCAAATGCAGAGAAATAAATCTTGTGTCATGACAATCGCGAATGCAAGATAAATGGCGATTCAACTATATTATATGCGTGACTTTTGCTCGTGATCTTCGATAGCATCTCTTTTTTTCTAAACACGAAAGGATAGATTTCGATGCAATCAGATTTATTTGCTACAAATAAATGAATATAAATATAAATAGTAAACCGTTTCTTATAATAGTTCACTTAAGTTTTTCAACCAATAAAATGAGTCTGTTATATCCATTGCTCTTGTAAAATACTGAAAGACTTTGATGTAATTTTAGCGCCGTCAACAAAGAGTTTCGCTTCTAATTCCAGATTAATACCTGTAAAAAAAGAAGACACTTTCTAATTAAACGCCCGCATCAAAGGATCAGTTACCGCCTTAATAAGAGGAATTAGGGATGCATTGACACTAGGTTCGTGTTTAACAATTGAGTCTGCATTTATCGAGGATAAAGAAAGCTTTTCTTAGCGATGTAGGTGAAAGGAAGTGCTTGTTCTTGCAGATAAAATCCGAAGGACGTAGTCCTTAACACAAATTTTACAGGAACTTTTCAGTACACTTTTCTTTTGTTAAATTTCCTTTCAAATCATTTTCTTAAAATACCTCAAAACAAATGTACGAAAGGATGCAAAGAATAAAACTCATAATAGCAAAATGTAAAAAAAAAAAACGATTTTTGCTTATCATAAAAAGTAAATATATTTATCAAGAATGGCCGTCTAAAAAGGAGGGGGCGAGGTTTAAGCATAAATAAAAAGTAAAGTGCCGTTTAGTAACGCTCGCAGGAAAAGATACGCCGCACAGCCGTCGGCTATTACTCATCCAAATCTTCCCAGTCGTTGAGTTCGCGGGACTGCACGAGCGGCCTTGGTGCAAGCATCTCTCTCTCTCTCTCTCTCTCTCTCTCTCTCCCTCTCTCTCTTGCCCCGACTGGTCGGACATTTCGCCGGCGCGCGAAATATCGCCCGTAAATCCTCGGGCACTTTCCATATTACGGCCCCGCAACGCGTTCCGCCGAATGAAAATACCCTCAAGGTGTCGAAGTGCACGCCTCCGCGTAAACGAGATTTTGGGGAATCCATCATCATTGAAGGAAGGCATCTCGCGTCTTACAAAGATCCTCGTCCTTCCCGAAAGCTTTGTCCTATGAATATTCCCCAGTGCTTAGACTGCAATCTCTTGCTCTTTCAAAAAATACTCATGCTTTCCAATAAAATTATCAATATTATTTTGTTTTTTTACATTGAGAAAAAAGTATTGTAAATATTACGATTCTCTACAGAGAGACATTCTATAAATATCGTACATTTTTCTGATCAGAATTGGAAATAATCCTATACTTACAGCAAAATTACTATATCTTTGTAATTGTTATCTGAGAGTTCGATCTGGGGTCACATTCTCAGGTAGACATTAATTATTACTACACCTTTTTGTCTGTGTATATTATAAAAGGAATAAGAGACGAGGAAAACTATTTACCAAGTCGAAATATTTGTTTATCGACGTTGGGGCACGAATAAAATAAACAAATATTTTGCTTTGAAGCTCATGCAATAATTCATCTAGTCTTGCGTTCGAACAATCATCGGAACAGCCGCGGCGTAACGAGACATTCGTCACGGGGCTGGAAGCCCAAACAGATTTAAAAAGCAGCTTCCGGCGGATCCCATTGGTATTCGCGCCGAGTGCCGACGTATTGAAAATGTATGGGTAGCGGCATTCCCTCATCGTTGCGCTTCGTAAATTTAACTGCGCTCCTTTTTGTAATGGAGCACGTAGGTCCGGCCGTAAAAGAAGCGATAAATAAACGCGCGGATATGGGCGAATACATGAATTTCATCCGGGACTTTAGCTACTCACCGGCCGCTGGAAGCGTTTCTGCGGGCGGCAGCTTTTCTTGCAGTGCCCTTCAATTGTGTCGGGCGCTCGCGAAAAAAGTATGCCCTACTTTTTTCTTCGCAGAATTTACCTTGCCCGTTATGCGTATAGTTTCAAAAATCAAGCGTTACTTATATCAAAGTAGAGCTGAGCGGCAAAGCCACGTTTAGATGTTTTATTCATCGTCACCCGTAAAGAATGAATCTTTTTATCCCCTGGCCGATAATTAAATGAAAAATAAAAATTTTTTATTAAATTTTTTTATTCAAATGTTTATTTTAAATATACCTGCCGATGAAGTTATAAACGACTTGCTCTTTTCGTAAACCAGCAAATTTCAATTGAATTTTATTTTTGTTTCAATAGCGAAGTCTCGTTAAAAGGACGGGGGAAAACCCAATGAAAGCCATGCCTCGGTTATCGGGAAACGAAAAGGCGCTCGGCGGAATGACTTCAGAATCATTGCCACGTAAAGCGACGTAAAGGAACTCGATCCCTGTACTTTTACGAGACTTTACTTCGCATTTCCGGAGCAAAACAATCTTGCGGTCGCGCGAAAAGCTCCAACTTTTTTTTCGCCGGCAGTCGCGATATTCACACCGTTCTGCTGAAACAATGCGCTCGACTGCTGCCATTCAGCGAATTAGCGCCGCCCCTATTTACACCCAATCAATGCAATGAAAACCGGCCTTTTATTCTCCCATATAATTCTACTCCACGGCGCAAGAAATTTTCTTAATTGGCATTGGTCGTGAAAAAAAATTGAATTAAAAGTTCGTCGATCAAATGTGCTTATAGCAATAGCGTAAAAACGGAAAGCGTTTATTTTGAGAGGTATAAACGTGGTCAAGTTGATGATGCATCGTCGCTTAATACTCCGTAAGTCTTAAAAGCTCGAAATGATAGTATAAACATGGAAATAGCAAGAAAAACTTTGGATAAAAATAGCCCTTGAATGACTTTGCACGAGAGAGCGACTTTTAAGAGAGACCGAATATTCCCAATGATATTCCTAAAATTTGTAATCCAAACTTATTCCGGTACTTCAAGTCGATTCATTTACGTACATACACAACCACTCGACGCATGATAAATTAAGCGCGCTGCGTATCTCCAGCCACGCACATGCATAAAAATGATGGGGTCGCAGGGCTTCGGGATTCATATATAGACCAGCCGTCAAGTTAAAAAAGCGCTTCTCCGATATAGCGGCCGGTGACGTGGCGAGGGAAGAAAAGTTTTCCATCTTTCGGTAACGAAGAGGGAAGAAGAAGAGCGACCCTGTCTTACGAAGCGTGTTCGGAAAGAGGAAAAAAGCGACCTGATGGTGACGCTGCTTTTCGGTGAGCTTTAAGGAGCTGCGGTCGGATTTTTCTCGGACCTTTTAAGTTAGCGAGTGATGTCTTATATAAAAGAGCTTGCAGCATAGGTTAGCGATTTTTGACTGAACACCAATTTTCGGATAGTGATGTAGGAGGTAAATTGTGGCAATTTTCGGAGAAAGTTTATAATAATTCCTATCTCCTACCATGGTAAATTTTCTCTGTGTAATATAAATGTAAATGATCTTAAAATTTTTAACACGAAAAAAAAAACTCTCAAGAACACAGCGAAAATCCCAGGGGTACGTTAAACTACTTATAGGTGTAGTTAAAAAATCCAGCTCTCTCACATACATTTTTAACGAATACAACGATTTTTCTGCAATATATCAGTCGCATTAACAGTAACGCTCTTCAGCTGCTCGGTGACTTTGGTAGAGCGATATTTTCGTCGCAGCGGCATAACTTTTTCACAGGTACAACTGCATACGTATTAAGAGTGTTTGTTAACACGTGTACACACAAGCGTGACCAGCGGGGCAATGGATTCCGGGCTCGTGGCGATCGAGACGCGCGGCCCCGGCGCTCCGCAAGCGGCGGAGGCAATCTACCAACCAGGTCCGTGGAGGGCCATAACGCGTTGGAAATCGAACTTGTAATAAGCTATACCGCGCAGCCAGTAGCCACCCTCACGGTATACCCCGGGCATTCATTGTTCCCCGGTGAATGTATCCGCGCGAGTTCACAAATTCGAAAAATAAACTAAAGAACACACACCGGCGAAATATGTCATTCGATTCGATTCCTCGCCTCTGCGCTTCGATCTTCTCATTTTTTTTTTTTTTTTTTTTTTTTATTGTTCAACTTTGTCGGCGTTGCCTTTCGTTTTTTTCTCTCTTTCGCTGTGTCTTTGCTGCATTCAGTGCGAGGCATGAAATATTAACGAATCTGGGGGAAGTTATTGGAGGAGAGAAAAAGAAATGACTGATATGGGCCGAGAGGCAATAAAAGTTGCACCGAACTTTCGAGATTCAATAGAGGGCGAGCCAAATATTTGATGTATCCCATGCGGCTTTTTCGTTAAAAGTTTATATGATTACATCGGCTGCCTTGCAACTTCTTTTGTGACTTCTTAGCGATGTTATACACGAATTAGTCGAGGATATTGAACACGGAATTCCATTTCACTTCTTTTACATATGTACCTCGTTGATACGCTAAATTCTGTACATGTGTGACTCAAAATCGCTGTTTCTTTAAGAGCTAAAATAGCTGCACACCGTTTCCTTATCGCTTGAATTAAAACGCGCGGCAATTCGTATAGCCGTCGATGATACAAGTCAGCCGTGCTAAATAAAAAGAATCTCGGACCGTAAATCTCTCCTTTGTCTTGCTTTTCTACGAGCCTATTTTATCGCGAGGAGCGAAGTGTCGGATATCTCCTCTCGTTTACGACGACATTCGAATCTGTGAGCGCGGAACTTCGCCGGAGATAAGCCCGGATCAAACAAACTGTTCAGACTTTGATTTAAATGCCGGCAGGTCGACGTATTCACGCGTACGCGCCGTCAGGAGTGATGAAAGGGCGGTGGCGGCGCGAATTATACGGCACAAAGGTGCCAGGTATCCATCGGTTCGCATCTTCGCCGCACTACTACAGGCCCGTTATCCGCGTTCTCATTAAAAGCCGGCTTCACGCTCACCCGAAGATCGCGTAATATCTCCCGATAGAGCAGGGGGAGAGTGCAGGTTTTTTGTCGCATTGATTATTATGGCGGATGTTTCTTATTTTCTCACTCGTTACTTCTGTCTCTTCTCGTCTTTCAAAACGAATGTGCATTTTTAAGGATTAAATGTTTCTTGTTTGAATAATTAAAGTTCTCAATTGTCTACTGCACACACTGAGAAAATTATCTTCTAAAAATTATGATAAAGCTCCATGCAAAAATAACGTGAAAAAATTACTATAATTTTTACATGAATTTTTAACTGTTGGCGAAGCATTGTGATTTTATGAAAAAATCATCATCGTAATTTTTGCCGAGCTATTCTTATAAAAATTACAAAGCTTCGTTAACCATTCATTTTTTATTTTCACACGTAATTTTTAGAGAACATTTTTTCAGTGTCATAACTTTATGAGAGTAAAATGAAATCAGTTCCCATAATTGATTATCGATTCACATTATATTGTAGATTGAAATTTGTAAAAGAAGCCGTGAGCTTTCAAATAAGAGCAAGATTTAATGAGATTAAACTAGAAAAATAGTTGATTTTTAATAAACATCCTCATCTGAATTCTCGCTCTTCTGCTCTTCAGGAACGTCTTAAGCAGTGTCAATAAGTCTTCTCTTTTCCTTTCATACTACTTGTCTGGAGAACAGTTAACGATATCCAAACAATCCCTGACTCTGGAGCTCCTCGCTTTAAACTCTTGAGACGCTGTGTCTTTAGAGGAATACTTTCTAAATCTCCTTCTAGAATAAAAAATTGTTTAATTTTTTCTTAAATCTTAAAACTTCTCTACCACAAAAGCGTTCTCTGTGATACACTCATTTGCATAAAAAAGACATTAAAAGATTGTTAAATTGACATTTCCGTAGACTAAAAAAATGAAGAAAACGACGATTATATAAACGCATAATATTGAAATAAAATTTCTACATTTTTTAGAAGTGTAATCTCAGATTTTTAAGTGGAAGAGAGCAAACAATTATTAGTGCGTCGAACCAGATAAGAGCAAATAAAGCGCTTGTCTTAAACAACGGTATTTCACGGCCGATGTAAGCCAAAAACCAGCGTCGATCCTAAGGTCGACAGGTCGACAGAATGTACACAAGGGTAAAAGTAATCCCTATTGTTTCTGCCGTCCCATAAATTCCCCGTCTGCCTATTTCCGACTAGCTCTTTCCTTCGTCTGACCCTTCGACGCCCAGCTTCCCTCCGTCTCTCTCTCTCTCTCTTTCTCTCTCTTTCTCCGAGCGTCTCCTGCGACCTCAGTAGTAGTGGCCTCTAAATTTCGGCCCAGATGTGCTTTACTGCAAGCATCCGCGTAACTCTCGACACTGTGTAAGAGTGGCTTGCAGCACAGCGAGACTCTCGACTCTCGCGGTGGCAGCAGCGGCGGGCGGTGCCGGCGGTGCTGGTCTTTTTTTTTTTTTTTTTGCTCTTCCCATTTAGCGACGGAATTAGATCCCCCCGGAGAGAGATCTGTACTTACTCCATACCCCGGCGCTCGACCCCGATTTATACGGATATATACCTGCCGGCGCGCCGCCGCTATATGCTTTAATGTATAGAGGAATCGCGTGTAGATTCTACTTTTCAGCTTTTTTTTCGGTAGCGGAGGCAAGCTCGTGCCTTCTTCCTTTTTTTCCTTCTTCTTCTCTTCGTTTTTTTTTTACCGTCCGTCTTTTTTGTTGCGCCGCTCGCGAAAAATAATTGCTCTAGTTTTTACCGAGCGGATACTTTTTCCGGTGTTATTTTCGCGAAAATAAAGACGCGGATTATAATTTCGTTGCCTTTAAAGTTCTGATAACAGTGAAATTGGTGGTGAACTTTCTTTTCTGTGTCTAGTTACATTGTTGGAAGTAAATTCGTGACAAGAAGTAATTATTTAATCCAAATTGTTCATGAGTTTTTTTTTATGCGATAAGGTTTTTTTGTTATAATTAATTGAGCAACGTAAAGTCAATAAAGATTTCAAAATTAGTCATTAAAAAACACGTTACGCACGTTTTATTTACTGTAAAAAATGTAAATGTAGTTGACTTTATTGCCAATCTCTATGCGCTAAAATTTAAAGCCAGTTCAAGTTTAAAGTCCCATAGAGCCTATGAAAATATTTCTATTAAAAAAAAAAAACAAAAAAAATATTAACGATAGACCCTTTTTCGCAAATATACACTTAAGTATAAAATATATCAAAGAGCTTAAGCTAAAAGCTTCTCTCCAAGCTCTAAATTTAAATTTATCTTCCCCTATAAAAGTATCGATAATACGTCAGGGAGAGCTGAGACTGCTTTATTATGCCGAATATGGGTCGCTCGGAGAAAGAGAAGGGGGGACACGCCAATACACACACACTCACACACGCAGAATTTATCGGCTGACATTACGACGCACTTTCAAGATAATTGTATTAGCATGAGGGCGGCCACTGGCCCAGAAGAGCGTGAAGATGCGCCGCCTTTTAATTTGCAAGTTCGAAAGCTCCAATGCCAATGCGGTCGGTTAGTCCGCATCGCTGGAGGTTCGCGAAAAATTGAAATACGAAGAAAGAAAGCGTCCCGCCTCCCCTGCGGCGACGCTCGCCCAATCGCTCCGTAAGATTTTTCCTCCCGCCGGGAATTATTCGATTTCTGGTGGTTTTTACGCCACGTCTGCGCTCACTCACCCCTCGAGAGAATCTGCACTGTGGCGCCCTTTATTGCCCGTTTGAAATTCACCCCCTCTCCCCTCTTGAGTATGTTTACGATTTTTCGTGGCTTTTGAGCACAAGGGGGGGGGGGGAGGGGTGCGTAAGCAGGCGGTGGCTGGGGAGGGAAGATGATGCGTACTTTGGCAAATCCAAATAAACGACCCCACGTGCCGCTCTTTCCAAGAGAGAAAACATGCTTGAATCACTGACTAAGCTTGACGCACGTTTCTATTCTACTGGCCGAAGGTTGCGCGATGGCCTACTGTTCGTTTCTACGAAATTGGAGTAGAGAGAACAATTTTTCAATAAAAAAAAATCTCACGTATTGCTTTTTTGTTTTACAGATTGAAGACGCCATGCTGATGTTCGACAAGCAGACCAACAGGCACAGAGGTAAACTTCCAATTACAATTATTATTTGTAAATCATTTTTTTGTTCACGCCGTAATTTAATATAGCAAATTAATGGAATATTTTTTTTAAAACGTACGTCAAATTCTTTAGCTAATTTTTTTTTAATGCTAACTGACCACTGAAAGAGCATACCAGTGGATAGTCAACTCGAGCGGTCAAAAATCGATTGCTCCGATTAACGAAAAATGTGAATGAGCAGTTTGCAGTGGAAGCGCGACTGCCGCGTTTGAGTTTTCGGAGCGGTGCTCGAAAGAATGGGCAAAAAAAGAGGGGAAAAATGTTCAGCGATGGTGCGTCAATAAAGGTAGTAATCGCCCGCGATTGGAGCGCGCTCGTACCTCCCAAACGATAATCGCGAATCACTTTTTCTCGTTCCTTTCTAAGCGCCCTCGCTCTCCGTACTTTTTTTTTGTCGCAAGTTTGATCTTTGTTGAGGTCGGACCGTTTGTATGGGGTGATAGATTTTGATAAAAAGGATGAAAAATAGCTACACTCAAGGCGCCAAAGCTTCCTTATCTCTTTGAAATATTTCCGATGTTCCGGTTCGAGCGAAGGCTTCTAAACAAACAAATTTTTTTTTAGTTAATATATGAAGTTTACTAAAAAAATAATGATCTATTTTAATTTTACTTGATATCTGTAGATAACACAAAATAATAATGATGATTTAATTTACGTGCTATAATTAAAGTTCATCAAGTAATAACGTTATTTTACTTTACGTAATACTTGAAATTCGCGACGTAATAACGATATATTTTTTTAATTAAGAAGATACGTCAATGTCGCGTCTAATTGACTAATAATAAGAGAAATGAAATAAGATATTAACCAGTAGTGAATACAAGCAGTCCCCTCTCCCTCACATAAAGCTTCACGCAGAAGCTTGCTTCGTGGCACTTTCCAACCTATTAATAACAGTCGTAAAAAAAAATTTAACGAGTCCTCCAAAGCAACAAAGTCGCAATAATGCAAACAGACACAAGAGCCATCGAGTATCCAGCGGCGCTGAAGCGTGAATCAACGGGCGTGAGATTGCAATGGCGTATAAGTAAACGGCACCCAGTCGAATTATTCCTCGTGTCCCCCGGCGTTTTAGCAATTTCGCCGCAAGAAATGACGTGTCCCCCAGCCCCCTGAAAACCTTTAATACGCGGGGGCGATTAGCGGAGCGGCCCCCTCGTTCCAATCAGTCGGCATGGCCAATTCAATTATCCCGCGGGAGGTGCCCGACTCGACACTCGTGCGCGTTCGCTCCGTCTCCGTTGCCCTTCAAAAGAAAGCCGGCACGCTGGAGAAGAACCAGCGACGATATCTCCGGATAGCTCCCTCTCGCTCGCTCGCCGGGGGGGATATACGCCGTTCGCGCGGCACGCTTGGCTGGCGCCCCAGACGATTTCGAGTCGTGATGGGTCGAGCTCATAGGGAGGCTATGATTTCCACGTGGATGAGCAGGCTGCAACTGCAGCGGCGGCAGCGCCCAGCGACAAGGTGAGCCCGAGCATCTTCTCCCCCTGCCCCTCTCCGTCTATATATACATATATAGCTCGCTCGCGATTATCCAAGCTTCGCTAGCCAAAGGATTTTCCTTTCCGCGCGCGAACGCGACTCCTCCGAGGAGGGCTCTCCCTCCCTTTCTCTTCTCCCGTCGCCGATCTGCTTTTAGCAGGAGGAGCGACGAGGTATATAAGGCGGTTCTGCCGCTGCGCGCACAAAGTCATAAACCGCGCATAACTCGAGCTCGCGCGCGTGTGTGCACACCAACTCGATTCCTCTCTCGCTCTCTCTCTCTCTCTCTCTCTCTCTCTCTCTCTCTCTCTCTCCATCTCCCTCTCGCGGAATCGAAGGAAGATCGAGCGATAGATAGAAATAGAGCGAGGGCGACGTGCTCAAAGGAGCGTCCGATTTCGATCGGTTATTGGATCGTGCGTACGTACCTCCTGCGCTTTGACCGTAGGATTATCCGATGCCTGTTCTTTCGACCGTGCGATTATTCATCTACGTCTAAACCAGTTTTACGCTCGACCGGAGCCTCGTACACTGGGCATCCTTACGTGTGTGCGGCTGCGCGGTGTACATCCGCGTCTTTACGCCGCGCCGATCGGGCCACTCAGGTAATTGCGAATTCAACTGGTGTACGCAACCTCGGATGCGCCGCAATTTACGAGCTCTTTGTTGCGCCCGCTCGCGGTGCGCACCGCGTACCCGCGGAGGTAACGTCGTCGAGTCTTACCGTCGGCTATGGATTTCCCTCGATTCTGCTGTGCCCGGGCGAAGGGCTCAAGCTCCGATGGATGAAGTATGCCGCGCGCGAAGTTCACTGTTGATTTTAGCCCGCGGGCCCGCGGCTAATTTATTCATTGCGCCCGAGTTGGAAAGTCGAAACGTAAATTTGTTTAAACGATTTCAATCTTTAAGCGGATGGAGTCGTTAATACTTGAGGCCTTGTCCGGCGAATGAGTTGGAAATTCTCTTCTTTCGGAGAGTTCTTTTCATTATAATAAACTGACAGATCGACTAATTTCCCCTCGCCGTAATAAGTTATTCGAGATTCAAACGTAACCCGCGAACATCAAGAGCAGAGTTGCGATAGACGGGGCGCACCCCAGAAATCGAAACTCTCGCAGCGGGAGAGAGAGAGAGAGAGAGAGTTTTGATTCCTCAGAGAACCTCTCGTTCGAGGCTGCGAGAAAGTTGCAACGGCCCAAGTTTAAGAGCATCTTTGCGAATCGATATGTGATTACCCGATACATTACTCTCTATCTCTCCGCTAGAACTTTTACTTGGCGGTGCAATTTCCCAAGTATTCCGTAGAAGTGAAATACGCTCCTATCTCACACGATCGCGCGCTTTCCCATGCAGCCACACACGCACTCATACTGTCGCACATCTACAGGGTCGACGGGCGCATGACGTATACGGGAGTCCGAAAATTCGTGTGTGCCCCCGTGCTCGACCATTGTGGGTCAAATAGTTTTGGATCGAACGGAAATAGTTTCACCGCCGTTTTCAGTCTCTGTATATAGCTGAATTGGGTGCGGGCGCGTTCTCGTGACGAGCAGAGGGGTTTCATCCCCCCATGAGCACTCCAACTGGGAGTAAGAAACGCAGAAGCGAGTGGCAATAAACCTTTCAGCTTGAATTCGAGTTTAAGAGGAAATGGAAGGTCATTAAAATCTCTAACTTTACGCGCGTTAATTTATTAACAATGATGCAGACACGAAAGTGCTCCGTATGCGATAAAGGAAAATCAAAGTTCCTACTTTCTCTCTTTCATTTCCCGAGGAATGCACTTTGTCGCTTTTAAAATTGTTCTTGGCGTTCTCTTTATTTGACGAAAGTTGCCAAAAAAAAAAGAAGCACACACGCAGCGCGTAATACTTTTTGAAGTATCAGTATATACCGCTGTTGTCACTTGCACCGGGGCGCGCGCAGTTTTCTTTTCCAGTTTAAACTCGAGATTGGCTAGAACCAGAGGCGTAAGGGATTTTGAAATATTGAAAATCGTAATATCAGCCGTCACTCGTAGTCGCGCATTTTCTTACGATTCATATCTTTCGACTCGCTGACTTCTGGCCGTTTTTTACTGCTGCACTTTCGCACGTCTATTACATTGAATCTGCATCTATTATTATCTTTTTTTGTTAATTTAAATTTATCTTCTCAAAGCCTAAATCCAGAGATCTTCGAAGCAGCTTATTCTGCGGTATAAGCTTATATAAACCAGACACTATTTTGCGAGAAGCAGCGAGGCAGTGTCGTGCAACAAAAAACGAACTTCCAGTGCTGGATAAACTATCGTAGAGCGACGTAAATGTGCCGTTCGTTCAATTTCTCACGCGTGAGACGGAGAAAATAAGATTCGACTGGATATATGTAGGAGGGGTCGTGCTTTCGTGCCGCGAGTGACTTTGGAGCGAGGGGCGAACTCGCGTCGTTCAGTCGTTGGAGAAATCGCCTAAAGCTCTCGTGAGGACGGGCGATCGTTCCCATTCGGAGCGTCAATCGTTCGATCACTTTATGCATCGTTGACTCTATTCGCATATTCAATCAACAAACTAGAGTACTGAATAAACGTTCTCTCATTTAGAGCAATGAATTTCCATCATTTGGATATCAATATCAATATTATTGATGATCATTTGCTAATTGTTAAAAAAAAAAAATTAAACGCTGATTAACAAAATAAATTGGTAATGTTATACAGCTTTCAATATTTTGAAAATAAAAAATTTATTAATATAAATTTATTTTTTCAAGCCAGGACGTATCCTAAGAAATAATAATCTTTCAATTATTTACTTTTCTCTTCTTTCCTCTAAATATTATTTTTGTTTGTTGCTTCGTACTATTCGTTCGCACATATTAAAAATAAGAATTCACTAACTAATTAATTAATTTTCAGAGGAGCTTTTCCTAAAAAAAAATATGATTTACTTATCCCTAATTTTCGCGGATAATTATACGGCCTGTCCATCACGATACTAAATTTTCCCAGTCGATGTTTAATAAGATACGATAACTATACTACATTGTTCCACACGTTCGTTCTTCTCGATTTTATAGCGTATACAGAAGCACACCCTCCGTGACGTTGCTGTTTCACGATAAGTTAGGCGCGCTCTTTTTTTTTTGCGCCTCACCCCCTCCTCGCGCGTTTACGTTCGAATAAAGCTGAGTAGCTATCTCGACATACCCGAGCGCGTAATTTTTCTCTCTTCTAATTAATACGCGTGTGCTCGCGACCCCGTCTACCGCTCCTCCAAAGATCACAAGTCGGTAAAGACTTAAATTTTAAACCTTATGCTTTTCGCGCCGCCCTCCACTCGAGGCCCTTCCTTTCGGGAGGTCTGTCTGTATTCAGGATGCGCGAGAGCCTCGAGGGGCCCGCGCCATGAAAACTCGAGAAAAAAAGATTGAAACAAAAAATATAAAAGCTGAAAAAAATTAGAGAACGGGGAAAAGAGCAAAAAAGGAAAATAAAATTATATAACGACAGGAGAGCTCGTCACTCTTCTTTCTTTTTCATCAGTAATTGACCGACTTGTCCAAGTGGCGGGATGGGAATTTTTAATTTACAATTCATGCGGTGACGCATAATACGGGTTTGCAAAAATTACACCGCGCTTCGTCCTCGGAAATTCATGCAGAGTCACGGATGTTGCGCGCCCTCCCATATGCGCGCATATCATGTATATTATTAATCGTGGCGCACGAGAAGAGGAAAAAGGAAAATAAATTTAAAACAGCAGCGGCGTCGGGCAAGGCACGTCCATCATATTCTCAGCGCGCGTGCGGCGATCGTTCAGTTGTAAATAAAATGAAGGAAGTTTTGCTTTAAAACTGCAGGGAAAGAGCGAGACGGAGAGTGAAAGAGTAAGCGCATCGGAATAAGCTCGTCAAGAAAAACAATCTTCCTCGCGTAACCCGAAACGAAAGCTTCTACGAGGCAAAACAAAAAAAAAGAGGGAAGAGAGAAGGAGGCGACGGGGATGTTAAGCTCTTACGTTTCATTTAGTTTTATCGCGTCGAGGGACGAACAAAAGAAAAATTCGGTCGCGCGCTCGTCCTCGCCGCGGCGTGACAGCTCGCATGCAAACTCTTTAGCCTTTACGAGCGTCCGTGAAAATCAAGCCGAAACAAGCAAAGTTCTTCTGCTCGGAAAATGGAAAACTTGGCGGCGCGAGCGGAGAGCAGCTGCTCTACGGCGAATCGTCGAAGCGACGGACTCGCTTAATGCAGCGAAGGGATTATGGCGCAAAGAAGACTTAATCCACGAAACAATTCAGCGAGGCTGAGAGGGCGGGAAGAAAAAAAGCAGGTGAAGGCACGTGCGAGCCTTGGTAATTAAATCCGTTAAATAATTTACGACTTTCCAGGCAATTCTGGTGGCTCTTAGTACACATGTGCGCGCGCCGGAGAATGTATAGCAAGTCGAACGCGTACGAGAAGAGAGGGAGAGGAGTAGGCTGCAGAGCGAGCGAGAAAGAGAATTGAAGTAGCGAGAATAAGGGATGAAACGACGCGTACGTATTGCTCGGAGCGCTGGAAGGCTCGTTAAGTTTGAGTTAGGGGACAATAAATATTCATTAATGGTCGGAGAAATGTATTATGCGTAGCTGGTTGCGCGCCGCTGGGAAGATTAAAAATACAAAACTCGCGGGTATAAAACTTGCATCCTAATGACATTTTGAATTTTCGGACGTATTTTTTAAAAATTACTGCCGAGTAGAATTATTAACTGTTCTCATTTCTATTTTTAATTATCTTTCACTCACCTGCTTAGCCTAGAAACTCTATTAGCTAATTGACTTGAAAAAAATATCAACGAAGCAATAATGAAGAAAGTTTGAATAATTTAATATTTCGATTCAGGGGTCACAAACACGTCAATTATTCAAAGAAATAAAGCAGGGCTTTTAATAATTATTAAGGACTTGATCAATCACTTTTGGGTGGATGGACATCTCAAACGATCGTCTGAATTAGGATACGTTTGTATATGCAGTAATGCAGTTGTAATGATCTTTTAAATATCGTTTTACAATCAACAGAATTAAAGAGAGTATTATAAGTTTAATAATTTTCCCATTCCTTAGACTCATTATTTCTCATAAAAATTACGGTGGTTTTCCCGCAAATATACTGTAAATTTTTACGTAAAAATCATCGTAACTTTTTTGAATCTTGGACGATTGGTCAAGCTTTATAAATTTTACAAAAAAAAAAAAAAAACTGTAAAAATTAGAAGGATTTTCTTGTAAAATTTACAAAGCTTGACCAATCGTTCAAGATTCAGGTAAAAATTATACGGTGATTTTCCGGTAAAAATTTACAGCATTGCCAATCGTCCCACGATTACGTTTTTTCACGTAATATTCACGGGACGAAAATCACCGTACTTTTTACAAGAAAATTCTCTCAGTGCAGGCTCCGCTCCGCAAGGTCGCGTCAAATAGCGCATCCCTCATACCTCGAAAAAAAAAAAGTGCACAACGCAATCGAATCTATTATTCGTTCCACTTTTTTGCCCCGCAGCCTCATCGCCCAAAGGCAGTCGTAATACCTATGCCTGCCTAACGACGTGCTGCACGCCGCACTCCGCCTATGCATTCCCCAGAACCGGGATAACGACGGATGGCGCGCGTTTCCTCGCGCAGCCCTCGCAATTACGGCCATCGACATCCATTCGCGAGTCGCCGGATCTTTCCGCGTGTATGCGAGATGCTGCTCCGTGATGTGCGCCCTCCTTATGCTGCGCGGGCGAAACCACAGCGAAAGATACGGCGGCCGGATAGACAAACGCTTTCTAATGGCCTCGACCCCTCGGCGCGCGTTAACGAGCCCCGCGGTATGATTGACGCGAGCCTCCTAACTCCACGCGCGCATGAGGCATACGCGGCGAGTTTTATTAGGGTCGCGGCTGTTTGCGCCTGCGTGAGCGCTCCTCTGTTTGATCGTTATATTTCTTTTTTCTTTTTTCATGGGAAGCGTCACTTTTTTTTTCGTCGAGACTCTCCGACTGCTGATAGTCGGATAATTTCTGCGTTGCGTTTTCTGTCAATTAAGTTGTTAGGGTTAACGTTTTTCCTCGTTTTCAAAGTGATGGCAATGGATAATCTTATCCATCTCATCGTTGCTGTTAATTATTTTTTATCGAACTGTGGCTGTTGACGAACTAAAGGATGATTCGTTTGTTCTATTAATTTACGGTCCGCTGAGTAAATTTAAAATTATTTAAAATTATTGAATTAATTATATGAATTATCGTTCCCATTGAAGGTATAATCCGACTTGTTGTAGAAGTTGAACAGAATCTACGCGTATGCATTTTGCACCACACAAAGCAGCTGTTGACTGAAAAGAAATAAAATTATAACGTCACAACTTAATTGCTTTCGTTTCAAACTTTTAAACGATATAAATAATGCGACGATTAATATTGTCACATAAAACTGTCATATTTCATAAATTAATAATCGCTTTAAGCCGACTGCGTTCAACGCTTATAGATACGTCTCGCCATAAAACTGAAATATTCACTGTCGAAATTGAATTTCGAGTACAAAACTCGCGTGTATATACAAATAATCTCCTAAGGAAAATGTTGAATTCCTTCAAAACTTTTTTTTTTATAAGGCGTGTTGTAAAACTTAGGTTTCAAAATAGGTCCAAAATATTTTTATCGCGCACTTACAAAACAAAAAGAAAAAGTAATATGTATTTTCCATTCACAAATATATACGCCGCGGATGACTTTGGTTGCTATCACAACACGACAACTATACCTTAACGGTAGGAGCGTTATTGGTCTCTCGTATCATGGAAACGAGAGAGTGTAAGTGGGTCTGGCTAGAAGGTAGGGTTGGAGAGCGATGGCGTGAGAACGAACGGGAACTGGGAGTGGAGAGAGAAGCGCAGGAGGGCGACAGAAGAGAGAGAGCGAGAGAGAGAGAGAGAGAGAGAGAGAGAGAGAGAGAGAGAAGAATGAGGGATTTGCCTGATCTTTCCGTCGGCTGATGGTGTTATGCCGTCGGAAATTGAATGCACTCATGGGAGTATTATTGCATCCAAGCCAGACCTCGTCTGACTCTTAAAGCGATTCTGACTGGGATCTCACCCCCTCTGTTCCCCTCCTACTCTCTGCCTCTTCGCCATCCACCCTCGTTTCAATTCCGATGAAAAAGAACGGTCAACCCTCCCCGCAGGCTTCTCCGAGGAGAATTTGCCGATTGCCCAATTGTGCCTCGATCGACGTGAAATTTGAATCTCTCTTTTTTTCTCATCGTCCTCGTCGACTAAAGTCGAACGAAGATTAATAATTGAAATTTTACGAATCTTTTATTCGCCCGCGATATTCGCCATTCACGGTAATAACACTTTTGCGCGGGATTAACATTAAAACGTTTGCGTCAATTGTACACAATCACGTTTTAAAGGCCGAGGACGATTTAACGCGATTTCAAGCGATCGTCGATTGCGATATGACTTTTATAGTGCTCGATAAAGAGAATTTGTACTAAAGCTTTTTGCCCTATTAAACAAAATATGAATTTTCAATTTACGAACTTGAAAGTGGATCTTTTTTAAAAAAAAAAAAAAGTCCTACAGAAACGTACAAAATGAAATGAAAGATAAAAAAATAAAGCGGTTTACGAGATGGAACGCGAATTTTTTCACTCGAAAAAAAGGAAGGAAAGAAGCTGCCGTAGCGGCGTGATTTCGAAAATAATGTCGCTGATGCGGACGCATTTTGACGTGGCACACTGGCTCCCGGCACGCCGCAGAGAACGAGTTTATTGCTGGTGTATATGCTAGTCGGCCCATTATTCACGATGTCGACGCCGAGAGTCATATGCGCCGGCGTACACGTGAAATGCGAACGAAGGGAGTAGGAGTGCGGGCACGCGATCCCCGGACTCGGCAATAACTCGGAGATTAAAACAGAATTAAAAGTGTACGGCGAATGAGCCGGGGCCATGTTAAAGCAACGAATCTCGATTGTTGAGCCGCCGCGGCCCGCTCGGCTCTCCGGAATTGCGGGATGAGCAAACGTTTGTTACCATCGGCATGATTGCGCGCACAGAAATCTGATACTACTCCCTCGTACGTCAGCAAAGACGGAATGTAAAATTAGACTTTGTAAACGGCAGGAGGAAAGATTGGAAATCTGGATGCATTTGCTATACTGTTACACGGAGAAATAATTAATTAAGATCCAACATGAAAAGTTCCATTATTGTATCCGTCTAATATAAAATTGTTAATAAATAATTCGTCTATAAGTCTTTTTTCTTTTTTATATCGCGTTTAGTAAATTGGCGTGACGTCACGATTTTATGGGCTGTAGATACAATACGGTGTGGTGAAATCAGGAAATTGCTATATTTTAGCATGCTATATCTTTGTGTGCAAAGGTTTAATTAAAAATGAACAAACACGCCAATTATTTTTAATATACTATCAGACGACTATAATGGAATTTTGATTTAACATATTTAACATGTTTCTAAACATATAAAGCCAATCGATTTATTTTTCGCGAACGAAAAGAATATTACTGAAATTACTATTAAAGCTTATGACCACATAAATAAATTAGTGTTTATGACGTTACCAGAAGTCTCTCGAAGAAGAATAGAGATAAAGAAGACATTACAGTTTGTAAAGTTATTTACGTGTTTGATGAGATTAAAATCTGAGATACTAGTCGGAGCAAGACTTTGGCGAGACTTAATTATCAAGGCCAATTTTTTTTTTCTATCACTAGGATGATTGAGCTCGCTACGCGCGCCTCGTATGAATTTTCCTTTATACAAATTAAGCGATAGAGATTTGATCATTTGTTCGAAAATCTCGAAGCGATTTTGATTTTCAAGACAAAAAAATGAATGTCGAGAGAGAAAGATTGTCATCACAGCCTAAAAAATCCCTACGAGGCGTGCGTAGCGCACTCAATCTTCCTAATTGGGCTATACGATGACAATCTTTCTCTCTCAACATTCCATCTTTTTTCTCGAAAATCAAAATCGAGTTCGAAATTTGAGATATCAAGATTCGAGATAGCAAAACTGATATTTCGCCAATTATTTTTAGAGTCAAATGGAATGGATTTCTGAAGCAACTGATCGAAAACGATCGGGAATTTTTCGAAAAAAGCTCAGAGGCTGGAAAGCAGAGACAGCCCGCGAGCGCACAAAGGGGCGTTATAGGAGAAATTTGTCGAATTTATCGGTCCACACACGCATACGGATACGGACACACCCGCGCCGGGAAGCACACAGGGTGGATGTTGACTCTCAAGCTGTGCAGCTAATGAGAGCAAACAGAAGCCTTTACTCTCTCTCTCTCTCTCTCTCTCTCTCTCTCTCTCTCTCTCTCTCTCTCTCTCTCTCTCTCGTACCGGCGCGCCTCGCCTCTGCCTCTGGTGCAAATCCCTTTCCTTTTAACAAGAGCAAGTTGACGTCTGTGTAAAATTCGTCGCTTCGAGCATCTCTAAAAATACACGTCGAATAACCCAACGAATGCAGGAGTCGTACCCGAAAGTTGTTTAAGGAAGCATCGCGTTATAAAATTTACATCATCCTGAAGATTCATCACTTTCCGCAAAATTTCCACCCTCGAGTCACCTTCGTGCTTCCGCGCAGTGACTTTCTTAAAAGACAGAGTACTTTAAACTGATATGCCCAAATTGTAATAAAAAAATATTATATCCGTCCGGAATCCATCAGAATGACGAAGCATTTCTCCGCATAAAAACGAAGGGAATCTTTTTAATCCAAGGCACTATCTTTTCCGCACCTCGCGACTGCCTACGCCCTTAATTAATGAATGCCTTTATCTGCGAATGAAAATCGATAGGTAGCGCCGCATATGTGTGTGCGAATACATATATATATATATCTCGTCCTTGAGCACGACACGGCAGGAGGCGGCGGAAGCTCGGCTGGCGAGGCGATTCGAGTCGCACGGAGCTGTCTATCAGGCTCCGCGCGCGGCCTGAGCAATGGCTGCTCAATCATTTTGAGCTCAGGGAGGCGGCGGAGCCGCGCCAGTCCCGCCGGCAGGCAACTTTTCCAATACTCATCGGAAAAGCTCGAGTTACCTGTGCATTTGTAACCAGTCGGCATGGAATTCCCGGTGATCCATCATTGCCACGCGCGCGAATCATTATCGAGGGCTGCCTGTTACACGGGCAGCAGCGTACATTTTCGTCAAACGTCGCGCGCCCAAGTGTAATATAAATTACGTCGGAGCCCCGTTGTGCTTACGCACCGCCGTATTAGACGGATGTGTTATGCAGACCGCGCGCCGCTCGATATTGCGATTTCGTGCGAGTCATCGACCTCTCCTCGCAGGACTAATTTTAGTTTTTCATAGTTATATACTTAATGCTCGTTGGTGGTGAGGCACCTGTTACATCCTTGCAATAAGTTGATTTTGGAATCGAACGGTCGAATTTTGATGCAATTTCAGACGGCGAACTTAGTAATTAATAAACCGCTTGGTGCCGGTGATGGATTTATAGCCGCTATAGGTGAAATAAGTATTTAATGATAGAGATACAAATATTTCTGCTTATTCACGTGCAAGCCCAGACTTTTTAAAACACTATTAAATCTACATCCTCTTTTATAATAAATTATTAAGATTCAAAATGTACATGCAAAAAGGCTATTTTATAGTGGAAGCAGAATGTAAATATCTTTCCTTATTTTTATATCGTGAAGCTCGCTTTGCAACTTAATCTCGACAGCCTTTGTCTTCCTTTAAAAAGCATCAAATTTCATTTACATAAAAGCTGACAACTAAGATACGATAATCAACAAGGAACTTATCAAAACAGCATTGTCTACGTGAAAAGGCAACTCGATAACTAGCCTTTAACGTTTTTCCTACGTCGTTACAGCATCGCATCCGGTGAAGCTCAATTTCGCTTTGTCCGACTGAAGCCTTGAAAGACCGTCTCTCTTGCGACGGATTCGTGCCTAATTTCAGAATCGTTTTTTTAGCCTTCTCCTGGGGTCCGTTCTCGAGATTCAAGGAAGCAGAGAGAGAGAGAGAAAGGGAGGGTCGAGCATTGCCAGTGACAGCAGACTGTTCATTACTTCCGAATTACGCGGTGGGAAAGGTCAGGGGATGCGCGCCGTTACCGCTCCGAGGAAACAGCTGAGTAAAACAGGAACGGAGACTGGTTACGTCGCGTTAAATCCAATTCCTCCGCGCCGTTGTTATATCCTCCAATGCACACCGGCAACGGCAAAGTGCTCCGGACGCGTGCACATCGCGTATACTCCAGCCGCGGCGGAATCGAACGCCGCGATACGAAGCGTTTCCCGAACTTCCCGAGACGCGCGCGCACCAACATCAGCTTGTTATTATTGGCGAAGTTGCGCCGAGGGTGTATGATTATTGCCGGTGCACTTGTTTCTGTTTCAAACTGCGTTCGGGAAATTAGCCGGGATTCGAGCCGTCGAAGCTGGAGAAAATTAATAATTCCGCCGCTCCACCGACGCCGTTGACAATGCCTGATGTGCTTTTATCGTAACTTTATCTGAAATCAAAGTTAAATACAAACGGTATGTAAATTGCGGTGCTCGATTACTTTAGTCAGTACCTATCAAGATCTTGGGTACGGTAATTCGTAAGAGCGAGCTTCTTACTACTGTTTCCATTTGGAAGGCTACAGTTGAGTTCCTTGTTAATCACCGACGTTAAATATCCCCGCGTTTCTGAATGCCAACTTACGCTATTTTTATCTACCCTCTAGATAGCCCGAGATAGCATCGAAAAATGTAAGCAAGGCAATAATATTTCAGCACCGCCGGCGTGTAAGATAATGCTCTTATCTGAACCATCTGAAAATCGTGTCTACGAAATTTCATTTAGATTCAAATCTCGCGAGCGCCAGTTGCACGCGCGAAGGAAACGTGAATTTCAAAATAATTTTTTCTGTTTTTCTTTTCTTTTCTATTTTTTTGAAATGCGCATTCGTTGCAATTTTTGCCGGCACCGGATTAACCTTCGTGTGTCCTTAATTCGCCACGCCCACGGGGGAAAATTAGAGCGCGGAAAATCTGCTTTTTAATATTTTAGAGGCGCGAAATGGTCAGCGGGCGTATGTTTGCCTACCGAGGTACTCCTGATGAAGGCATGCATACAGCAGACCCTTGCCGTCTCCGGCACCGTTTCACGGCGATGCGCCGTTGAATTTTCATCATCAACGCATCACGGAGGCTTTTAATTAGTTTCAACCACGAATTTTACGACTGCGTTGCTGCGACGATGTTGCGCCAACCCAGGAGGATAATATTACTGGCGGGTCCCTCTCTCTCCCTCTCTCTCTCTCTCTCTCCCTCTCTCTCGCTCTCTCTTCTCTCTCACTCTCTGTCTCGCTCCTTCTCAGGCGCTGCGTGCACGCACGTAGTTTTAGTTGACAAAGCGTCCAGGATCTTCGTAAAACCGAGTCCCCGGAGCCTTTGCACCTTTCACCGCGCTCCGGTTTCTTACGTAGTTACACTCGTTAACTGGGTTTACGAGGTTGCCAGCTTAATCCGCTGTGCTATGAGAAATTAGTTCTATCTTTTAACGCGCTTTCGTTTGAATTACGTATACGAGAAATTTTTTATTTCTTTTCTCAGAATTTTTAAATTGAATTTTTCTTTTATATGCGAAGATCTAAATTAAATCTCCCAGCGACGATTTAATTCGTCGTTGCGCGTGGATGGGTTGAAAGTACAATGGCGAGCATCAGCGACCTGGTAGAAAATTAACAATTTTTGGTGGCTAACGTTTGGTAATTAAAAGGATGTATTTTCAGTCAAAATCAATATTAAAATCGCATTAAAAATATCTATAATTATGATCTTCCAGAAATTAATATTGAAATACATTTTTGTGAATTAAAATTGAATAGTAATCTTCAACAACGTTATAATTAATGTGACTTTTCTATAACATACGAAATTAACCATTAATTCTTATCTATTTTTTGTATACATTTAAATTGAAAGGGATGTAGTCGCGTAAAAATAACTATGTAAATAAACAATTAGCCTAGCACGTCCTGAACATTTTTTCACGGCGTAACGAAATAAATCATAACTAAGATAAAAGTTTAAACATTTGAGAACCGTAAATCATTTTTAATAAAAAGCCAAAAAAAAAAAAGCGGTGCGAGGCAATTTGTCGCGTTACACCTGAGACAAACAGAGTCCCCGAGAGCTCGCTCAAAGCGTGATTAATTGAATGCTACTCCGTGCGTATATCCGCGCTTCGTTTGGAAACTCCATTAGGAGCAGGCACGAACAATCATAATCTCAGCCGGGTCATGAAATATTCTCATTTGGAAGCTCAGCCAACCAAGATGCGTAAGCCGCCTCGTTACGTTTGTGTGTGACCGGACTCGCCGTTTGCGTGCGTTCAAAAAATAGCTTTCCCCCTTCGAAGCCTTTCTCGCGCAGAGGGACGTTTCAAGTTTCCGCCGCGGAAGGAAATCGGACGGCAGCTCGTAACGGCCGTTCGCGTACCTGGATTTGTTCATTAGTTTTAAATTTTATGCCGTATGACTCGCACGGAAATTCAATTTTTTTTTATCGACTCCCACTGCGTGATATTACACGTTTTACGGCGTCATTGTGATAAATGATGTAGTAATGAAATTAGAGGGTTTTTTTTTTATATCTATCCGCGTGTTCCGTGTGATTCGTGCAATCTGGTTTTTATTTTGGATTTCGTACAGTAAATTAAATTATTTATGACGCAGGCTTATAACGTTACCTATTTTTCTTTCATAGTTCGTTGTACACAATCACGCGAAGTACCTAATTCAAATAATTGAAGACACTGTGCTATTTTTTTTTCATCGAGTTATTTTTACGTACAGCACGAAAAACCAGATATGGTCTCTTAATGAAGACAGTATAAATAAGTAAGGAATCTATGCTCGTATGTACAAACGCGATACTTACTCAAATGAAAGCTTAGCGCCAGATATTTTGATACCTCAAGGCCTGCGCGATGATGACGTCTGCGGTAATTCCTCGCGTGAACTTGAACGTATTAATTGCGCAGTCTGTAGTGTGTATAAGATAATCGCGGTCTCCCGTATACACTGCTATACGAACGCGACGTCAAGCTGGACGGGCCGCGCAATTCAACCCACCCCCTCCCCCCATCGCTTGCACTCGGTGCGCTCATACCAACTGCAATAACAATCATTCATTTTTCCGACATGTGCAGGAACGCGTGCACACGGGGCGAAGCGACAACGGGAGCAGCCGCACACGTAATGCCACGCCGGCGCGTTTCATGTCCTGCGATTCCATTTTCCCCAATTTACATATTAAATGCCGAGCGATGTTACACGACTCTCACCCTCCGGGTGTACCGCGACTGAGGCGTTACACATCGAACCGCTGATCCCGCTAACGTCGCACAGCCGAAATTTGAGCGAGGACTGACTCAATGAATATATATTTTTCTCCGTTAACAATGAAAATTCACCGTAAAAATATGTATGAATATATATGAGCAATTCAACAAAAAAAAAAAAAATCCATTTTGAGGTCAAGTTACGATTAAAAATTTTTGATCGAGCACACCTTCCCGACCTGGTGTATTCTCTTCTATATACCTTTCTTAAAAAAATTATTGAAAAAAAATATTACCGGTTGCCAAACTTTGTTAAGGACACTATGAAGGTCCGGAAGGTGTGGTCGATCAAAAATTTTTAATCGTAACTTGACCTCAAAATGGATTTTTTTTTTTTTTTTTTTTTTAGAATTGCCTACGTATAATATTCCAGCGCGAGTTTTCTCATTTATATATAGGCTCTCGTCGGGATAAACAGAGCAAATGTATAGATCGACTCCAAACAGTCGAAATTCCTAATATTTACGCCGCGATTCACTTCAATTTCAAAAAGAGATTCGGCCTTTTCGCCGCTCGGCGGCCGGTATATAGCGGAGTGCGCGCGCGAGTGTACATAAGCTCTCGAGTCTCATTTGCATATGTGTCGTTCGCCCTCGTCTCGGCATGTGCGCGCGCGCGCTCTCTCCCGACTCTCCGTGTGTTTGTGTCAATACCCGGCGCAGTCGCGCTCCTGCGCAGATGTGTGAGAGCTCGCCCAGGGAAACGAGCGTGCAAGGAAAGAGAGAGAGAGAGAGAGGGTAGAGTCGCTCGCTCGTTAAGCGAAGGTCCAGTAACGAGCCGGCTCCGTTGCTCTCGGGCTTTTTTCCTTCGTCCTCCCGCAGCGCGCTGCGGGCTCTCGAATCCCCGTGGCATTGAATCAAACCGAGCGATCCCCTCGCCGAACGGTTTGGCCTACTTTGTTACCCCCCTCTTTATGTCTTTCTCTCTCTCTCTCT
This sequence comes from Sycophila texana, assembly GCA_035582955.1. Taxonomy (NCBI): domain Eukaryota; kingdom Metazoa; phylum Arthropoda; class Insecta; order Hymenoptera; family Eurytomidae; genus Sycophila; species Sycophila texana. The sequence continues at coordinate 5,120,925 of JAWWEN010000009.1, forward strand.
CTCTCTCTCTCTCTCTCTCTCTCTCTCTCGGCTCTGCCCCTCCCTTCGCCATTTTTTTTATCATGCTTCGGTGGCCGCGCCGCCACCCTTCCAAAACGACGCGGATTTTGCATCCAATCAACTCGCAATGTCGTTATCGGCTTCTCGTTTTCCCGGAAAATTTAAATTTGATTTCGCTCTCGCTCTCACTTTGTCGTTAAGTCGCTAAGCGCCGTGAATCGCTGATTTTTCGCGAAGCCGGCGAGCGCAGGCGCGTTTGTATGTAAATAATCGCATTTACATACCGCTTGTTTCGAAGCGATAGGGGAAGAGGGAGAGCGAGAGTGAGAGTGGGAGAGAGAACGGAAAAGAGGAAAAAATATAGTTTTTTTTTTTTCGCAAAGCCATAACGGCCACAGGCATTATAATCGATTCGAATGGATATTAGACGCTAGTAAAGAAGCGGGCGCGCGCTGCATCCTGCGAGAGGAGACAGGAGAGGGGGGCTTTATTGCAAAACTTTCCGCGGGAATCGGAAATCTTTAGTCCGTGGCGATGTTTTGTTTAAAATTCCGAAGGGAAGTGGCTCTTTGAAAGTGGGCGCGGCGGCGCGGGGGTACTCCCCGCCGCTAAACAATTTCGATTCGCCGCGCGGAAAAAGTCGGCAAGCAGGAAGAGGCCAAGAGATTGGAAAGCTTGCGCTGTTTACGAAGGTTTCCGTTTCATTTTCCGGAGCCCTTTCATCAGCATCCTTTGTCGCTCTCGCGGAGCGCGGAAACGCCGTATCGGCGGGTGAAACAACGGCGAAATAAATCGGGAAAACTCTATGACGTCGCCGGAGGGAGTAGGGGGGTGAGGTGGAGCTTGGGGGTGCACGGAGCCAAGTGACTCGAGGAAAGAGCAAAATGAGAGAGAGAGAAAAAAGGATGCCAGAAGAAAGAGCGTTACGGGTGAAAACGAGTCAAAAAAGATACATACAAGGAGGCAAGAGAAAACGTCGCTGTCGCGCTGGAAGGAAATGAAGACAGAGCTATCAGTTACAGTCTGCGCCGACGAAGTCGCGACGTCGCCTGAGCGCAGCGGAGGCAATTGATTCTGCCTCGGCCCTTATCCGTCCTCTGCGTTTTGTCTCGTAGCCGAGGAGAAAGAGAGAGAAGGACGGAGGACCTCTAAGTTGGATCTACACACGCCGTCGCACTTTCTTAGGGCAAAAAAAAAAAAGATAAGGAGAAAGAGAGAGACGGAGAAAGGGCTACTAGGACGAGCACACAGATGTTTTATACTGAGAAAGTGATAGGGATATATGAACGGAACAGAACTGAAAAAAATTTGTGGAGATAGGATTAAAAAAAAATAATATATATA
>JAWWEN010000009.1:5139583-5151256 GCA_035582955.1 Sycophila texana
ATAATAATAATAATAATAATAATAATAATAATAATAATAATAATAATAATAATAATAACAACAATAACAATGGAATTGAAATCTAAATCAAAATTTTAAGTTGTACTCTTGTATTAATTGAAACAAGAGAAATCTAATCGTTTCTCCGCATTTAAGATTTACGTTGGCTCAAGCCAAATACCCAATAATCGTTGAGCTGAGTTGTCATTCAATGCGGTAGAAAGGAGCTTACGTCTCACTCGAGGTTACGCGCGCGCACACATTAACTTTTTAATGCCCGCGAGAAATTGGCTCGTAGAGCCTCGTTGAGAAGAGTTTAAGTAATACGGGTATACGAGTGTACAGCCGAACGAGCTCCATCGTGAAAAGTCTAATGGGCCGGTAACCGTCGGGGCTCGTCAGTCTTCATTTCCCATCAAAACTGCACCAAACCGACATGCATTGCTTCTCGTCGTACATGCATGGGTCATACATACAGGGAGGAAACGAAAGCCCTTTTTCTCTTTCTGTCTTTCTCTCTTTCGCTCCCGCTGAATCCTGAAGACTCGTGGAGCACGCGACGAAAGTCGAAGCGTCTGTTCAAGTGGAGCAGAGGGTCTGGACGGTCATTAATTTTTAATTGAATCTCGATCGACAGAAATTACTCGCACGGGAAGAAGCGCACCCCTGTCAGTTCGGTCGGATTGATTATTCAATTACCGAAATCGATTCGGAAATTACGATAACCCCCTTCGTACAGAGAGAGGAGGGGAGGAGTAAAGGAAGAAGAAACGGAAGACGACCTTCGACGTTTTGGTATTTCCCATTCATTACACTGGAAAGCCGGTATCTGCCCTTCCACTTTGCGATGTTGGTGTATTTATTCCCGCGGGCTATTCTGAATTTCGTAATTGCGTAATTACGTGCAACGGTCCATTGGCTCGATTCAATGCTAGCAATTATCGTTTGCAAAAGAAAAAAAAATGTAAAAAATTAGCATAAAATTTATTCTCCCGTTTGAAAATTTTAATTTTATTCACGCTTTATTTAGTGCTCCTCGAGAAATTTGTAGAACAGCATAAAAGAGAATAAATTGAATGATATTATTTATGCGCAGTTAGTATTATTTATTCAATATCAATAGCATTTCCAGAAAAGCTAAAAGATAAAATCCGCTTAAATCGGCTCGCATTTTGCTTTTATTCTCGCACAAAAATCATTAGATTAAAAGTAAAGTAAAGACGGGCAATACGATTACACCGAGGCTTCCTTGAAAATGGTATAAATATAGAAAGGAGAAAAGACAAAACTGAAAATAAGTGGTCGATGGTGCATGCATCAAGCGCAGAGAGTGAGAGAGAGAGAGAGAGAGAAAGTAAGTGTTCTCGGTGAGATTGCGTGACGCGGACGAATGCAAGCGTGGAAAGTCACGGGAAACGCCGCGCGCGGAAGCGACTGTGACGGATACCGACGTCAAAGGTAAAGCCGATCGTTTGTCCGGAAGTCGTATTCGAGAGTTTGCGCGCGCACAAACCCCCTTTTCATGACGTAATCCCCCGCCATCTGTACAGCGTCGCGGTGTAATTAATTCAGAGTGTGAGACTCTGCCCGCAGGGTGCGTTCGCTTTCCCTCTGTCTCCATCGCGTTCCTCGCCCAGCCGAATTTATTATACGAACTCCGATGTAATTTGTGAAATAGCACGTGGCTTTTCACGCCGACGACAGTGGCCGCGCGACGATGAAGTCGCCGCAGACTCGCTCTCTCTCTCTCTCTCTCTCTCTCTCTCTCTCTCTCTCGCGCTCTTAGCTTCGGGCAACGTTCGAATCGATTGTCCGGCGGCTCGAGTGGAACGAGGCGGTCGACTCAATTTGACGGCGGAACACGCTTGTTTCCTTTATTGCTTTAATTTTCGCAGTCTTCCATTGGAAAAGTGGTTTTGCGACTTTAAAAAAATTGTGACGGGCGTTTGGATTGGCTCTAAATTCTTTAAACAGGTGGAATTTTATCTGAACTCTTGTTTATAACTTAGATAGAATTTTTTCGCTGTTTTTTTCCAATTTTTCCAAGTTTTCTGAAATATATATCCATTAATGTATATGTCTGACCAAAATGCTGGTATACTACTAGCTTCGTTTAAGTACTTTAAATGAATCAATGATATATACTCATTGATGTACAATTATTGCAAGATTTTTTAAATGTATATCCTCCGTCAATGTGTACGCCTGACTAAAATGTTTTTGTGCTACTAGTTTTATTTTCGTAATATTAATCAATCAATTATACATCCTCCCTCACGTAATATTATTGCAACACTTGTGCTTGGGAGTTTTCTGAAATATAAATCTTCCATCAACGTATAAGTCAGACCAAAATGCTGTTGTACTACTAATTTCCTATATAAGTATTATAGATCAGAAAATGATATATATTTATCGATGTAATACTGCACTTCGAAGTTTTCTGAAATATATATCTTCTGTTTACGCATAATTCTGACCAAAATGCTGTCGAACTACTATTTACACTGAAGTAATAAAATAAATTAATAAGGCAATTGCAAATGTAAGCATTACGATTGGTTAAATAATAATTATTTAATAATATAAATTGTCAAAACTGTACAAACAGCTGAAAGAAGTACAAGTTTTTTAGCTATTCCTAATTTTCTCGTAAAGAAACATCGAGCGAATATCCCACTTCGTTCATTTCCAGGTATAATCAACAGTTGCTAAATCTTTCACGTTTACTTTGGAAAAATACTCTGTTTACCGTATTGTAACATCTGATATACGCTGTAACAAAAAAAAAAGTTATCTGCAGCCTTTCTGAAAAATCAAGGCGAAGCTACTCTTCGCTCGTAAATCGCTCCTATCTTCGCGTTCACGAGCACGAGATCCGCGGAGATAGGGCTAACGGTCGGCCTATTAAAAACGGTGAACTTGCAGTATGGAAAATCGATACTGACGAAAAAAGCCGAGCACGGAGGAGCGCGATAATGGGACGGAAGTGAGGTGTGGCTGAAATCACGTCGGCCGGGGAGCGTAAAAAAATGCCCCCCCCCCCCTCCGAGGAGCGAGCAAAAAAGCAAGAGGGCAAGATAAAAGTGGAACGAGATGGAAGGCGAAGCGCTCGCGCGTCGGACTTAATCGCACTAAGTGCCGCAGCCAGACATCTAGGCCTATCGGATTATTGTCAATCCCGCCTCAAAGAGCACGCCATTACCCCTCTCTGTCTCTCTTTTTCTTCCTCGCGCAGACGTCCCGGTCTCGCATTCGCGTTCGGCAAGTCTGACAGATTTTTCTTAAGACGGTCGAGCGGCCTTTCAGGACAAAACGGCCCGGTTAATTGCCAATTTCAGCAAAGCCCCCCTCCCCGTCCGAACCGTCGTCGAGAAGCGAAGAGGACCTACATCCTCGAGACGCGCCTCCGTTCGCCGACCACCTTGACACTAATGCCACCCCTTTACGATGATCGATAATAAACTGCAACGTGTGACATTTCAACTTTCTCTACCATCTTGTCGAAGAATTAAGTCTCGTAAAAATAACTTATATTGATCTTCAGGAAAAGTGTGAATCTTTAAGTTAACGTTACTATTTATAAAGTTTAAAATGGATTATAAATAAAATAATTTTTTCTGTATTCGAAAAGCTAAAATAATTTACTATTATAAACTTTTTGTTACAGGTACGTATATCTTCAGCAGTGACTTCTGTTTTGAGTGAGTTCTTTCCATGTAAATTTACAAATAACAAGTTTAATTTAATTTGAATAATCCGAATCAGTCATACTGATTACTTAAAAAACTAAATTGAAGAAGAATTTATCTACTTAAGCCGCTTTAATCGTCGTATCGTCGCATCGTATTATAAACTTCTCGAACAGTAGCCTTATAGAAGTTTAGTTTCTTGTTTCTTCGGATCATAAGTTTTCTCCTTACCTGAACTTTTTGTCTCACTTCGAAGGGTATATCTTCTGGGTCACCGGGAAGTAGTTTTTCGGGCTTTTTGCAAGCAGTGACCTCCGCTTGTCGTCTAATTTCGGAAAGGCAAGGAGATGAGGGGCTTCTTCTGTTCCACACGGGAAATTCTTCAACTCATATTCACATGCAAACACTTGCGCATACTTTCAGTCAAGACGGTGCTGATGTCGTACGATTTCTTGTCCCATCATCTCTACCTCGTCTCTTTTTTATCTTTATTTTATCACTATGTCGAGATCCACTTCTACTTCTTTATTTTTATATTTCTATTTCTATTCTTTTCCGCAAGATCTATATGAAAAACCTGTTACGAAAATTTCTCAGTTTTATATGGATCTTGCATTTTGATGTATAAATTTATACATAAAAGCCCTGTGTTGACGATGAGGATGAAATTGCGTGTTTTTTTTTTATATATATAAGAATTTATTTTTCAAACAGAAAAAAAGGCAGAACTGCACGAGCACAACTCTGTCGGTGACCTGCCCCGCTCCGACGCTTTTTTTTAAATAATTTAATACATCACTCGCTTTTTACATTACTTAGGAAAAGCGTGTAATAACGAGAGAAAAGAGAGAGAGAGAGAGAGAGAGAGAGATTGGGCGACGTTCACGTCGGAAAATCGAGAATTTTCGAAGTTTTAAATTTCCCTCCGTCGCGATCCTAAAGGACTCGATTAAATCTATTATTCGCCCACATTTGACCGCTAGAAGCGAGCTTTTACTTTAGGATCTAAACGACCTCAGGAAAATCTCTCTTCAGTCGGGTGGTCTAAAGTCTCGGAGATGGGAAATTTGTAGATTTTTATTATTTTTAGAAATGTTTAAATTCTCTCTGTTACCTCTCATTAATTTACAAATTCTGTTCGCGACAGCCCTGAGAACATAAAATATAGCGATACTTATAACAGGAGAAAATATTGAGAATACATTTCTCAAAGAAGCGGGTGAAAGCAAAAACTGTTTTTTTATATAAAAACTATATTTCTCATAGTTTAAGAAACTAAGTTAATTTTATTTTCAATAAACTTTGAATTCCTGTTAAAAAAAAAATCTGAAACGAACTTGAGGTACACACGGCGTATAATTCCGGCGCTTCTTTCTTTCCGGTGAAACACCCACTGTCGGATGTCGCCTTCGTCTCTGCCAGTGCCCCGGTAATTCTTCACGTAATCCTATTACCCTGCCCTCGATGGAACCCAGCGTCGCGTCACAGAAAGCAAACAAAGCTGAAGTTACCAGGAAAAAAATCGCGAAGAAAGAAGTAAAAAAAATATATATAAGCACGAGGCGCGAAGGAGTCCTGCCATCAGTCTTGCGTTATCGGAGCCTGCGACAGATCCTCCTCCTCCGAGAGCTGAGGTTCCCTCGGCGCACATACACGTCTGTTTGTGCGTGTGCTCACCTCGACCCCTGGGCGAGCGCCTGGAAACGTGTTTGCCATTTCGCGGTTACGGATTGCCTATTGGCTCTATATGAACAGTAGAGAGCAACTGTGCGGGCGTCTCATCCCGCCCGATTCGCTGCTCTGCGCCGCTGCATGTCTATATGGGAAACGCATTTACAGCAGTGGTCATTAACGCAAGTGCACTAGCTTAGACATTCGAAATCAAATCGCTTTTTCGATATAAAAGCCATTCCGGTTTAATATTCAAAGGCAATTACGCGCTCGAAATGCGTGCAAGGGCATTAGTTGTCGTTTAATATTGTTCAGCGCATTCCCGACGAGCAGGCTAAATTCAATTTGATACCCCGCGGAATCCGCCGACTCAAAAATCCTTGGGTTTTAAATGTTCCCGCGCAAAGCAAACGGCAATCTGCATAAATGCATCGGCGCAGCGTATCCCGACGCTTCATTAATGCAATTTGAATTTGCCATAGTCGCAAAAAGTAAACAACGAATCAATAATTCAGAAGAGTAAATCGAGTTTGCACGATGCGGACGCGTGGTGCCGGTTACCACTGGGGAAGTAATTGCCCAAGTACTAAATAAACGAAATCAAATCAAGTCCATCTGCTACTCTCGACTCTCGATCTCTGGTATGCCGGCCAGGCCTACAGTTAACAAACCCCGCTGCAGTCGGGGAAAAATCGAATGAACGTCGCATCCGAGCGTTATATATCCACCGTCGATTAACGAAACTTCTCCTCCCGCACATTTTGCTAACGTTATTAGGGCCATGGAACTTTTCGCGCGGCTCGCGCAGGCGCACCGGACTCGGGTACATGTGCGCACGACCGAAAATGATTTAGCAACCCTACGGCTGGCCGAAATCGTCGGGATTAGCTGTTACATTTATGCATGAGCGCTAACATTTTACGGTTATTGTTTCCGAACGTCATATTATATAGTTAATAGATTTGGCTCTACTTGCATAGAAGGTATAGTCCAGTTAAGTATCAATGTCCATATTAACTGATGCGGCGTAATTGTACGTAATTTATTATGCTCTGTGGTATTCGCTCCCTAATATGAACTTCAATATCTATAATGACTATGCTTAAAATAATATTACCGTCAAAATTTACATAAATATTGCGTTGCCTACAGTCGAGTACTTCTTTGTTGCGAATATCACACCAATAGATCATACCTAGGATTTCTTAATTACACCGAAGCAATGCGGAATGTATTTGTATCTCTCGAATTGATTAAACAGAAATTATAGTAATATATTAGTACATATTAGTACGTATAAAATAGCAGCAAGTGGATGTATTTACTAAGCCAATATTTATTAACGGCAACTTAGATTAGTTATTAGATCAGATTTGTTCCCTCAAAATATTGGTAAATTACGTGGATGGGTATGTGGCGCTTGGCGACGAATGCCGACGCGTTCTATAGGAAGGGAGGAAATACGTTCTTGCAAATTGACTGCGTTAATTAAAATTAATTGATTTTCGCACCCAGACCCCCCGCCCCCCCCTTGTCATCCTTGGGCTGGAACTCGCGCGTCCGTGTTTACCTTGGATATAAATTATACGCGCGATGCTCGTGGCAGCTGCAAAATCATTTGCCTAATGTTCGCAAAACGCCTTGGGATTCCAGGCCCTGACGTCGACTGCTCCTCGAACAGTTTTACTTTTCAAATTCTATATACAGATATATATCTCTCTTTCTGATGGTCTTGCTTCTGTCTTACTTTTCAGAAGGTTCAAAACTTTCCCGGCAGCGATCATTTATCGCAAACTTTTACGAGGTGTTTCCCTCGAAGTAAAAGTGGCGCGTTTGTATTTATTTGCAAATTAATAATCATTCATGGTTAATTCGCGTATTTTAAAATCATCTCGCATCAAACAAGAAAAAGGTATTTATTTAAATGTTTTTAAAGAATATTTTTTGTTAGAATGCTTGGCAGATAATAAATTAGTGAAGTTAATAAAATTCGAACAGTCCATGATTAATCGAATTATTAATTTGCGGCAGTAATAAATAATTTAATAATAAGGTTCTTAACTTGACTTTATCTAAGATATATAACTTTAACCGTCAAAATTATAAGTTGGCAGCATTTTTGCGTTTACCTCGCTCCGTCATTCACGTCGATTTCCCCGAGGCACTGGTCTCTCATTCAGAGCCAGGAATTATTAAACGATCGCAGCTATAACACCCCGCCGCTAATGAAAATCAAGTGCTCTCGGTCAAGACCATTGGATTTGGGATCAACGCCAATCGACCTGGCGATTCGTAACGACGCGTTAAATTCCACCCCGGAGATTCAGTGCTACCCGCCCACAGCTGACGGTTCATCCGTAAAGCCGACTTTTCGCCCGTAAAAACCGCCCCGCCCCCGCCCACTGCCGTCCCCCGGCCAAATGATTCGGCCGCGATTTCACAGCGGCGGTTCCCGCTAACGTCGCCTCGCTCGTGTGCCGTTAACTATTCCAAAGTTCGGGGGCACATGCACCGCGGGGGCGACTGGGGCAGTGAGGAACGCGCGTCGCTGTAAATGCGTACGGCCTCGTGCGCTGGCAGTGACAAACGGGCGGCAGCGAATCCTCCGGAGCGAGCGACGCCCTGTTGCCTCTCGGTTTAAGCAATTTGCATTGAGCGAGCCCCGACGTCTAGTCCGCGAAGCCTCCTCCTCCTCCTGCCCCTCCCCCTGCTCCCTGCTTCCCACGCTCTAGGCGTACACCTGCATTTTGCGAGTGTACTCGACGAAATCAATACTCTGAGTACATGAAATTTACGACTACTTCGGAAGATGATTATACTACTTGCACATTTTGGTTTCTTGATATGCACGCTTTATTGATTTATATCAGGCGATGGGAAGAATCACGGATGAAAAAGAGAATTCAATAGCGTTCGGGTTAAATTGATTTAATTATATGGAACATTGTGGGCGAGAATTGAGTTGAATTAAGATATTTAATATAGTGGACGATCCAATAAATTTTTAATTGAAATGCGTTTCATTCCCTGAATTTGAATATTCAAGAGCTACGAGTTGAAGTACGACAGTGAGGCGTCGGCTTGAAAAACGTAATATTTGATTCAATTCATGCTGCAACAAAACACGAGACTGGCGTAGATAGTACGCAGTGAGTAGATGAAAGAATGGAAAAATTTAACTGCAGCGGTGAAACAAAGAGTAATTAAATCAAAACTGCAAGACCTTATGAAAATACTGTGCATCAAGGACTATAATTACTTATAATTACTAAACAATTTTAAAAAGTCACTTTTCAGTTACCTTGTGACTTTGTAATAATATTCAATTATTTTCTCAAATTAATTTACTAATTATAATTATAATCGATTATAGTCAGTTAATATCGTTTTAAATATTTTTATGATATTACGAAAACCAAATAAAGGTGAAATGGATATAGCACGCAATTGGTCGGAAATAAAGAAAGATAAATTAACGTTCAGGTCATCGAACAATTTTCATTGAAAATCTAAGTTGGATATTAAATAACAATTTTCAATTACAAATAAAATAGCTAAAGCTATCTAAAAGCGTGATTCCATTTAATATTGGCATCCCTTTAAAATTTTTCAGATTCGCGAAAAACAAATTGCAGTTGATATTAATATTTCATAAACCACACAGAGCAGTAATAAAAAGAAAATAATATTTAGTCGCGGTCATTCCAAAAGAGAGCTCAGCGAACTTTTGAAGCAGCCCCACATTCGCAAAATTCCACGGGCACAAAATTTCGACGGCGCTAAAATCCACGTTCATCATGTATTACACGCGGTGAGCAAGCGCGTGGGAATTCAAAACGACGCCGCGTTTCCCTTTCCCTCCCTCTCTCTCTCCTTTCGAAACGCCAACGCGGAGAAACAGGTGATGCGCTGGAACGTGTCAGAATGCGCCGAGAGCTCGCCTCCAGCTGCCTCAGTTTGCGGTATTGGTAGTTTTGCAAGTGTGTGAGAGCGACTGCTGGCGCTTCCAGCGACACGTCGGGGGCGACGGAGGAGGGCGAAAGAGAGAGAGAGAGAGAGGAAGAGATAGGCGAACTCGCGCATTCATGAAATAGCCGAGTGCGCGCGCGCGCATATACGTTCTTCCCGCGTCGCAACAGATGGCATCTTTCGACCTGAATAGAATGTAAGAATACAACGTGCTCCGCCGTTCGAATATCAGTTGCTGTTTTGCTCATGAGCAACGCTGGGTTCCTTCAATTTTTTTTTATCGTAGCTTCGGACAACTGCGAAGCGGAGAGTTTTATGCGGGTTGTTTCGTCTGCGTAAAAAGATTTTTCATGTATTGTATAGAAGTAAAAGTAAATGTGGATTACAGCGGATCTCGGTTTTTTCCGCGGTTAAGTAGATAAAGTAAGTGTCGTGCCAGACATGAAATATTATTACACAGTTTCGAAGATAAAGAAATTGTAATCGAATCTGTGTACGAAATGATTTATTCTGATCATGTCAACTTCATTTCTGACCATTTTTATTACTTCTTTTGTTTATTACAAAGTACGACGATCTTTTACTTCTTAAAATCTCTTATATTTTGCATGTATATTTTAGACAGAGATAAAAGTAAATGCTTCTTAAAGCGGGTTTCCTTTTTCCACGATTAAGTAGTTCAAGTCAGTGTCGTGTCAGACATCGCATATTTCGTAGTTAAATATATTTACAAAATTATTAATTCTTTAAAAATGTACTTATATTCGTAATTACATACCAATGACACAGTTTTAAGGATTTTAATTGCGTTATCGATTATTATAATTTACGTTGATCTTCTATCCTTTAGAGTCTCTTAAATGGAATCAGAAATGCATCTTATCGCGTTATAGGGAACAATAGGAAGTTAAGCAGTGCGGATAAAGTAGCATAAGTCTTGATACAATAAGGCCGTTGTAAGCAGCATCAACAAAAGAAGAGGAGAGAAGCTCCGTGCGAGATGCTGAAGTACGAAATCAGTCGGCGAAGCTGTCCTCTTTCCCCCTCAAAGCAAGGCGTAACGAACGGGAAACTCGGAAAAGGAGCGCGGAAGACGGAGAAACAAAGAGACGCGCTGAGAGAGTATAGTGGAAACATCGAGGACTCGTTGATTTAACATACAAAAGCTTCTGTCGGTGCCTCCTCCGTCGAGGAGATTATATTCTGATTTTCCCAGGGCTCCACATCATACTTCGCAATATTTTACGCAAAAAGACGAATGGACTCGATCGAAAATATTTCGAAGGTCTACAATTGCCATCTGCGACTCATCCCAATATTTTCTTCACTTTCGTTCTGTATAATTAGTTTTACGACCACGAAATCTTTATCTTAAAAATCGGTTCAAGCAATTTTCAACTGTTCACTTCGTGTCTCTGATAATTAATAATTTTTTTTTATCACGTCTCGTAATAATTAATATACATCAAATCTGACGTAATTAAAATATCGGTAAACTAATAAAATTCTTGATCCTTCAAGGGTTTCCTCGAGGTCTTTGTCTCTTCACTCTACAGAAACTTTGATAATACCAATAAGTCGAGGGTATGCAGAGTAAAAGCGAGAAAGAAAGAGCGACGAAGTAGTACTTCCTTTTTGTTTATGCAGCTTTATCATTTAGCCGCTAACGACTTAGCGGGACTCGTCGAAACTTCATCCGGCCAACTTTCACTTTCCGACCATCGACGTGGAAGAGCCGTCTCTTCACTTCGGCGTTTGTTTGTGTCGGCTTTTCCGCTACCCCAGCCGGTCCTCCAGCTTCCCAAGTCGCTGTTTTTTGCCGCACGACAAAAGTTATTAGTCCCGAGTACTCGGCCGTACTTATTCTAAGCCACTTAAACAGCGCTTTTCGAGCTTTCGCTCGCGAGAGTCCCTCTCTCGCGGGGATTTAATGCCCCGTGCACGCTATCCCGTAGCTCCTTTCTCTCGCTATCTCGGCGGACACGCAGTGCAGAGCGTTATAGTAACGTCCCGTGTCAGGCTAGCATAATCCGGAAGATCTGGAGATGCCACGGTCAGGGAACACGATCGGACCTCTCCAACCCCCTACCCCTACGGCTCACGATCCCCTGCGACTGCTTCTTCTTGCCTACCACTCTGCGGCACATGTGTCGATTTCAGCTTACGAGGAGGCGTCGCCCCTGCTCGGTACACAAGCCCCACGAGTGTGTGCCTCTTTACACGTGTGTGTATGGATATCTGTATGTTTGTGGTGTGTGTGTGTCTCTCTCTCTGTGTGTGTGTGTGTGTGTGTGTGTGTGTGTGTGTGTGTGTGTGTGTGTGTGTGTGTGTGTGTGTGTGT
>JAWWEN010000009.1:5155372-5181073 GCA_035582955.1 Sycophila texana
CCGTTTGCAGCGCCACGCGTGGTCGGGGTACCTACTTCGGCTCGGGGTACCTCACTCAGCTTTACTTATTTATATTCTGACTATGTGCATATATATATATTACAATGTTGTGCAAAAATGTATATTTCTATTTTGACGTTGAGGCAAATAAAAGGCTATCAATCAATCAATCAATCAGCGTTTCAGCCTGACCTCACTTTGGTATAGGGCTTTGCGCTTCTATTACAGTCTATCTTCGTTGCCAGTAGTACACAGGCCGCTCACGCAGGGGATGTAAAATAACGCAGCGCCATCTAGCACATCCATACGCGTACCACAGGCGTAAAACACCGGCCACAGCAGCAGCAGCCGGCTTCGTAACGAGAATAATGCGTGCCCGCCGAGTATCCGCCTCTATTACGTTCAAAATCCCAGTAGACGTAGACTCATCATCCTCCGGAGCTCTCTCCTTCCCTTCCAGCCTCACCCAGCCCGTAGCGCGCCGTCGGCGCAGCAACGAGCGAGCAATCTACCCCGCAATTTATCTTGCGAATTGTCGGAATGCTGGAGAACTTGATGACACCGCATTAATCTTTTTAACGGCCGCGTCGCGCGGCGTCTTCTTACGCGGGATAAAACGCGGCGCAACAAACGCTCTCCTCCGTCACGGCGTTGCGGCGCGGCATATAAATTTCGAATCGACCATCGCGACTGCCTTATATAGGCGCTGAATTAAATCCACGGAAATAGGAAAACTTTACTGGCTGCGTGGGTGAACGTAACGCTTTCGGAAAATGGACTCGTTACGAATGCGCCGATCGTTTACTCGGCGGCGCAACAAATATATTACATTCTTGGGGGAGGGTACATTGCGGGTATTTCATAGCGAAAGTGAACTTTTTGCGTCTCGCTGCTTTTCCGCGTATACCTCTTGATGGAATTAGCGCGGGAGCGAACTTCGGTACGATTCCGATTCGTCCGTGAAAACGGAAGTTTTCGCGAAGGTGCTCCTTCGCATCCTTTCCACGTAACGCTCCCGGACTATATATACTGGGTGAACTCGTCGAAGAGGCGAGGAACAAGATGAAGAGCTTGGGAGAGCGAGACGGAAAATCGCTGATAGGCAATCTTGCGATAACGTCCGCGCGAGTTTATATTAAGGAAACTAATGTGGGAAGGATACACTGATCAGAAGAGTATACACTGAAATACTTAGCCATATGGATAAATTAGTGAATTTATTTATTTTTTTCATTCGTTGGAGGATTTTATCAGCCTCGTAATATTTTCGAAAAATACTTTACATAAGTTTGCGAGAGACGCCCTATTGCCTATTCGTAATAATCTTCTCTCGATAAAAAAGAAAAAATCAGAGGTTATACAAAAAAAGTTAGTACCCGACGTAATATCAAGGCTGAAAATACGCACTTAAACTCGAAATAAAGTGTCTAAGGCATTACATAAAATACGCTATCGAGTCGATGGGGGGTGGGGTGGGCCGTGCAGTAAACGCAAGTGCGCGTCTTATATACACTCGGCAATGGAAAAAGTTTTTCCTCCCGATATCGGCGTTATATACCTCGGATGGAAAAGATGACTTCGCATTTATGCCCGGCGAGTCCCCGGCGCTTTTTAAGTAGCTCCGTCGGATCGCCAATCTTGCAAACTACCCCCGGCTCGCGCACGCGCGCAGACTTTTATCTCTCGCCCGGGTGATTATCCGCACGACGCAATAATCCTCATCGGATTCGGCGGGGCGTTTACGAAAAAATCGCGGTCACGAGTTCGAGTGGCAGTAAAAAAAGCGCGTCGGAAGAAAATTCTCGCAAGCCCCCCCCCCCCCCCATCTTCTCGACGTAAGCGATTTTCAAGCGACTTTTCCAAGGACGGAATATAAGGAGGACGATCGTGCGGCACACGCGCGCGCGCTCCACGGAACTTTTTCTAATGTAAAATGCAGGGCGCAATATTACTGATGGAAAGAACGTGCGGTTCTCGTGGACGATACGATAAAACTTGGACTGTAAATCAAAGACGCCGATGGAACGCTCGCGCGTTTTCTCTCTGCTTCCTCGAGACCCCCACGCCTCCACCCCCTTTCCCTTCCCTGGTATACACACATATTTTATTGTTTCATAATAAAAGTTTTATTTTCGCTCTCTCGGTGCCCCGCCGTCTTTACCCGATCGTCCCTCTTCCATAAGCAGCCGGCAAAGAAAATAGTATATAGTGGCGGATGATAACGGGGAGCGCCGGCTGAATGCCGTCTTCTTTAAGAGCGAGAGAGCGAGAGAGCGAGAGAGAAAGAGAGAGCGAGAGAGAAAGAGAGAGCGAGAGAGAGAGGGGGGGGGAGAGAGAGTCGTCGAATGGCTTTTACGATCTTACAAATCTGACGAGAAGATACTGCCGCTAAGTTTCCCCCGTTTTGCTCTGTCTTTTTCTTCGTGGGTTATACGATGCTTTGCAGAAAGTTTCAAAGAGTGCAGCAGAAGCCCCGCGCACTCCTTCTTTCCTTCTGCCTTCTACTTGGCTGTTTTTTTTCTTTTTTTCTTTTTTGTCGTAGGACGGCGATTGGCTTCGTTGGGAAACTAAACGAAGCTATTAAATTTCAATGTGTACGTACTTGATCCGAGTGAAAATAAAATTTTATCAGAATTTATGGATAATTTCTTTAGCGAGGACTCCATTAAATTTAATAAAGTTAGAATTTTCTGTTTTTATGATTTTCTTTTAATACCTCGCTGCTTCGGAAGAGAATTTTAACCGTTCAACGGTTAATCAATGTTAGCATTAATAAGTACCGGACAGAAACTAATAACTCATCTAATTAGTATCTGAGAAGACTTTGTTGTTTTCTGAAAGTGTATTGTAATTTCAGCTTTAATAATAAAAGGTTTTAAATATCTAAACAATAGAATACTGTTCTAATTTTCATTAAAACATCGTTAAAATGAATACAACTCATTTCATGTCTTCCTCTGCAGATTTTTTTTATTCACTGACGTTAAATACATAACAATTGGTCCAATTCTATAATCAAATTTCCTTTTGTTTTACCATTGATTTCACTGCGCACAATGGGCTGTTCAGCCTGTTAACCAATAATTCGGTAACAGCTGAATTTACGAGTTAGTATATCCCACCGAATGGTATGTTCGCTGAATACTCGAATAATTATATAGATTGTGCAGACACTGCATGACATGAGAACTACTAAAAAAAGTGATTTGTATTAAGAGAATAATATTATAAGCGACTCAAACATAGTAGAGGATACCCGAGAAGCGGTACTATCGATTGCGTCTATACATAATAAAGTAACTAAAATCAACTGGTCGACCAATAAATTATTTGTACTAATACACAATAGAGCGCACGAACCTGTGGAGTATATAGATTTATCGTAACACAATTTGTTAATTTAGGTAATTTTAATGCACAATAAGTTTCCATGATAAATAACTAAATCCGTACACACGATTAACAAACATAATAACTTTAAAAAACTTTGGTAAAATGGTGCACAGTCTGTAAATACACTACGTCAATATTTCTCGAATCAACGTTAAAAACTCGTTCATATTCATCGGTACGTACCTTCGGATGTGTACAATTGGAGAACGGCGGTACGAGAGAAGGAAAATTCGAAGAGCGAGGAAAGCGAAAAAGATAAAGCGAGAGAAGAAAAAGGCGAGCGCAAGAGAGAGTGTACAGTAATTGCAGCGTAAACATTTCCTCTAGGCGTGCTGATTGCGAGACTCATTATTTCGATGCAGCTCTAGTGAGCGCAAGGGAGAGAGCGAGAAAGAGAGAGAATCGAGGATTCGGTGGCGATGTTGTGTGCGCAGTTGTCGGTACCACCCCTTTCTAGCCTGATTAAGGGAAAGGCCGTCGCTATTGGCGGAGAGGCACGGCTGGAAGATCGCGCGGCGGTACTCATTATTGCTCATAATCAAGACGTTACAATGGGCAGAACGACAGAGCCTCGACTTAGCGGGGTCACGGCGCCCCACCCTCCAGTCTGCTGTCAGCTCGCGCTTTCATCTTCTTTTGCTCATTTCTGCGTGTCTCCGGCTGGCTTCCCGTAATAAATTTCGTCCCCCCCGGCGTCGCCTCCGCCGCGTCGTTACTTACGTGTCAATATAACTCACACGCGAAATAAAAGACTTTCAAGTAACTGTTACTCGAGTTCAGGTGTTTAATTCGGGAGTTTATTTCGGACGAATCGAAATTAAATAAAATGGTCGTAAGTATATTGCAAATTGTACACTTCACTTTAACAACGTATCTCTAAAAGTGCACTTAAAAGATGCATCCCTTATGAACGTTGCAAATTGAAGAGAACATATTCAATTTTTTACCTCCATATACCACGAGTTATAAGATAACAAATCCTCGTACCTGGAACGGATAATTATTTACTGGAAGCATAATTCAATAGCCGCCTGTATTATACATTCCTTCCTTTAATTGGATTTCGCTAAAGCGAAGAGAATCAATTAAGTGACTTATTACATTTTCAACTTTAAACTGAAAAGAAGAAAAAAAAAAAGGATGAAAAAGAAGCTTTGATAAAACACGGTTTATTCTCGCAGCGATAATTTTTCCCTCCGCGGTTACGGTCAAAAGTGAAATCCTTTTAGCCGGGGCTACACATTATTCAAATCAAACCCAACCCTTTCTCATTTTCCGGAATTCGCGACAGTCTCGCCTTTCGACACCGGCTCCCGGGGCTCTCGGCGTTAATCCACAGCTCTCCGCCGGCGGGGCCTCGAGAAATTTCGAATGGAGATGGTTTCTCGCGCCGGCGACGAGACTGCGGGGCTCTCTCGAGCGATCCGATCCTCTTAACGATCCGCTCCTCTCGCCGCGCGCGCCGCCACCGCAGGGCTCGCGTGCGTCTTTCGACTCCTCTATCTCGCGGCGTCGATCTCCCCGGCACTCACCTAGATTAGGTTCGAGCAATTAAGCGATCCGCCGAGTTATGCCCCCTCCGTCTCCGTCTCGCGGGCTCTATCTTGATCTTCGCCCCGTACCGGCGAAAAGGTGCTGCCACAGCGAAAGAGGGACGGCGGATCGAGTTAAAACTTCGCTGCGCTCTTTTCCGCCCGAGACTTTCAACTTTATTCTCTTTCTTACCTGCGCGACTCTTTCTCCCCGTCCTGGCCTCTCTATTTCTCTTCGATTGTAAATAATTCGATTAAAGAGTATCGCATTAAAACGCGTCGAGTTTCAGCTGTTGAGCATCTATATATTTTTTTTTCATCACTCGCTTAGTATTAGCAATAATAAATTACTTTAAAGGGCTGCACGATTATTGCGATCGACTGTGTCTTTGGAAGCGCTCGATGTCTTGGGCTACTTGAGGTACTTTATAGGCTCGTGTAGATCTCCCTTTTTGCTCCTTCCTTCTCGGTTTCCTTTCTCCTTTCTCTCGATTTAAAGGCCGGCGTGGGACTTTCGATTCTGGTGCTTTCCAATCATTAGTCACCATCCGCCGGCGAGAGAAAGATTCCGAAATGAATTCGCGGTTGAATATTCTCGACTTTGATGTATCTCCCGCGTCGAAACGATGGATTTAACGCATAACTTTTTTCGAGTCGTTTGCGCTTTTTTTTTAACCTCCTCCGCGGCTCGCCTCCCCTCGGTTACCGCGAAATATATCTTACGTAAACTTCTCTGCTCCGCGGGAGGCGATGTATTTTCCGTCCGTCTCGGTTTTCCATTCCCTCTTCTTGCCTCATCAAGATTCTACCGGCGAAGCGACGAAATGCGGGAAACTAGATTTCCCGCAATTAGCGCTTATCGTTATTTTTGTTGGCTTCCTGCATTCAAAGTAATTACTCTCGTCGTTGCTGCTGTACCGGATGATTAATGCCTTTAGAATTTTTAATCAATAATGTAATGTACATTTCATTTCTTCTTAGATTTAATTTAATAAAGACAAAAACTTACTTTGCAATACATCACCCAGTGAATTTTAGCAACTAATCATCAATTTATTTATTAAGACAAATAAAATATACTTACAAAGAACATTTTATTAATTAGCACAAAATCAACAACTAATTGGTTATATTGATTATTATTTAAAAATACCTTAAACTCGTGTAAATCCTGAATATCTTATTGAAACCTTTTATCATTTACTTTTTATTTCCTCTGTTCATTGAGAATTAATAAAATATGGAGTTGAATGATAGAAATCCAATAATAGACAGAGGTTACTAACTGACCTCGTTTCTCGCTCACAGAATATTCACGATAGATGCCAAAGTGTGCGATCGATATCATACACCTCGCCTCCGCCAGCTGTAAGTAACCATCGAACACTTTCATTAACGAAAGTACGCAATAAAAAGCTAACGAGAACTTCGACTGGGTCATCCGCAAAGGGAAAAGAGGAGGAAAAAAACGAAGTGAGCGCACTCAACTTTCCTGCTCGCTTTTAATCCACGACTCGCGGTGAAACTCGCTCCTCTCGTTTGTACATCTTATTCTCATGCTACGGCGCGGATATATATACGGATATATATACGTATACATATACATATATGCTCGTAGACAGGCGCGCCAGATGCGCGGATCGCGCGTTCATAAAGCACAGCCTGCTCCTCGACCGTTCGCAATCTCCTCGCATGCATTTGGACATTAGTGCCCAGCTCCGTGGGACTTAAGTGCCTTAATTCGTCTCCACCCCTCTCTCTCTCTCTCTCTCTTTCGGCGTTTAATCTCGTACGGCCGGAGGTTACTGGGCGGCCAGGCGGGAAGCCGATCCGCCGCGGCACTAAACGAAAGAAGCGCCTTCTTGACGGGAAGGACGGTTGCCGCATGCTAAACGAGCCGACGACCAAAGTGCAGTTTGCAGTTGCGCGTATCTACGAACGAGACGGCGAATGTTTCTGCGCACGTGTGGTCGCGCGCCTCGGATATTTGAACTTGGGGAGCGGCGGCAGCCACAAGTTCCGGTCATAAAGCTGCACGTTGATGATTCCGACTCTTGCTCCTCTCTACCCTCCTCTCTTCTCTTTGCTTCCGACTTCCAGACTTGCTCTCTCCATCTCTCTCTTCTCTCTTTCTCTCCCCTCCACTCCTCTCTCGCAACATTCTCTACTCTGAAAGTGAAAATACGTGCTTCTCTAACTTTGAGTACGAGCAGCGGGCGATGCAGGGGACCTGACATGTACCGCCGAAGCGGATGTTATTGATCCGTTATAAGGAGGGCCCGAGGCTAGTTTTCTATATATACCCTATAAGTCTTACGACGTGTAAGTGAACAGCATTCGACAGCGGGTTATTTGAACAAAGTGGTTCGTACACTGAAGGTGGGAAAAGAAAATTAACGTGAAATAATTATAATGTTTGAAGAGCGTTGAATAATAAATGAGAAGATTTGGATTGAAATCTCGTTGATGGAGTAGAATTGCGGCAGCAAATGCAGGAATAGTTGTGTCTAAAGTCCTCGGTGATTCCGAGCGGACCTTTACCGAACTGGGCCAAACTCGGATGAAACTGCTTACCGTTTTTTTTTTTTTTATTTTTCTTCCATTATCGGAGACTCGAATTAACGGCTTTAATCTAAATGATAATCCATGAAAATCAAGGCTCAAATATGAAGGATGTGGTTTTAGCAAGATATTACTTGTTATAGAATGAGTAATTTTGTGAATATTCTCTTGAATTTCAAACGTTTTCCTTTACATTTCATTTGGACGGATCTACTTTCCTTTCTGATTATAACCATGATCAAAGCGACTGAATAAATTAATTCCAGAAATTTATCAATATTAATTAGATACACATAGTTTAATTAGTCAGGTAGCTTAATTATAATACGACAAATTTAATTCCCTACAAAATTGACTTTTCATCAATTGTCGATTAATTAATTTTCCACTATCTTTTGATTTCAAATACGCGAAGTAGCAGACAACTACTCGATTCAATTAAAAACCGAGCCAACCAAAGTATCGCAGCAGATCAAATTTTTCAGAAACAGAGTGATTTCATGCAGACGGTATATGTACGTACACTCCGCGCCCGAAGGGGAATAATAAACAAGGATATAGTATCAATTTAACAGTGGCCGAGTGAACTGAATTACGCATGGAAATGAGACAAACGAATGCGCTCGCCTTGCCTTATTCATTCACGGCGCGGCTGCCGCAGGCCGTCCGGCCAGCGCGTGCATTTGATGCGCACGGGAATTTTAGGGTAACCATTAAGTAGTGATGGCCTCGGAGTCTCGAACGCGCCTCAGACCGCAGAGCTGCGGTCGTTGCAGTAAATCAACAAGTTGATATCCACTACTCAACTCTGGCCCGCTGCCGGCGCCCGCCGCATGCGGAAATATGTGCATCGCGAATGACGTTGTAATGTTGATTGCAAACTTTTACGGTGGCCCTTCGCGTGTTACCCTCGTCGGGGAAAACGGGACCCGTGGCCAGAATTACGGATAAAAAAAAGCGTGTTCGCGTAAAACCATTAAATTTTATTTTCTTTTCTTTTTACTTTCGTAAAAAAATACAAGTGTTTACGCTCTAGTTTCTTCTGTCGTCGAGATGCCATATTTCACTACTTTTTTTTTATCTACTTACGAGAGATATGAAAAACAATATTTCGAAAATGTATGAGTTTTGGTGCGCTACGTACAGTAAGCCGGTATAATTTTTGGAGTAATAAATCAGTTTTATATCATGGGTCAAACACATTTGCATTAGTGACTATCTTCTCTGTAGTTTTTTCCGGACCAACTTGCATCCTGGCCGTTATCGCGCGAGCTGCATTAAGTCACGCTATGACAGTCAACAATCGGCTTACCGATCGAACCGTCTCGATTAGCCCAAAGACAAACAGCCTCAAATCTCCTGGGATCCCTAAATACAAATATTGCTTCCCTTTCATTTTACCCTCCTCGGGGTCGAGAAAAAGGTAAATTAAAATTTCAAGTCAATTTTAAATAAAACAATGCAGTAAAGTCATCGCGAGTAAAGCATGTAAAAAAAAAAGGGAATCAACAAAGTTTGCAAAGAGCCCATCAGCGACTGTCGGAGCCACGATGTGAACGACTAAGAGGATTAATTCGATCCCGTAAGCTCGTCATAACAAATTTCAATCTGCGGCCCGTTTTATGAAGTACCAATATTATCGACCGAGCAAAAATGCCGGACTACCACTAAATTTTAACACCTTCCTCGATACACTAATTTTAAAATTAAAACAACTCGTTCAATTAAGATATTTTAAACAAAAATAACACTTGTGTAATAAACAAAAGCTTTGATTTTACAATTTGCATCCTGCAGTAGATTCTTACAAATAATAACAGATTCACTCACGGCACAAGATAATAATTTTGTTTATTAAGACCATTTTTACAATGGCACCATAGATATATCTATTAATCGATTATGAAGAAAAGAGGACGCGCAACCGAGGCGAAGAGGTTACAGAGGCTGAGTCTACGGCTGGCAGTAACGCGATCGGACGTTTATTGGCCACTAACTTCCTGTCTCGCGAAGCGTACCGGCATTAGGTCCGTCCTATAATAACCGTTACTACTAGCGCTTTACGAGAGACTTGGAACTTCTTCCAGTGTACTCTCTGCACTGTGCGCTGGTCACTGCCCCCCTCGAGAGTCGACCAAACCGATTTTACTGCCAGTCCTGGCGAAGTACGTAACGATAATGAATTCTGTATTCGTCGTTTCTGTCATTATATACCGTCATCTAAATAAGTTTTTCTTGCAATAGGCCTTACTAGATTAAACAGAAGAATTTATAAAAAGAATTTCCCTTAAGGGTTCCAGGAGATATTCTATTAAAAATCGAAATGAAAAATGAAGCTACTTTATAATACTTTTAATATCGCGTAATTATTTCGGTATATTTTTGCAACAAAATTAAATTTTTAATCAAGGACTAATTAAAGTCAGTTGTTTTGAAGTTCGCGGCTCCTTTTTTCTGTCAAAGAAAGAATTTCACTGACGTCATTTAAAGCAAACGATATTGCGTAATGTTACTTGAAAAGT
Source organism: Sycophila texana (assembly GCA_035582955.1). Classification (NCBI taxonomy): domain Eukaryota; kingdom Metazoa; phylum Arthropoda; class Insecta; order Hymenoptera; family Eurytomidae; genus Sycophila; species Sycophila texana. The sequence goes on from JAWWEN010000009.1 coordinate 5,165,382, forward strand.
TTTAATATGATCGCACAGAGTATCAAAAAGCACGCAGAATTAAAATATCATAAACGGCCGAAGTTGAGCTCTTAATCCCGGCTTAACTCTTTAATTAATTTCTCAAATTAAAACTCGCTTAATTATTTCGTGCCCGCTGACGGCAAAACAAAGAGACGCCGGGCAAAAAAAAAAAGATAAAAAAAATAAAATAAAATAAAAAAATCACTGAGAAAAAAAAGCCGGCGACCCTAGTTACAACGGTGGCGGAGTCGGTACCAGCAGTGGTAGCTTAAATCAAATAAAAAGTGCATTCTCACTCGCAAGTAAAAGAAAAGTTCCGCGACTAGTTGGCGCGGCCCGTTTCTTTGTCCTCCCGCATTCCCGGGCCGTTTGTCTCAGCTAAGTCATTTTCCGCAAAGTTTTCCAGCGCCGCTCCTCGAAGGCAAGTGCGGGGCCGCAGCCGCTATCTTGTTCTCCTTTGGGCCGCCGCCTGCAAAAGGAAGAAAAAAAAAGAAGAAACTCGAGCGTGAAATTTGACTCTTCGCAGAGAAGACGTAGGCGACGCGCGGGCGGTAAATTAAAATTCCACCGGTAATTCGTTTTTTTTTTCTTCCTTTCTTCTCTCTCGGTCTCTTTCTTCTCCGGGGCTCAAGGAGCTGGCGAGCGCGCCGTATAAGGGAGGGATCGCGCGACGCGCCGCGGCGGAAGAGCGAAGTTACATTTATACGCACTCTCTCGCTCCCACTCTCGCGTTACAGAGCGATATTTAACGAGGAATTACCGGGGAAGAGTAAGCCGAGCTTTTCCCGCATTATCTCGTGGAAGCGCGGCCCGCGCTGACTCAGTTTCGCCGGTAATCCGGCACTATTCTCGAGCGAAACGGAACTCGAAACTATCCCGCGAGCTTTCGCCCTCGGCCCGCCCTCTTCTTCCGTCCGCATCGAGCTTTTCTCTTCTACCATCCCCCTCACCCTTTACCTTCTCTCCGCTACGCCGCGCCTCACTCGCACATCTTCTTAATTCCCTTCTCCCTTCTGCGCTACTTTGCCGCGCATTTTCTTCTCACCGCGAGAACCTTCCCCCTTCTTTTCCCTTTTTTTTGCTTACCTTTTGTGCGGGAGGGTGACCGAGAAGAGTGGCAGATTAAGGATAGCCCGGCGCGGTATATCGGTCGTGCATTATCGGAGAACAGCGTGTTCGAGCGGCTTTATTTGCTAAGTAATTGCCAATTCATGCTAAGGCGATAAACACCGAATAATTAAGTCTGTTTAATTTCGAGAGACTCGCCGTCGGTAGTTCCTCGATTTAATCCAATTTTATGTATCGCTTCGTTAGCCGAGCTTTTGCGAAGTTTGTTTGCCTCTTCCAACGGAGCTGTGAAAAAATAGCGTGGAGATAACGGTTAAGCCGCCATGTGCAATTCTAGGGGATACTAATTTCAGTATTTTCTTTTTTTTTTATTCGCCCACTGCTCCTCTTCCAGCCGAGTGTATAAGAGGATAAAAACAGTCAAGAATAATACGGGGTACATTAACATTCTACAGGTTATTTTAATTTCTGGAAAAGCACTTCTTTAAAAGGCACTCGGTAACCTACTTATTTCAAAGTTAGAAATAATTTTTATCTCGCACGCTACTGCTTTTCTTTGCTTCGCTATACACATAATCGCTATAAATACTATTTCTATTTTTATTTGGATTGGAAGTAAATTGTACGAGTGTATACGTTCTAAAAAGCGATCGATTACTTATATCCAAACTAAAGCGAAAATTGCCACTTCCTTGCTGGCTGGGCTGCTTTAGGCCTCTTCCTTGAAGCATCGCGACGCTCGAACTCGTTACCGATACCGGCGAATGGAACAAAGGCGAACGAAAGAGACAAAAAAAAAAGCGAAAGCCTTAGAGGAACCTTTTAACACTTTGAATGGGTTGCGTGCAAATTTACAGGCGAAGCTTTTAAATGTTAACGCGCGGGCCACGGCGAATCTGTACAATGGCGCCTCGAGAGATCGCCATTATGCCTCGAGAGCCGTGACGCACGGTTCGGCTTTTTGGAAAAAAGACCGCGAATTAAAGAAGAGAGAGGAATAAGAGGGGAAAGCGTCTCAAGGACGGGAGAACTTGCCATGCGACAGTGAATGAAAGTGCGGAGTGTCGGAATTCGTGGAAAGGCTCCTTTTCAAAGGGTAGGTGAGAGCCGAGAAAGAAGGTTACTTTTTGCATTGATGTGGGAAGGAGATTCACAGGTGATGATGATTTTCTTTTCAGGAGGTCTCACTTTTGTCAAGGGTGAAAAAGCAATGATGACGCATATTACGTAAGGAAATCAATTGTGTATAACATTCAATGGACGCCTCTTAAATCTTTTCTGAGGAATAATTTATCATGAATCAAATGATTTTATCAATCTAAATAATTGTGGACGTACTTGTCTTTATATATTTAAAAACAAATTTTATCGTAAAAAAATATTTAAACTTTTTATGTACGTGACTGTGATGTACATAGAGAATTTAAATCAATCAATTGAAAAAAAAAATACATTTTTACGTTTTATTTTTCGCTCTGCCTCTTTTATTCTACTAAATCGCTTGTCCCGGGGCATTTTTATAACTGCAATTTCGATCAATACAAAGTTTATCAGCAACACAACCGGTCACAAGCGAAAATTAGAGAATTTTAACTGTTCAATACGATTTACGTTTCTCCTTATAAATTTCGATTTTTTTCGTTTTGCATATTCCTGTCTTCGATTGCCCTGATATAGGGACAGTTTTCTTTCGAAGTCCTTTAAGAATTCCTGAACTCGTTCAGGCCGAAATCGGGAAAGAAAATTTCTGGTTCTCTATACCTTCCCGTTTTTATCGTCAATGAGCACATCTGTCGTCCGGTCCGTATAAAAAAGGGTTCTAAAAAAAACTACGAGCATGAGAGAGAAAGAGAAGGAGAGACTTGCACCGTGGAATGATGCTGAATTTGCAGTTTTTTTTTCACCCACCCTCTTCAATATACATGTGATCGGTAGCGACGGTGTAAAAATAGCACCTTCAAACGGGTGGGACGGAGACGTCGAGTGAAGGGGAGAGGACAGGAAGGGGGAGAAAAGTTGGGTCAGGAAGGCATATATTTTCTTATGAAAATTCGAAGTGAAAGAGGCAAGCGAGCACTCGTGAAATTTATTAAGATCCCCGCTTGCTCGTAGACGCGGCCGATGATCGTAATATATACTTCGAATACTTTTTCTTCTGTCGCCTCTCGCCTTTTACCCCCACTTACAGTTTTATACAATTTTTACTTAGGCGTGCGGAATCCCTCAGCGGTGACTCGCTAAACTTTACGCACTTCGTACGCCTCGGTATAATTTTTTTCAGCCCTCTTTTTCTCAAATAAAAGAGATCAAATTGAGCCGCAGTCAGCTTTATAAATTGATACCGTCGACTTGAATTGATTTAATAAATGAGCCAACGTAACGAATAGCACTGAGCTTTAAGAAAATTAAGAAAAATCTTTGCAAAAATATAGTAATAAAAAAAAAAAACAGAGAGTCAGCCGATATTGACGGGGCGCATATTAATCGGAAATCAATCTAGCAGGTGTCGAGCTCCGGCTCCCGCCCGCAGCGCGGATCGTTAGCGTGACAAAACATCTCTCGCGACGGCTGGCCGGCACGTTGATCTATATATATATATATACATACTTTGTCGGTAGCGGGAAATCGGAATATCATTTGCGTCCAACGCAGATGTAATTTGTACGGTGCACGCCCGCGAGATGGAGCCCATTAATTCCGCGCGATGTGTCGCTTATATTTCTACATGCGTCATTTGCCCAGAAAGTCGGTAAAACGTCGGTCCGACGTCGTACCCGGCGACGGTGTTGCCTGCCATGGCCGCGATAAATTTCATCCGTGGTTCGCTTCAACGAAAAAGGAGCGCCGCCGTAGTGCAGCTTAATATTAAGTATCGAGCTGCACAGTTTCGTCGCGAGATTGCGAACACCGTTTCTTGCCCCGCTCTCGCCTCGTTAATGATTTGTCGTTTATCATTCCGTTAATTTAATTTCTGTAATATATGAGAAGCGCTTTAAGACCGCCAGACACCAGTCTATTTATAAATTTTAATTAAAAAAAAAAAAGAAAGAATCACGCAGCTCTGTAATTCTGACGTAAGTCTGACCAAAATCGGCTGTTACTACTGAAAACCCACTTTCTACTGTCATTCAACATTTACTTTCGTAGTAATTAAAGTTCCTCGTTAAACCATTGAGTTTTAGGTTCACTGTAATGTTTTGATTTAAAGTTTAGCCTGCAATTGTTAATATTTTAAATGATTGTTTATTGTAAAATAAGATTTAAAAAATTAAAATATGCAAAAAGTCTCATTTACTCTTGGAATAATGAATATTAGTTGGGACGTAAAATAGCTACTGTAACAAGTACTGTATGCATGAGGGGAGTGGAACTCTCCATAACGCTCAAGCAAGAGCTAGCCAGTTAAGGAAAAGCCCTGCAGGGTCGCCAGTACGCGTTTAATAGACCCCGATGGTAACTAGTTTAATGTTACACTGGCGTCGAAACGTCTTCCCTCTCGCTGCTCCTGTTAGAGGCATTAATTAAAGAGTAGGCCCAGCAAGCAATAAAACGTGTAAAATGTTTATAAAAAATGCTAAATTATTACAATAAACAATTAATATCGTATTCTATTATTTTACAATAATTTTTTGAAGGGTATTTACAGTTTATTTTTTAAAATTGAATTTTCAAATAAACAAAACATTGATAAACTTAATGATTGTATTATCGATTACTTAATTAACTTAAATAAATACAAACTTTTATCGTTATTCATTCGATATGAAATATCAAATTTGTATAGAAACTTTTGGTATTTTAGTATCGTAACATTATTAAAAAAAAAAAAAAAAAAATATATATTAAAAATTGCCTTATAGCTAATATTCAGTTCACAACAATCGAATCAATAACCGTTTTGTTCCAAAAATAAACACACCAACGCAAATAAAATCTCCAATAAGTCGCTGAAATTGAAATCGCAGTCCGGAAATAATCCCGCCGCGCTCGCGCGACGTCCTCTGCACGAAAACTTTTGCCCGCGCACCCTCGAGGGCAAAAATTCTGGGTCATCAGTTCTTCGTCGCTCTCGGCGCATATAAGGCTCTCACGCGACCGCGAAAAGCGTCGCGGAAGCACGCACAACATTCAAATCCAATTGCGTTTATCTCGACCCGAGGAGGAGGTGGGCGCAGCTCCTTTCCCCTCCGGGCGGTGTGCAGGCCAGGCTCCCCGGAGAGAGGGGGCGAGACTTCGCGACAGTTATACGAGCGGCGGCGCACTTAATTACGAGTCGCCGGCGCGCTGCCCGCTCCGGCCCTTATCGCGCGCGTCATCGCGCTCGCGGATTCATAACTCCCGCGAGCTAGATAACTCCCTTGGAGCGACGGAGTTACGGGCCGCGACGAGGCCTCGCGCGCTACAGAGATTAAAATCGTTCTCCCGGAAAAGCGAAGGAAACTTTTTAATAACTCCTTGATATCTTGGGTTAAGGTGCAAGCCCGTATGTCGAGAGCGCCCTTTAGCGACCGCACGGACGTCGGTCGTGGAAGTACCTTTCTCGGTGACTTGACCTTGTTTGCTTTTTTTTTTTTTTTTTTTTTGTTTCTTGATATGCGGGAGGTTTAATAATTAATTCTGAAGTTTTAGTTGTTAAATATAAATGAGTGTACATGGTTGAAAATTTAAAATTTTCTATAGTAACTCTTTAGTAAATAATTTATTCACGATGTAAAATTAACTTGATATGACGAAATAAAAGGAGAGCTTAAAAAATAAATTTTTGTTTTTCATTTGTTCCAGGTTTCGGCTTCGTCACGTTTCAAAGCGAAGACGTAGTTGACAAAGTGTGCGAAATCCATTTCCACGAGATCAATAACAAAATGGTAAGTACCTCATTATAGTTATTTATTTTAGGTATACGCGAGTTATGGTTACAATTTCGTGATTGTCTTTTCCCCAGAGAGTATAAGAGTAACTTAATATACTGAATTAATTTTGCATGCATCATCGGATATTCGCGGACCTTTGTAGCCATTTGTATTTGACATAGAAATGGCGCGTAATGTATGTAGAGGTATTTAGTCACCCACATTACAGATGATACTCAATTCCTGCGTACGCATATATGAATGGTCGGTACCAAAATGCCAGCTCTTGTACGATTTAAATAAATAGTTATTGATGCTGAATCGGCAATATCAAATCTGTTTTTTCTAAAAATGGAATCGTTAAAGGTTCGGCTCCATCATTAAAATTTCGTTCTTTTTTTATAAACAATCATTCTAGATATGACTTTCAAATTATTATGTACAAAGTACGTTTTATATTCGATTAATTCTTAGGACTGTCACGCAAAAAATCGAAGAGTAAAAGAACATAATTTATTCTTACTTGTAAAATTAACTTTATATATGAATAATGGATATCATCAATTAAAGCACTTTTGTATCCTCTTATAAACTCCTGGGATACAAGCTTCTTTAAAGGTGGGGGAGGCAAAGTTTTTACTACCCGTAGAAATCCCAGTAACATTATACAGGGATAATTCCCAATTTTTACTATGAATGTAAATGTTTCTCTTGGCAATGATGTAAAAAAAAAAAATTAATGTCTGGTTAATTGCAGGTTGAGTGCAAGAAGGCGCAGCCGAAAGAGGTAATGCTACCAGCAAACCTGGCGAAGACGCGAGCAGCCGGCCGAGGTGCTTACGGTGAGTTGGTGATGGTCGCCCAGCCCCCCACAGCCAGCGCAGCCGCGACTTACCGCTACGCGCCGTATCCCCTGCCCTCGACGGCTGCGGCAGCCGCCGCGGCCCATGCCGCCGCCGCCGCGGCAGCCGCAGCCACTCCCCACCCCCATCACCCCGCGGCCCACGCGCTGCTCGCCGCCCCGGGTCTCGTCAGCCAGACCGCCCAGCCTTCCCCGGCCTCCTCGGCCTCAGCCGCCGCCGCCGCCGCCGCGAGCTACCAGTACGCTGCCGCAGCGGCAGCCGCCGCCGCCAACGCGCCCACCGCCGCCGCGGCCCAGGCCGTTTACGACGTGAAGCGTGCCCTGGCGGCGGCCGCAGCCGCTGCGACCTACAGGCCCCATCCGAGCGCAGCGGCCGCCGCGGCCGCAGCCTCCCGCGCCGCCAGTCTCACCTACTCGATGAGCGACCTACTCGGGGTGCAGGGCCTCGACGTAGGCGCGGTATACCATCCGTTGGGTCACACCATTGGTCTATGACCGACGACTATACTCACGCCCCTGTCGAGACCCCAGTAAACTTTTTTCGGTGTTAGGTATTAGTGTTGATTTTTTTTTTTTTTTTTTACTCGAGTGAGCACATTTTTAATGATTAAAATGCAATTCCGATTGATCTCGTCAAGGATGGATTTTTTTTTTTTTTTTTTTTTTGGTATCGCGGAACATGTTCGATGATTAGGTATTTGAGCAATTTAATCGTAATCGCTGTAATGTGATATTAGAAGTTTTAAAAGTTTTAATTTTTAATTTTTATTGTGATTCTTATAATGCAAGCGTATCGATGCACTTTTTGATAATAATTTATTACAGTGATGAAATTTCGTTTGAATGCAATCCTGATATCATTTATCATAGTACAAATATTAGATTACTAAAAGAAAAATCAAAATTTTAACAAAAGTAGTTGTTAAGATATAGTAGTATTCTAACGAAAATCTATCGTTTTTATAATGTTCTTTTTTCGAAACTGCTATATTTCATAAAAATATTTATATAAATTATTATTATAAAAGAGGATGTTTTTTAAAAGAGATAGAAGTAGATAAATAAAAAAATCAGTTTTTCAAATCTTTCAAAAGATTTTTGTACAACGAGTCTATTTCTTGTGATTTGCTGAAAAAAAATGTGCCAGATAAGAGAAATTATAAAATATCTAAATGATAATATATGCGACTATCTAGTCATCAGTTTTTTAGGGAATACTGTGCCAAAAATGATTTTAAAGAACGAAAAAAATAAGTAATAAATAAGTTTGTAGTAGTATTTTGGTCGTATTCTTGCAATAACATACCGCGTCAAATGAGTTGACGCAATGCAAAAAAAAAATAACAAACATAAATTGACATATCGTAAAATGCAATCATAAAGTAGTTAAACTCTAAATTGGTTCAAATAAAAAAAGTCATTCAATTTTCAAAAGACTGCTCGACAAGCTCAGTTCAGGAACACTGTGATCGTAGCAACAGAAACTTTAAGAAACTAAAGAACGGATCAATAGCCAATTTTAGGTAGTAGGAACGCGCGCGTAGTGTAAAAAAGCGGTTAGTTAAATAAAGTAGTCTACCGATGGGGCCTCATTTTGATAGTTAAGACGAACTAGTCGAAATACAAATCGCGTGAAAACTTGACACATCACGAAAGACTGGTAGTAGATACCTAGTAGTTAGACTCGCGAAATAGTAGGGACAATAACAAAGTGTTCAAAGAAGCAAGGCTCTGACAGTCGAAGTTCAAAGAAAATGAAAAGTAAAGAAATGCAGTCTAAAAAATTGCAGATTATTCATATTGTAGTTGCGTAAATTTTATTTTAAAGAATTTTTCAGTGAGAAGAACAAGTATTATTGTAATATTTCTAAAGTATTTATGCAACTTCGAATTAGAAGGTTACAATCTAAAAGTAATATTCTTTTTATAAACAGTCGAAGATGTATTTTTAACTTAAAATTAATTTGGACGCTACCTACCTTCAGAAACTGTAGAAACGTTAGAAAAGTTAAAACATAATTTCAAACGAGAATTATTAATTATCGAACTAATAAATATATATAAATATAAGTTTCTTAGCGTAAAGTAAAACTCGCAATTTTACCAACGAGACAATTCATCTAGTCTTCTCAGTAGGGTCAAACTAGACGCGAAAACACGAAATAACGTTGCGTTTCTCGTATATTTTTATAAAAGAAAACTTATTCCTTTGAAATCACCCCGCGAGAATTCGGACGTATAACGCATAAATGCATAAGTTATATCATCGATCTCGGTAGATTGACACGCACGGAAAAGTATATGCAGACATTTTCAATCTCACGCAAAAGAAGAAAAAAAAAAGGAGAGAGGGAGAAAGCTTATTTTTCGCCGTGGCACTAGAGCCAAGATTTTGCTCGATTCCCGCATGAAAAAAGGCGCCTTCCACGTACACACGCACATTCCAATAAAGGCCCTAACGCGCAACTTCCTTTCTTTTTTTTTCCTCTCTCCATCTTCGTTTCGTTCCTTCATTTTCAAAAAGCATCTGCTTTCGAAAATTAAAAATTCACACCAAACTTATTTTCCAGCATGACGAACATATCCTTCATTCATTACTACTGTAGGCAAAAATAAATTCTATATAAAAACGTAAAGATTCAACCGGATCGCGTACCCAATTGTCCACCGTACAAAAAACATCGTCGAAGTTTGCTATGAATTATTATTGAAAAATTGAAAATTCACCGTTCATTTTTTTTTTTTTCAAAACTACACACACACACACACACACACACACACACACTGTAGGCTAAAATAAAAAAGAGAGCGAGAGAGAGAGGGGAATAAAAACGAGCCCAGGCACAGGCGCTCGGGACGGCGAGAGAAATGGTCTCTCGAGAGGGGGTGGCGGTGACGAATGGCGGCGAGAAAAACGTCGGGGAATAAAGGGAAAAGTGGCGAGCTGCGCGTTTTCTCTTTACGCTCGTGCTCGAGCGGGGCGGCATTTGCGCGAGCGCGAGAAGAACCAAAGGCAATACCATGCGGGTATACGCGGCGAGCGGCAGCGCAGAAGCAGGCACAAAAGGCGCGCGCGCGCGCGGGGCTGGTGAGGAGTGGCGCGGACGTTGTGTACCGTCTTGTTCGTCACGCCTTTTCAGATATTTTTCGCTAGTACTGTGTATGAATATACATGACTTCATGAAATTTCATAATGCCAAATTGGAAGTAACGAGATGATGAAGTATTAAACGGGAGAACAGTATTCTAACTTAATATTTATTATTATATATATATATATATAAGAGTATATATTTAAAAGCCATGGAAAATACATATATGTATTGCAATAATATACAAGTATACGTACGTGTATATATGCATAAATTTCTATGATAAATATTATATATATATTATATATGTATTGAAAGAAAATTTTGGATTTGATATGATTATTTATACAATGTATATGTATACATATATGTACTTATATATCATAAAAAGAATATTCGTTCTATGGACAACGACAAAATACTGTTTTATACTTGTCTGATGAAACGATATAGTATTTATATATTAATATTGATATATTTTACAAAAATCAGCATTATTATTATTATTACATATATTATAAATAGTGTTTGTAATAGTTTTCTCTATATACGTCGGAAAAATTTTTAGGTTAGGCAATTACAATTACACGTACACACAAAAGAACACGAGTACACTTATATATATCAAGTGAATAACAGAGAAATAGGGGAGACATTTTCTCCTGACCATACAGTGCCGACGCAACATTATCAAACAGACTGCACTCAGAGACTAGTTTGTTTATTTTCAGTCAAGTAAACACGTGATACAAACATAATAGAACAAAAAAAGTGATATTAAATATTTTTTACTTATAGGAATATATAGGTAAAGAAATCTAAATGAAATGAAATTCAATAGAAAAGATAATGCTATAAATGGTGTTTTCTTTTTAATAAATTTTATAACATGTGTCTCTCTATTAGATTTTAGATTTTTGGTGGAAAGTGATTGTGTTCTGGATCTTAAATGAAAAAAGATTCGAATTTTATCAGCAGAATTTCATCATTTTCGAACGAAGACCACAATATTTAGCTAATAATCACTTTCAACTGAGAATATAGTTCCTTAACTGTGTATTTAGAAATTATTTTCAGTACCGTAGGTAACTCGAGGAAAAGGAAGAAACAGCTCTGAGTGTACAACGATTATACACTTACAAAAATTAGTTTTAACGATGTATACCAGAAGATCTAGGCGATCTAGGATCCATTTAGTTAGACGAAAATAATATAATTTATTTGCGTAACAAGTAATACGTTCCTAAATATCATTGAGATTACTAGAAAGTAAAAATAGATTTTGAGGAGAGTCGTTTAATATAAATGCCGTTAGCTTTAGAAATATGTCTTAGGTATTTCTCGTCTGGAAGAAAAAAAGCTCGCATGAGTCACGAAAAAAGATAAGACGTAAGCAGTGAGTGTCAAGAGCAAATGCTTATCGCGATTAAATTTCTCCCTTTCTTTTTTTACTTGCGGATCTCCAGAAGTCCCAGAGTTTACCTAAACAGAGAGAGAGGGAGATCGAGAGAAAGAGCAAAAAATTACTGCTCGAGGAATGAAAGAAAGCTGCGCTGCTCACTCGGCTTCGTCAGTTTCCGGGACATTATTTTCTTTCTCGTATTTTCCTGATTAATCCAGTCGACGGTTAAGTGGTTTGAAAGAGTGCTCGTTTGCGAGGTAAATACCAGAGAGAAAATTCGCATCTACTTCCTTTTTTTTAGTACCCCTATTCACCCCTATTTTTTGTAATCGATCGAGTAATCAGTAAACTTCATCAGTAAAGCTCACTCGACAGTTTGCCAGAGATTCTTGGGTTCTTTGATTCAATTACAATCTGAAGATTAAGCGTATGTTTTCCAAGTTTTCCAGTCAGTTTCATTCTTTCCAACCTTATTTTTTTCTCTTTGTTTTCTTTTTATAAAAAATCGTGCAGCCGAGCGAGTAGCACTTATACTTCCGTTAATAATTCGGATAATTATTGATACGTGAAATTCTTCCAGAGAGAATGCATAACAAGCGGCTGTATTAAAACCTAAATATTTATATATACCTATTACTTAAAATTCTACGTATTATAGTAATATTCGTATTATTATCATTATTATTATCATTATTATTACTTTATTATTATACCTTTAAAGAGTATAGACTAAATACATATATCTATACATGAACCTTATTTATACCTATAATACCTGTCCACCTTATTAATTATCATAGTATTTAACACTTCTAAGCTACGTAGCATCATATCTTAATATTAATACGTGAGACGTGTGTCCTAGAAAAAAGTACGTACTTTGCCCGAGAGGCGCAACACTGTCAGTTTCGTAAGTAGAATTTAATAATCATCAGGATTTTTTCGTTGTTTAACTCTTTATAATTTGTAAGAGCTTTCTCACCATGGGCCGGATTTTGATTTGGTGCGCGTGAACTGAGAATCGATTGAAAACAAAAAATAATAAAAACAATTATACGGGAAATACGCGCGCCCGCGCGGACTAAAGTGCATGTAAGACAGACAAAACGAAATTTTTATTGGCAAAAACTTTGATTAAAGTGAAAATTATATTTTGTCTATCGCGGAATCGAGCAAAAAGTTCTTTTAGAATACCGCAAACTTTTATTTTCCGGTAATCTTCTTAAACCAATCGGTTTGCATATGTTCCTTCTTTTTTTTCCGCCAAACATAGAATTGAACAAATAAAAATAGCTCCTCTCACTTAAATATTCCTTCGCGCGCACGCATCGCTGGCGCGGCTCTTTTTTTTTTATCCATCGCGCATCCGCCGGCGAACAAAACGAAAGAATTGAAAAACGTTGCATAAAACAAACAAATTTCATTGGAAGCACTTTTCGATGCAAAATCCTTCCAGTCCGAGCGATCTTTCTTCTCGCGCGCGCTGAAATTTGCGTATTCAATGCCGGCCGTCTCGACGTACATTCGAAGTTCGCTCGATTGAAACTTAAAGTGAAGGAACGACTCCGATGAATTTGTCGGGCGTCGGGTGGAAAGACAGGGGTGGGCACCACCGCCGCGCTCATATATAGATATATCTCTATACATACATGCACGCAACACTCGCGGCACTTCGGCGTAAACAGCGTGTATACGCGGGGCGCGCGTATGCGTCCCTCCATTCGCCGTGCAGTCGCCGCAAGAGCGCGAGAGGAAACGAGAGTGAGTGAGATGGAGAGAGCGTGTGTTTGTGAAAGAGAGGGTGAGAGAGAGGCACATTACGTAGGCAAAGAAAACCTATGTAAATTGAAAGGATTTCCTCGGCTCGGCCCGTCGTCTTATGCGGAGTCCACCAGAGAATTTCCGCGAGAAGTTAGAGCCGAGGAGAGCGCGTACGTACCGAGAATACAATTTTTTTCTTTTTTTCTTTCTTTCTTTTTTTTTTTCTTTTTTGAGAAAAGTTTAAAAAGACTTATCGCAGTGTACTCGATATTTACAATGCCGCGTCGTAGAATTGTTGCGAGTCCAACACATGTACCGAGAGATTGTCAATCCTTTTACTCGCACCTGCGAAAATTGTCCACGTAATGTTGCGCTCTTTTTTTTATTAAGTTTTCTTGAACGTCAGCGCGACGACTATTGTTGTCAAAATAAACGATTGTTAACTGTACTTTCGCGAAAATATAAAAACGTCTATTTACGAAAAAAAAAAAATTAAATTAATAATAATAATACTTATGCACGCATTTGCCAAGTATGCTATATACACTATTGAAATTGCACTGAGAAACGAAATGAGAAATAAAAGAAATGATGATTCGAGAAAAAAAAAACTTGAAATTTTTAGACTTATTTATTGCCAGTTCCATTCGCTCTTTTTTGCATATTATACAGATAAAAGGATTAAAGAGAAATAACCAAAAACTGACGTTGTGTGCTTGATGTAATCGAAAACCAGCCCGGTAGAAATATTAGGTACGAAATCACTAATATTATTAATTTGTATATCAATGTATCTCATTGATTATAGAAATATATAAATGCTCAATACTCGTAATATTTGCGTGCGCGCACCGTGAGAACGGTGCGTGAATACAATATAGAATAGTTTTACAGAGCTAGTAGAGTAGAATTGTGGTCGGTGTTTATTTATATCAATATTGTATCGTCAATATATAAACAAATAATGTATATGTGTAGTAAGATTGGCACTTATTCCTGGTGTGTGCAGAATTTCTTGCAAAATGTTTTACTCCTCACTGATATTTTTTTATCACGAGAAAAATGATAAGAATTGTCTTGGCTTTTTGAAATTATAGTATTAGATTTTTAGACATTCACATTAATAGATTGTTACTACATTATGAATATTGCCAATCATAGTCAATATCTAATAAGCTGTATTAGAAAGCCTAGAGAGTTATACCTAACCGGTAATTTTTATAATTAACTAATATACCTTAAAGGCTATAATAACCATAGAAAAATAGGAAGGTTTCTTTTGTCGTAGATTTAAAATATTTTTTATATATGATCGGCCGCGCGTAGTTATTTAGTTACCTATTTATACAGAAATTAGTCAATCACGCTAGTCAAGCGATATAGTCGAAGTCTTAGTTGTGTGGTCTTTGAATTAGTGTCAAATTATGAAATTTCATGGATGCCTTTCTTTTTTATTTCCTATCTTCTCTCTTCTCTGTCTCTTACTTGATTTCACTACTCTTTACTTTTCTGCCTTTTACTTCTTGTCAATATCACATTTTTTCTAACCTAGTCGCTTTTATAACCCACGAAAGTCTTTTTCACTGGTATTTTTTTTTCAAATGAATATTTTTGAAAAAACTGCCAAAATGATATTTTTCAAATGCTTTTTCGTACATATATTTAATTTATTCGCAAATAAATTAAATAAATATGTTTAACAAGAATAAAATATTTAAAAATGAATGAACGATTTTATTAATAATTTTTAGCATTACAGAACTTTATTATCGAAACAAATACTATTGAGCATTAAAAAAAACTTTATCGACTTGATACTTTATTTATTATTAATCTTTTCTCTGTTTTTTTCTCTTATAGATTTTATGTGGTCCCTGGGAGCCTTACCAGATGGTAAGTAAAATATGTCAGATTTTACGGCCAAACTTAAACTGTACTTTTACGATCATGCCTGTAATCAATCACACTTATGCACGCGCGCATTATAAACAAACTAATTTATTTTTATTGATCACTTACTTTGTTTTTACATTATTACTTATCTTATGAGATCGCATAATGAGTTTTTTTATTTGTTAATTAATGAAAACTTCCAAGCTTTTTTTATACACACTTTCTTTTTAACTGCAAATTCTTATTACAAAAGCAGGTCACAATCTGCAACTCTTTAATATTATCCAAACTGTGCAGAATAATAGTTTAGTCTAAATAATGAACAGATGTCTCAGAATGTCCTCCTCTTGAGACCTAATAAAAATAGTCGGAGAATTAAATAAATCAAAGCTTTGACGAATATTTTTATTTCTACTAAATTAAAAGTTAAATATTGCAAAAAATTATCTACGAAATCTACTACGACTGATCTACTTCACTTAATTCAATTATGCAATAAAAAAACCAACCTAGTTTTATTAAATTAAATTCTTAAATTTCAGCTTTCTTGTTCTATTTTATTCCTGCTATTTATAATTAGCTTACAAAGATGATTTTGCCGCTGTCGTTCGCTCAGCCCTACTAGAACAAAATTTCTAGACAGACACATGTTCATTATTTTCGATTAAATAACCGTTCTTCAGAGTTAAGGTTGTACCGGCATGAGGTCGAAGTAATGAGAAATTGATAAAACTTCACGTATGTCATTTTGATACGATTGT
>JAWWEN010000009.1:5185274-5227123 GCA_035582955.1 Sycophila texana
AAATATAAATTTTATTATAATTTTTAATTTTCAAATTTTTTTTCAAAAAAAAATTTTTAGGTATAAACCCCCCTTAACGCAAATATTTTTGTACACATCGTTGAGAAAATAAAATTAATTAATAAAACTGCAAGCATACATTTCTACGAATTATGCTCTATTGAATAAAAACTTGAATTTCAAAAATATGCCGCATTCCATTCGCCTCCTAATGGTGTGTTATTTTACATATTCTGCTCGAACTGTTTCTCTCATCAAAAAGCGCACATTGCATAATATTCCCCCCCGACTCGGTGCATCTCATTTTACGCACCCAACTCATTACTCTCCGTAATTCAAAGTAAAAAGTAAAAAAAAAAAAAAAAAGAAATGGTTCACGAGGCATGGCCGCGGTGTATGCAGGTAGCAAGCCGGGATCTGAACTCCTGGCGTCCAAAACGCCCATGCGCGAGCGATATTTTCGATGGGCGGCCTCCGACAGAAAAAAAGCACCGCATTCACCGTATTTCCCGATGACCAGCGTCCGAAAAACATTGCGCTCGAGCCAGCGCCTCGCTCTCTTTTTTCCTTTTTGTTTTTTGGCGGAAAGGCGGATGGGACGAGGAGGAGAGGGGGCGAGGATCCCTTTATTCGAAAGGGACGTAAATTTTTATTGCGGCCACCCGCGAACTTTGATTTATTTGACAAGCCATCGATCGAGCTCGGGCGTTTTCAAAAAAATATTTTTTTCCGAGATTGCGCCACATTCGCAAATTCGCCGACTGTACGCCATACGCGTGTTTTTCTTTGTTTTTCGGGGTACTACTTCGGGGTATGGAAAAGCGCATTACGAGCTCGCATTTTCTCTGGCGCCACCACTATTCCTACGATTTTTTCCTCCTAACAGTAGCACTAACTACTACTCCCTAGTTTGTTTCGATTTTGTTTGTGTTTTTTAGCTGACTTTTCGTAGTGTGTAGTGATCTATTGTTTTGTTTTATATTAACGCCAGTAGCTTCCACCACCTCACACCTGAGAAAGAAAAATACAAACGTGTAATGCAACGGCTGATGCAGATATGTTGTTTTCTTTTTCTTTGGAATTGCAATTAACGATATTTAAAAAAAATTGAGTACGTACACTTCGTATTCGTAAATTTCAGAATTTATTTTTCACGTGGAAAAATGTTTTTTTTTTTTAACTTTAAATTCATGAAGTAACAAAGTGACTTGAAGCTCCAATGAAGCAGTACATCATTTATTATCAATTCAAATATATTTTTCATTATTCTGATAATTCGGTCGCTCTTGTTAATTCACCACCTTTAGAGGAAAAAAAAAACTTTATTCCGCGAGTAACGTGCAAAAGTAAAGCCAAGCAAAAAAAAAAAAAAAAAAAATTGTTGAAGATCCCAGGGACTTAGGGGGATTGGTGTGGTACTTTCAGGTGCCTTGGGACTACCGCCCCTCACTACCGGAGACACGTCGCTTCACAGCTATCCGACAGAGTACAGAATCATTCCCGAACAATGAGCCCCACGTAACGAAAGTCGCACCGCACGAACGAAAGTGAGAAAGACGACGGTGAGAAACGCAGAGTCGGCGCGATGAGACGCGAGCGTTTCGCGCGCTCAAACCGACTGTCCGGTGCGAATTGATGGGTGATGCCGCATTACGGGAGAGTCGAGAGAGATGCGCAGCACAGTATGTCATGTGCGACGAGTTTGAATTCGTGCTTGGACCAACTTTCATTATTAAGAAAAACAAACAAACAAACAAAAACGGGCTGCGAGGTACCAAAGTTATAAAAAAATAAAAAAAATAGAACGCGACACGCTATGCACTTGCGTTCCAGTGATAATTGTATACTGTACATATATTATATGTTTAACGGGAGATGGAGAAATCATTCTTCCTTTTTTCTTTCTTCTTTCTTTTTTCTTCTTTTTTTTTAACGGAATTCAAATGATTACGCATCGAAGGCCGCACTGCGTCCTAGTAAAAAATTTACTTATTTCTTTTTTTTTTTTAAACGATTGGTTATCTCTGTATTAGTTTTTTTCCTTCGATATCTTTTTTTATTCGACATAGCGAGGTAGCATCTTGATCGAGAAGACGATGAGAAAAGAGATCTCGGTATAATACAGACAAAGTGTTCAGCGATTATTGGATAAATCATGATTGTACTGCGATTATCAGAAATAAAAAGTAAATTAAACACTGAGACTGGTAAGGACGTTTTTATTTTTTTCTCCACAAAACACACACTCAACGAGAACAAAAAACATTTGTTTTCTTATAAAAAAAAAAAAATCTATAAATATCTTTAAGAACTGGCAATAATCATTTTTTTGATTTACGCCCAGTAAGGTAAAGACAACAAAACCTCATCCAGCAGCAAGGTATAAGACTGCAGGCATTGGAAAACGAATGTTTTCGCGCAATTGAACTCGATCGGCTTAACGTTTCTCCCCCTCCATCCCCTCATCAAAATTTACGATCGAGCGAACCTCTTAATCCCTTTAGACCGGCTTTATTGACCCTCGAGTGTCGCCGGAAAGGAGAAAAGGTCTAAAGAAGCGCGCCCGGCAGCTTGGCTCAATTAATTTCGAGGAAGCCGCGGGGCGGAGAGCGCGCATTCTTACGAACTTCCGCGGCTTCGGTGCGCGTTTATGGATCGGCCCGAATTCAATATTACGGATCAAACTTCCTCGCTGCGGGAACCCCCGTATTTTACAGTGATTACCGTGGCACTGGCCGGTGGTCGGCTATAAATCGTGGCTCGAACGTAGTTGGGAGAAGCCCCGACGTGCCACGAGAAAACGGGATGTAGCCAGCGAGGGAGAGAAGGAGAGAGAGAGAGAGTGTGTGAGAGAAAGGTGAAGGGGAGCTTGGATAACTGCGGGTGGGAGAGGGTGGGCTTATTGTGGATGCTGTCTAGCGAGGGGGGGGGGGGTCTCTCTGTTTACGCTGCGTCAAAATGCGTTTATCATCCGTGTTTTCGATTATCCGTGGCGCGAAGCGTGTACGGAAAAACAAAACCGAATTTCGGAGTGGGTCTCGCAGAGATCGACGAGTGATTTTCTTTAACAAAGAAAATTGTTTGGCCGGGATTTTGCCAGATGTTTGTTTGATACGCGAAATTACCCTTAAAATTCGTTGGCTTTTTGCACTCGTTAAAAGTTTGACGAGGTGCATTTTATTTAAAATTCATCATTTAAAAAAAAAAAACGAACGTTATAAATTTGTTTTTATTAGTTTTAATATTAAACTGGACGAGAATAAAACATGTAATTACTGCTTATTCTGAAATTTAAAAAAAGTTTCTTTTTTAAAATAGTAAAAGCTTTAAAGATTATAGTTATCCGATAGATAAATCATTTTTTTTACAAATCTAATGAAATTTTTTAGCAAAAAGTGTGCTGTTTATACTGTTATTCGAAGTAAAGCTTTTTGCAGGAATACTCGATTGAATCGTTTGTAAACGACCAACGGTTCGAATACGCAGACGGCAATAATGTCGACCGCCGTTTCTCGATTCACTCTTTTTCCCCTTTTTTTTTATTTATTTCGAGTACAAACGCCCAACTCCACGCCGCGCTTTTTCCATCATTTCTTGCGCTCTTTTTATTTTCGCTGGCGCGCGAAACTCCGCACTCGCCTCTGCGAGTTGAGCATCGACGAGCTAGTCGAATTAATTTGTCTCGGTTCGTTATGCTTTTTTCGGTCCCGCTATACTCGTTCATTTTGACCGCGGCACCCTCCCTACAGCGTATCGTTTGCCCGCTTAATTATTGTTTACTTCGCTCAATCTCAATTCTTCGCGCATCAATTTTGCGGCCTCGTACTCGTCGCTCCATGCAAAACGTTAACAAAAAGAAATAAAATAAAATAATAATAATAATAAATAAGTACAATAAATGAAATAAAAACATAGATGACAGTAAAATTCAATTCTGCACTGCATTTTGCGCACATCCGCGGCTTTCTCTATCTTATCACTTATTTGTTTTTCTTTGCATTGTAGTCGAATATAGACCTCCCGAAGTTAATTACCGCGGAAGCGGGCGGAACACTGTAAATATTGTACACACTTATTTATGCGCGTACGTGTGTCAGCGCGCAACAACGGCTTTAAAGTGCCGCATTTTGTTTGCCTGGCTCTACCCAGTGCAACCCCTTAAGAATTTAGCGAGTAAAACGGCGAAGCCGTTTAAGTCGCGTTCATACGAATTTTCTAAAATTGATGTTACGCTTTTGTTGAGACACGATGACGGGACGCCTCGACGGTTTGCCGTATATTCGACTATGTGATTATTCGTCCGGAAAAAAAATACATAAAATAATTCTAGTATGATATAACATTATTTATTGATAAGGCAAATATTTATGAAATGCTTTAAAATAATTTCAAATTGATTATTTATAAACGACAAGTATAAATAAGTTGTTATTTACTGCTCCCGACGAGGTAACAAAATCGATTGAACGTTAAATTTGTATGAGGAACATGAAAACAGCCGTATAAACATAAAATAACAAATTTAATAGTAAAAAATAATCGTAAAATTATATATAATAATTTAAGTGATCACGAATTAATTTCAAGAAATGCAACGTAAATAGTGCTTGTATAAGAATAGTTTCCGAATGTGTGGTAAAGAAGTGTCAATGCGATGTTACAAATGCAAATCTATTGAATATTATTAAACCATTTTTATTTTACGATATTGAAATATATTCGCGTTTATTTAATTTACAATTAGATTTTAGGTGTATCTTTCTAATTTATAGTGAATTTATAACCTGCGACATATACGTACGATAAAACGAAAACAAAAGTCTGACTTCTCACAAATTTCTTTTTGCAATGATAAGCTAAAACAAATATAAG
The DNA here is from genome assembly GCA_035582955.1 of Sycophila texana. Classification (NCBI taxonomy): domain Eukaryota; kingdom Metazoa; phylum Arthropoda; class Insecta; order Hymenoptera; family Eurytomidae; genus Sycophila; species Sycophila texana. The sequence continues at coordinate 5,190,147 of JAWWEN010000009.1, forward strand.
AAATAGTAAAGAGAGAAAAGAAATTTCAATATCTCATAATAAATATGCATCAGAACAATAGTCTACACCACTGAGAATCATTAATTCCAAAAAATTCCAAAGTACAAAATATTAAATAGCAATTTTCATAAAAATTGGAGCTATTATCTTTTCTTTTCGTTCTAAATTTTTTTTAAAGTAAAAATGCTATAGCTTAGAATTTCAATTATATTTTTCGAAACGCGCATAGTATATAAAAATGTTGACCTATGGATCACGTTTTCATCATATAGTAAACAATAATTCAATTCGACTGAGATAAAGAGACACCCTGACCGGAAGTTGAAAAAATGTTCACAGACGCATGGCTGGCTAACTCTGTGGTCCTTCGTCAAGCGAAGCGTCGCCTGCCTCTACCTCCCTTCCATTAGGTAAACCAACAAATTGACCGAAAAATAACGAGAGACGTTGATAAATTCGTTGCGACGAGAGAGCAAAATCGGATGTCAAAGGATGACGATGCGAATTTCTAGTCGATTTCGACACGAGCTATATAATTCAAGTATTAGCTAGATTTGAGAGTAGAAAAGAGAAAGAACATTTGAGAGAAAATAAGAGAAAAAATGCGAGGTCGAGAGAGAAAAATAGTGAAAAAGAAACGCGCAATAAGGCTGCTTACTAACAGAAATTGTTTGCGCTGCTCAAGAGGACTAATATCCTTCTTATATATTTTTTCTCTTATACAAATCTTTTTTAATGTGTTATCAATTGATTCTTGTTGAGATTGCGCTGACTGCGAATGTATACTATTTTTTCATTTTCACGCTTGTGTTTTATAAAACAAAATAAAAAAAAAATTCAAACGTCCGAATGAATATAAAATACAAAAGTCTGGTGGCATAGTCCTATATTTTAAAAGAAGTTCTATATTAGCCGCGAAAGAGATTTTAAAATACAAAATATTGTCTTCTTTATTTATTTTTGACGATAACCTTTCAATGATTAATGTTAGATATTCAATAATATTGTTCAACGAAATTATTACTTTCGCTTACGCCGTTTTTGTGCTTTTTAAAACATATTAGAGAAAAAAACACTTTGAGAAAATTTGCACACATTATTTTTATTGCATGACAGTTAAAATAAGCTACTTAAAAGTATTAATGCTTTAATGAAAAGTTCTTTCAAATATTACTAATAAAGATTAATATACATAAATAAATACGTAAATGTAATAAATAAAAAATATGACTAAGCTTAAAATATCAGTAAATTATTAAGCAGCAGTAGTGTTAACTTATGGCACACGAGAAAGTACTTATTATTCACTCATTATTAATGTGTACAAATTTTCTCGATTGCGAAAAAAGCCTTGCAAGACTGTTTTCAATTATCTCCCTATAATCCAATTAATAGGAAAAGTATAGCAACAGTAAAACTGCATAATTGTTCACCGGGGAAACTAAACTGCTGCGACAAATAATCTTTAGACTTAAAAGTTTAAAATGATAAATAGTTATCTTCAATGTACAAAGAGACTCGCTCAGAAAAATAAATCCCTTACTTTTGGATTTCGAACATTTCCCTGACTCTCGTGCAATTTTTTCCTTTTGAATCAATATTCGCTCAATAGAGTAAAAAAAAAATGCGTACTGCATTGCAGATATGTACTACAAAGACGAAAATGTAATCAGCAAATTTCTCTTTCAAATTTATAATTTAAATTGCTCACAATCTGCAGATATAAACTTCTTCAATTTATCAAATTACGAGGCCTGGCACTGCTTTCTTTTTTCGCTGAATCAGTGAAAGGAATCAACTTTTTCAGTGTAGATCTCGGCACAGTCTCTAAAAAGCATATTAATACACTTTAGGAAATTGTACCGAAGGACAAAAATGCACGAGACTTTTTCGAATAATTTTTTTTCCTCCCTTCTACCGATGGAAAAATCTCGCTTCGTTGTGGGCGTATTCGCTCTCTTTATCTGGTTTAAAAGCATTACTTCCCTTTAAAATCCCGCCTCCGTTTCTTTTATTTCTTCATACTTTACGACTCGAGCGAGCCTCTGCTTTCTGAAATACACGGAACTTTCTATCGTAGACGTTGTTCGTAGATAAAAAAAGAAAATAAAAAAAGTAAGCGACAAAGGAAGAAAAGCATTAAGCGTAGCGTTATACATATAACCTCTATAAGCTAACGAACAAACCTTTTAATCTAAAGAATTTAGTGTATTAGCTCTGTAGAAGTAATCGCGATGTGGACGCAATTAAGAAAGATCGCGAGTGCACGCTCGCGCCGGTGGCTTGTAAACGACTGATCACGGACCGTTAAGAGGATTTACTGCAAATCTCTGTGACACTATCGATTTTTTTTTTTTTTTTAATTTAACTGCAGATGCACAAACAATTTTACTGGTCGCGCGATTTTTTTTTGGTCTTGAAAAAAAATGAAACTATAGGAGAAAAGCCAAGCTTGGCAAAATCCAATCAATCGCTCGTCACCGTGAAATGCAATTTGATCGACCAAAGTGCTTTTGCTCAAAAATGCGTATCAAGGATACATAATCGAACTATTTGATTCGTGAAAAAAATAACTTCGTTAGTTGCAATTTACTCGCATGCGCCATTGACATTTGTGAAATTCGCTCGATTACAAACCACCGGTCGAAGGCTGCTACGCAATACTTTTGGCGTTCATTATCAATGAAAATGATAAGCAATTAATCGTAGAATAAGACAATTGAATAATTTTGATCCTAGTAGCTTAAATGAGGCTAACGAGCATTAACATGAGATTTCAACTTCCGTTTTCGACACCTGCTGCACCGACGATCGGTGAAAAAAAAACTATAAATAAACATCGCAGCTCCTTATTAAAGAGTAAATAAAAAAAAAGTACTGTCGCCGCTTGCCATTTCGCCCGTGTGAATCCCTCTGAGACATACAAAGCTTTCTGAATATTGGATAAAGAAGATCGTTGACGAGAGCTGTGATCCGATTAACTTAATTTAACGGAGAATAGATAAAAAGGAGAGAGACGAAGTTAAAGCACTTCCCGAACGCGAGAAAAGATAAGTTGAGGTGAACAAGCAGATCCGGAGACAACGGGAACTCAGTCGTTTAGCAATTATGTTACTGTACAGGTGGGAGAACAAATGAGTTTAGCGGAGTGATGAGATGAGAAAAAATAATAAAGACAAGAGAAGGACATGCGCGTCCGTCCGGGTTAACAAGTAATAATCAATTAAAGTCACAAAGATAATGAGGATGAATTAAAAAATCAAAATTTTTACTTCTTTACAATGAGCATTATATTTGTATTTGAGAATAATAAAAAGAAATATCAATACGGAAGGGATTTTTGAAGAATTTAGGAAAAAGTGTAGAGGATTGAAAGAAGTCAAACGAGTTTACGGAAAAATGAAAACTCAAAATGAGGAGAAGCCATCTGTCCTGAGCTTCAATTTGTTATTATATACGATGCTTGACGATATTATAATATTTTTATGCGCACTAGTAGCTCGTTCGCGTTATCTTCATCTACGTTTTTTTTTTATCTCTTCATAGAAACTCGTGACTTTCATTTGTGCTACGATATTTGAAAATTAACATTTCAAAAATAGTTTGTTTATATGCGGTTCTCATGCAAACTTCAGATTTTTTCCTAGAGAATAAAATAAATAAGTTTTTATTACCTTCCTGATGAAGTCGACGCTATCGAGCTATGGTCGAATTGTTGCTATTCGTAAGATTGTTGTTATATCGCTGTGATTGCGTGCGGGTCTAATTATAATTGTCGAGGTCCTTCGGTAGACTCGTATCGATCGAAGTATACAATGGTTGAACTTGTTTTCTTTGCCGATTTATACAGTAAAACTGTGTACTTCACTTCCAGAATATCCTTCGACTTTATTAGGATTGGTTTTCTCGCTTCCGTTCGTTTACTCAATCGGTCGAGGCTTCCGAGACTAAGAAAGAGTTTTACATAAGACTACGATATAAAAAAAAATGACAAGTGATCCTGCAGGCGCGAATTTTGTAAAACGATTTGCCGCCATTCATTGTAAGTTCTTCGTATAAATTAAAATGGATGAAAAAAAAAAGAGAGAGAAAGAAATCGAGTCGCGGAAAAGGTTATCATATAAGCTATTACGCTAGGTACGTTCATTGAAATGAACGCAAATGTAATAAAAAGAAATTGCTGAGGCTCTATACCGATTATCGATTTTAAGGATTATAAATAATTGAATGTCTGTAATGAATAAAAGATATCACGCAACAAAAACAGAATAACTTCGTTGGCCGATGAAAGATTCTTTTGAATTATACAAAGCTCCTTGAAAGGAGATTAACCTCTTTTTTTATTTCTTTCTCAGATATTATTTATTTATTTATTATACTTGCATCAGGGATAAACGAAAAGTTGAAAACTTTATTCTATGAGCGAGGTATTTATCAACAACATTGGTACTTTGAGATGCGTCTGGTTAAAGCGCGACTTTGACTACTTAAACTATTTTCATCCCGGAAAACTATTATGCGCCAGAGTAATCTTCCATTATAAAGAGCCAATAAATAATTGCGAGCAGTTAAATACTGAATGAAGTCAGTGAAGACCGAAGGATTATCATCGTTTGGCCACTTTGAAAATTTAATGCGCAGCATGAACCCAGGACTCTCGTAGTCAGGGCTACGCAAAATGTTTGGCTCGGATCCAGGATAGATTTTTCACTGGCTCAACTAGCGCTTCGCAATCTCCACGAGGCATCGCGATAAAAAAAAAGTAAAAAGTACCTCTCGTCCGTTGTCCGAACTATTTCCCACTTCTTTGACTCCAATCATCACATCATTATTCCTTACACACGCATTTGAGCAAATCTGTATAAGGTAGAATTAATAAATTTGTTCCTCTTTTGGCATAATACTCAGTTAATCAATTTTCTTGAAATTACTATATTAATTCTACTAAAAACATTATTTTTAAACTAGTCATTTATCTTGTAGATATAATAACGCGAGCAATTTTGTGAGACAATATATGAAAGGTTGATAATCTGTGTTGGGATAGGAGCGGTTGTGTACCGCGCAGTGGGACCAAGGGTGGGCCGAGTATCCGTCAGCCCCAACGGGGGTTGTACCGGTAAGCCTGAACCCAACAATTTTACATTGTCTCGTCAAATTTCACATTCGCTCGTTAATATGGATCGATATAATCTTGAGCCGTAGAAGTATTAGTACGTATCCAGTTTAATAAAAAAAAGTATTTCTCGTGCATCGTAAGCTCGAGTCCTTTATATTATAATAATTAATGCATGATTTGTTTATAGTATACCTTCTGAATATCCTGTTCTTTTACCATCATTAACAATTCGGAGTACATCACTTCAAATTTTTCGACACTTAATGAATCTCGAAGCATTATTTTATTTTAATTCAGTAGTTACTTTGTCATATCACTCGATCATTGTTAATACAGTCACATTCAACTGGATACGACTCATCATTACTATTATCGGTTAGATTCCTTTGAAAAGTATACCTATAGAATTTGTAATTATAGCATTAATTAATTTTGAAATTTTTAAAATGTCGTTATGGATTGGTATGGAATGCTTAGGATTCAGATCAAACGCTAGTATAAGTGCATCCTGTTACCGTTACTAGAGTTTGTTATTGAACAATCAAATAGCTATTCGTATAATATTTACAATATATATTTTTCTGAAGAGGAATAAATATTTCATCCAGAATACCAGGTATACTCAAGTAATATAAATAAAATATATCACAGCTCATACTATCATTTTATTCGGTAAATCCTTCATCTAGTGCATTATTTTTATGTTTTATTACTATAATTTTTTAAAGAAAACACTCGTATTAATTAAATGCAATTTTTTGATCTTCTCTGAAAATTTTCATGTTGATTAAAATAAAAATTCTTGACGAGCAAAAAACACTCGATGAAATTTCAATTTTCCTTACTTTTGTGATGACATCGTCGAGGAAACTTATTCGATTGCATCAAAACGTACTTTTCCATTGCCTCGTAGCCAGTGAAAGCTCAACAATGACAAACAGTGAACAACTTCAATATGTCATAGAAAGCACGGCAAAATGTAAAAGGTAGTAGTTTTTTAAGTCCGTTGAAACTTAAATAACTTTTATTGCATTTTCCTTCTTTTGCCCCTCTCCCAAATACAACGAAAATAGTGAAAGAGAAAGAGAGAGTAAAACGACAGTAGTTCGATGAGTCGGTTGGAGGAACCCTTTCTTTTTTTTCTTCTCGATACTACGGTGTATCTTCCCGGTGACTGAATCGTGAAATCGTCTTTTCTTCCCATTTCTTTGATTCCGACTGTGAAAAAATTTTTGTATGTAATACTTGCGCGCCATCGATTTTATCTATATTCGTAAATCCGCGTGCAGGTTCGTTTTTGTGAGATCAATTTCCCGGAACAAATTAGTCATTTTAACGGAGCTCGCACCGCTCGTATTTTGATTCGTTGCTTTTCTCATTGTTCCGCTTTATCCGGGAGTCATCAAACTGTACTTTCAGTCGCGTTTTCCTGCGTGAAATAATAAACCGAGTATTGTGAAGTACTGACCACTATAAAAGATTTAAGTGATTGTACTGGAAAATGTTAGCTCTGCGTTAAATATATCATTGTGTTGTACAATGATATTTAATAGTATTCTAGACTAGTCGAAAATAAAACGCGATGAACTGTTAATTGATGTAAAACATGTGTCTCGTGTATAAATATTTATATTGTACCAATGTTGAATGGTTACCTAGCTCATAGTAAATAGAATCCAAAACTATCATCAATTTGCGTTTTTTTTATTCATGGTGTATATTAGTTTTCACTAGAACTGTATTTTTACTCGAAAATACTGTTAAGTGTTAAAGAACAATAGTGAATTCTTATACCGTTTACTCATAACAAGAATTTTACAACTAAGGTAGTTCTAGTAGAAACTGTTTACCTGTAACTTCATATTTCTATTAGACCCATAGCCGTTGTAAATTGATGTAATAAATACTGTTATTATTTAAATTTTTATTTTACAAGCTTCCACCATCACTGGATATGTTTTCGTTTTTTATTTTTAAACGATCGTTAATACTTTCCTTTCATTTTCTTTGAGTGATGGATTGTCTATGACTTGTTTATACACAAAATTTTAAGAATTAAATATTAAATTCAGAAAGATTTGGTAAAAATCGTTTTGTAGAGGCTATGGGTCTCATTCTTTACGAACCCCCTTTATTTTCTTCAACTAAACAACACTGGACGAAAAAATATATGAAAATCAAAGTCCAACGTAACTTTCGTAAGCAATGAAGAGAAAAACACTCGACTGGAGAACTTATACCGAAAGTGGCGATGAAGACTACCTCAAGAAGCAGTTTCAACTAGGGGCGAGTAATCTACCATCTACCTAAACCTTCTGTCTCTTAGAAACGACGTCGTGTACACAGTGTTTATTTATCTACATATAGAGAATATAGTGTTTCATCCGTGGGACGATTTGACGAGATATTTAAAATAGAAATTGAATAACAAAAAGTAGCAGGGAAACAGAACTAAACACACCGCATTGTTTCCGAAGTAATGAAATAACAATTGCAAAGATCGGATGGAATTTGCATCACACGCGAGGATTTTTCGTTTAAAAAACAATCAACCCAAATAATTGATTAATGAGTAGATTGAGTTAGTATTTCTTTGAAGTACAAGGCTTTTTAACACTAACAAATTTTGGAGAATTGTGTTGTAATGACATTTGCCTTCAATTGAGTCACTGTATTTGCCATTAATACTCTCACACAATTGAAATCCTCACCAGAAAGCCTGAGTAAAACAAAGCAGCTGTAGATCTGAAATTTTTCTAAGCGCTCCCGTACCTCTTAATCCACCGCCTAACTTCCACTGCTTGATATCTCTGAATCGTCCTGCGGAGAGACGAAAGTTTGTAGTTGGTTAGAAAACGATCATTACTATTACTATCATCACATATTTATGAAGCTACATAGACTATTTAATTTTTTATATTAGATCGTGATCGTAGTTAATATTATTCTATTACACGCATATATCTATTGTTGTATGACTAACCTTTTGTAAAAGTGTACACGAGCAGTTTAACTTAGAGAAGCTAGGTTTCTAGTGACAGATATTTGTAATCCATAAAGTATGTACCAACGACTTAGGTAATCAATTAAACCATATTCGTAACGTGTTTTTCATTCATATAATACCATGTTTATTGTCATTATCATAGAAATTAATAATATAATTAAATACCGTAGTAATAAAAGCGTCACTTTAGTAATGACGCGTTAGCAACGAACGCAACTTCGTCAGGTTATTCCCGTGGTCATTCACAATGTCGATTGGCCTGACGACGTTGTCCAGTTTATAGTGGCGTTTAGAAAATAGACTAATTTTCTGTTTTTCAGTTTTGTTTTCGTAGAATAGTAAATATTTATAACGTAGATAGTTTACGATACTTAATACGAATAATACCCTATTCTTAATGAGTGTCGTGTGTGTATTTTTTTTGCAAACTAATTGTATATAATAATACTTTATACGTTCGATATTTATACGTTTCAACCTGATTATTATATAATAACGAATATATAGATTACATATTATACACCTATATTAATTGATAATTTATAGATCTAGTAAGGTACATTGAATATTTCGAAATAAGATTGATCAGATTACGCTGTTGATATATAAATGATATTCCATAGCGCTAGTGAAACAATTAGATTAGAAGATGGTTGCTATCATCTTGGAGTTAACGTGTAGCATAGAGTTTTAATCTAACAATAATAATAATTACGTATCATGTTGATTAATTTACATGCTGCGTGTGAGTGTGGGAGAGTAGCATAATATTTAGGATATAATATTAATTAAATTTTCAAAGGGATATCTTACGGAAAAGAAATTATTTTTAAATCGAACATTAAACATGATCTCTTATTTACATACTTCAAATATCATCCGTCGAGGAAATTATTTATCTTTTCGATTTAATAACTTATCCGTAATTACATCCCGTAATACTGACTTTTTTTTTGTAATTCATAATTTTCCGTAAGCATATTTATTTAAATCTTTGCGAGTGCCAATACTAACTAAACTTACATATTCATGTTGATTTATCAAATATTATTTAAGGTAAATTTCGACGACGATCCAATGTGATGTTTGATGACATTATAAAAAAAAATACAGTAAAATAATATTGCAATTTCACGATACATACCACCGTTACACTTAGAAAAAAATTATAAATCCATGAGCGGTTACCGCAAACATCGGCAAAACAAAAGAATTCGCCATCACACGCGGCAAAAGGTACTGCAACAGGCACGTACTCTCTGAAAAAAAGGATACGCGTGCATCGGCACTGACGCGGCAAAGGGAAAAATTTCCCTTCCCCGCCCTGGCGGCGACGTAATCTTAGCGGATGGAGGCGGCGGCGGTGGCGGCTCGAAAGATCAAGGGTTTCGTAAAATTCAGACACGAGCGCCGCGTCTCCAGAGATTTCCTCGGATAAGAATATTCGCGGGGGCCAAAGCCGGCAGCCGAAGTGCGCGTGTGTGGGTGTATGTGCATTATACACCTGTGCGAGCGCGCCGGCAGAAGCCCCCGGTCTCGCCTCATCCGCAGGATTTCGCCTGTCCTTATCCACTATCTCGATCGCTCTTACGTCAGTCGCGAGATGCGCCAACTCGAAATAGATGAACTCTTGGCCTACATCCCCTCGACGCGTCTGTACTTGCGGTCTCCCGTGCGCGTATTACACGGCTGTGTACCCCACGACGTTTTCTCAACTATCCCTCGCGAATCGACGTGAGAATACCCGGAAGATGCACGAGCGAAACTGCCGACACTGCGCATGTAGTCGAGAAGTCAAGTGCGCCCCCGCCTTGGCTTCGGCGCGAAAATAATTTCGTCGCGCGAGATTCCGCGCTGTCGACGCAAACATTCGCTCGATAATTGAAGTATCGAAAAATTCTATTCACGGTTTTCTTTTTCCCGAGCTATTATTACAAGTGCTCTTCTTTTTTTTAAAGGCGTACATCTGTAAATGGATATATTGTTGCTCGGACCGTTCATGAGCTGCTCGAAACGAAAATATTATAAATACAAAGCGTCTTTCTACAATTAGCAAACTCTTTTTTTTTTCACGAAGAAAAATAATTTGTTTTTCATTTCACTCGCCGAGAGAGTGCATTTGATTAGCCGTGCACGTACGCGGCTCTCGTCGCTCCTCAAATTAGAGGCGAGTAATATTGAATAATCCGCGATGTATCGACGAGGGCACCATCGTAAAAGAAGACGCGCACGTGCCGGGGAATCGTACTGGGTTCCCTATTTATCGTGGCTTGTCGCCGTCAGCTGTGGATGACACTCCAGGGTCCACCTCCCCACCAAGGGAACAAGAGAAAGAACGATGACACCTCATTTGCGGAATATATGCGCGCCGGAATTTCACGCGCGTGATTACGGTCCTCGCGTCATTCAATTTCGCATTTCCGCATTCGCGAGCTATTAAGTGCCGGTACACTTCTGCGTGCTCCGGATCGCGTCGAGTGCGGGATTGCGAATCTTTGGGAGAATTCGCTGCGTAAATTAGCTGTCTCCCCGGTGTACATGTACAGCCGGGCTGATGCACCAATTCCCCCACAATTTCGCAGTGATTTTCAGTTGAGGTATAGTAGTTTATTTTCAAGATGTTCGATTTTAAACTTTTTTTTAACGTATCTCCACTTCCATGCTCCACGCTGGACAATGAGTATAATTCACTTTAATTTTATTTTGTTATATCTGGTTTTATTTAAGACTCTTTTATTACTCGTTTTAAGGACGTTTTTTAAGACTATAAGAATTTAAAAATTAAGTGTATTAACGTAACGCATTGATTTTTGTAAGCAGCTTTATCTTATTCTGTTCACTTCTTTCATAATTTTGTTGCGCTACGTTAATAGGTACAATTAATTATTTTGCTGATTACTAAGCACTTTTAGCGGTCCTCTGTGTACTCGTTATTATTAGCATTATTCTTTTATAATATCAGGAGTACTGACGGTGTGCTACCAGGGGAGCGGAAACGAGACTCGCGCATATTCGGAGACACTGATACGGCACGTTCAACGCACTGCTCTACGGAAGAAATGTATGAAGGCTGAGCTATACCTTTACCCAGTCTTTTACAAGGGTTCATATACAATTCGCCATAGCTAAATGAATTCTATAGTTTGCATAATTCTTTAATTCATGGATTAACCACAGCTATACATATGTCACCCGCGTAACTCATTCATTCATACATCTCTTGCGTTATAATTAATTTAGTCGCGGTACTTAACTCGCTGCCAAGGCATACTAACAATTATTTTAGTCACATGGAATTCTATATAGTTTATTTAATGTAAGGAAACAATCAGCTACACCCGCTATAAGGCATTTCCGCATTGATTAACATTTCTTGGTATACTCATCTGCAACACATTGGACGTCAGAAATTTAATTAACTTCATTTAATTCTTTCTTTACTACTTGCAATTTTGACCAACAGACTAATTCTTTTTTACTTTGATTTAACAATATAGTTATTAATTTCATTTTATTTTAATTAAAAAAAAATGGAAAGATATATTAAAATTGCACTCGGTCGGGAGAGACGGAGAAAGGCTCAGTCGGGGAACAATTGTGATCAGAATTTTGTGTTTCAGTGGATCTTACCAACGGACAGCTCACCCCGAACAACAACACACCCTTGCTCACGCAAGCTCTTTCTGGTACGTTTCATTCTCTCTTTTACATGATTTGTGTGATCGCAGCGAAATTCCCTTTTCCCCCATTGTTATGCTTCTGAAAAAAAAGGAACGAGTACGATTGAATTTTCCGCATCGCGTTGATTTCGTTCCTTTCACCACAGATTTGTTTTTTTTTTTTTATTCAGAAGATTTATAAATAAAGTCTTCGCACTGAAAGAATCAGCCGAGATATTTTCCCTTCAATCACCCGCCAAATGTACATCATGTATAAACGGATAAAATTTTAAAACATCAAAGTTCTTTAAAAAAAAAATCGACGCGTAAATTTTGAACGAAGTCACAGTTTATTGACGAACTAGTAATAAATTACGAGGCGAAAAACAAAATCTCCGATTATTGATCAGTAAAAAAAAAAAATATTCCCGTTCGCGCACATCCACATTATTTACGACTTCTGCCGGAAGTTACTTGTAAAACAAAAAAAAAAAAAAGCTTTCCCAAGCTGCGGCGACCAAAGTAGGAAGCTCCGGTATTGGATTCACCATGTCTCGTGCATATGGGGCATCTCTCGAGTGCCGCCGCCGCAAACTCTCCGATAAAGCCCCCGTCCTCTCCCCTTCTCTCTTTCGCCCTCCGCCGGAACTCCCACTCTTAGAGCGGCCTTATCCGTGGTCTCTCCCATACCCTTAGACTTTCCCGTGCCGTCCGCAATCTCCTCTCAAATAAATCAAACTTTTGAATCGAGCGACCCGCCACCTTCGCCGCGCCCAGACTTTGTCCTCGCCTCCCCCTGCCCCCTGCGAGCGCGCGCGCATCGGCAGAAAACTTTGTAATCGGCCTGGCATTGTCAAGAGTTTAAAAGCCGAATGGGTTTTTAGATTGTGCGCGAAGCTCCGAACGATCGGTTTGGCATCGATCGCTTGCCCAGGCTTTGTCGCCTCCTTTTAGCCGCGCGTGTACATCCTTTCCCCCTTTTTTTCGCGGCGACCGCCTCCTATATATCCTAACGTCGCGATTGAGTGGCTATATACGGCCAGAAAGAATGTATCGCTAGATTCTTCTATTTACTATAGACTCTCCGACGGATCATTGCTTTTGGATTCATTCGCTTAAATTTTCCCCGTTTGCTAGCGCATTTAGTTGACTTGACCATTACAAGCGATTGGCTGTTATACTTGCGGGTACAGCCGATTATTTGAAAAATAGCTAAATGCTTTGTTGTGAAATTTTTTGAAGGAAACAGAGGCTATTTTTTGTTAATTTTATAAAAAACGAATAATTTGTACAAATGAGGAAGAAAAGAAACATGGCATAGATCGACCGTTAAATAATTAAATTATTCATGAAATAATAACAAACGCGAATTAATCTACGAATTATGAATGTTGCATTAGCGAATTAATTAGGCAAACCTGCGGCTATTATTATTTTTACTTTTCTTAGTTTAAAAATTCATTATCTTCAGATAAAAATAAATAAAAGTTTAAATGGATCTTTGAATAAAATGTAATTTATTTTTATTAAATTTTATTATAGTAATTTTATTTCCTTACATTTTAATTACCTAATAATATTTAATGTATAATTAATCAGTATATCAGTAGTATATCGGCATAGCGTGGCAGACATAAACTTCTAATTCTGTTATACGATCATATTCAAAATTTGAATTTCAAACAAATAACCCGATCAACGATAAATTATAATTGTAATTTATTCCACCGGTCGTTATAAGGTACATGAGATATGTATGAAACTCATCAAGGATATCCGTTGTATTAATTAATCGAAGCAACTTAACTCTGATTAATAAACGAAACTGAAACGTCCATCGGTCCCCTCACTCCTTTTTTTTTTTCTTTTTTTTACACATCCCTTTTTTCCTTCCGTTTTTTCAGTATTTGCGTTTCAGTGCCCAAAAAAAAAGCCCTGCCCTCTATTATTTTAAACAAAACTATGCCTTCTGTTCGATTTCGCGCGGACAAGTCGACCATTGGTCGAAACTCGCGAAATGGGAGACGCGTGGATCACAAAGAATTTTCGGGATATTGCGAGTCATAAAAATGCGCCGAACTCCGCATTCGGCAGTTCGCTGCGATTTATCGGCTCTGTCTTGCTTAACGCGCGAATCGTAAACGATCAATGAGTTTGTCCGTTATTTTTTTCGCCGCGGCGATTAAATAATTGGCGCCGCCGGGCAGCGCCCACAAAAGCTTTCGCCGCGCGTTAGACGTACGGTACGCTTTTTTTTATTCCCGATTCATAAAGGGACGCGCGGGTATGAATTTAATTTATTGAGCGGATGAATTTAACGAGTGCGAAGGCTTTGAAAGGCTAATTTTACATTTGTATGCATTATAGCCGCGCGCCGGTATTGGTAATTCACGTTTCATTCTATCCGCGTTACACAATTTTGACAGAGTTTCCCGGTGCGGGCAATTCGACGGTGCCTTTCTATTCACCGTGGCTCTTTTTATTGTTGAAAATGGCGCTATCATTTAATAATCTGGAAGCGTATTGTTTTATTCTATTAAACGTTATCGACAACATCAACCGCTGTTTATTCGCTCATTTGAATGTTTAATCTTGTTTTACATTAAATTATTCGAAAGTTATGGGTCTACATTTCAAAGTAAATATAAGCTTATATAATTTATTGGTGTATTGCAACAGAAATACTTGCACTTTGCTATACTCACAATTAAAAGGTTTCATTCTTATAATACACATTTAATTAGCGTATGAAGTTATAGTCTCATCTAATTATCAAAATCGTCGCAATTACCATAATTAAAAGTACACACTGACAGAAATAGGTTTAGGAAATTGACTATTTTTATAGCGCGCCGTGCGAAAAACTCCCGTTTATCGAGTGAATGGCCTCGTTTAAAATTACTACTACTATACATTGAGAAAAAAATTTAGTTGGATTAATGATTCGCGCTGTTAAATACTTCCAACAGAAGAAAGCTGTTAATTTAACAATTCCACTGTTGATCTAATAAATACACTGTTAATTTATCAGTGTAGAGCTTGTTTTGACAGAATTATAACGATACCTCCGTTGAATCAACGATGTTGCTGTCAAAATAACAACTTCTTCCGTTGGAAGTATTTAACAGTGCGAATCGTTGAGCCAACTAAATTTTTTTCTCAGTGTAATAAAATAGTATTAACAATGGTAATAGTAATTGTTCCTAATCTACCTTTCTCGATGTATAACTGCGTCGAGTGAGTGTGTATAATTGAATAGCCTTTTTAATGTCTCTTTATTTTCAGTGATGAACAATTACCAAGCGGCAGCACAGGCCGGCTTCCCGCCGGCGTCGCCGCACGGGGCCGGAGGTCACGGCGGTCCCCAGGGCCGCAGTTTCCCTGCGGCCAACTCGCCCGGGCCCATCGACATGTACAGTTCGAGCGCCGCTGCGGCGGCGGCCGCGGCGGCAGCCGACTCCGCGGTAGCCAGCTACGTCCAAGCGGCTGCGAGCCCCCAGCCGCCCACCACCGCGTTCCCCGCGATCGCCGTGTCTCGCGCACCGCTCAACTACAGTCCTGTAAGTATTCCGCTTCAATTTCCGCTCAATTATTCCCACCGCTAATTACTTTATCGACAGGCGAGCCTCGGCAATTATACTGAAATTGACGAACGATGTTTGTTTCGTTTCTTCGTGATTGCATTGATTGGAAATGTAATGCAGTGTTTAGCGTTTTCTTTTTTTCATTTGATGGCTGACTGAGAGAGGATCAGACATGCGGATCGTCGATTTTATTGGAAGACGATGTAAAAATGAGAAAAGAATTTCTGATAAGCTCAAAATTTTTTAAGCTGGATGGTGAAGTAGTAATTAGAAGATAACGACTCAATACTGCTTAAAAAACTCTCAGAATCCATCTTTTTAGGATTATGTAAAACTTTGTAAAATTGAAAAATAAAATATTCTTTGTTAAAGCTTCGTACGATAAATAAATTATTTTTATCTCAACTTTTTTATGAATTCATGCAATCTTATAAGAAAGCAAATATGTGCATAATTACTCTAGAAAATACATCCAGTGAAATTCACTGGTAAATCAGCGAATTTCACTGGAAGGAATAAAGAGAGTAGAATTTTATTATTTATTCATGAAAACACTAATTTGCCATCCAGATTAAAAACTATATTGCAAACTATATAGTCTACAACTTCGTCTACTTTCATTTGCGTAAAAAATGAAACTAACGACTTTGATTGTACATGCAATTAATTTTGTGAAAACGGATAAACGTAATTGGGCTGCTTTTTTCTGCTACACGGGTATAATAAAATCGTTCCAGCACTCATAGAAAGTATCCCTTACAAAGCTTGTAAATAAATGTTTGAAAGGGCGCAATAATGGTGACTGAAACGCTATAAGAGCTGTAAATTATGCAAACGCATGCGCAACATGATTCTGATTTCTCAGCTTGCAGCGCACGCGAGCATCGAGAGTCGCGTGGCAGGCGGACAAAAAAAAAGAGAGAAAGATAGATCGGTCCCAAAGGGGTGCGCCCGAGAGCTCGTGCGCTTCATTGACGAATCATCCAACTGTCAACGAGGCTGCACTTCCATTAGTCACGAGTACTCTCGTGTCTAGCCGCTGTTCCTCTACCCCCCTCCCCACCCCCTCGACGTATACACCCGACCGATGTAATAATGACTTTTCCGTGCGGCAAACGAAGAACCGCCCGTTTATTTTGTTTTCTTCTTTCGTTATCTTTCGGGGGAAAATGGATACACCTCGTGATTACGGGCTTCGGGGTGGATCGCTATCGCGGCCGATTGCGGGCGGGGATATTGATTTTGAGAACGCGATGACGTTATCCTAATGACGACTGATGGGTTTTCGAAAAATTTACGAAGAAAATACTGTTAATCAAGTAAAGTACGGAGAGAATGTAAGTCGGGCGATTCGATAAGGTCCATGTAAATAATTAGTTGAGAGGTACAATTCACTCTGATATTTTAGATGCGGAGATTAAGATACTTAGCGGAATCTCGCAGAGTTAATTTCTGTTTTAAATTAAATTCAGATCCTACAGTTTTATGAAAATTGCGGAACTTGCAAGACTAAATCCTATTTACGTTCTGTTTTAGGGACCTCTGATACCAGCAGCGTTCACTAACGGCTACCATTGAGCCTTGTTAATACCTAACATCAGGTAAGTCCCTTTTTAAATATTCACTTTATGAACCACAAATATGTTTATTTCCATCTTTATAATTTTATTTATTTTTTATCTTTACCAAGCTTATTAATCTCTCAACCAAAATTTACTGTAGTCCCTTACATCGTTACCTAATTTACCTGCACCTGATCAACCCTGCACTACAACCACTATAACCTTTTGACCACCATTTCATTATAATTATTACCTTTTAAATTATTACAATCTTGTAACAATTCTTAATAACGTCACGAACCATCCGAAGATATGCATGAATTTCTGAAGACCTATTACTCCATCTCCATCGAACATCCTATTCTGTAACAAATATAGCCCTTGAGAAATCAAAGTACTTCAACGCAATGTAATTATTTCGTAGGATGGACGAGAGGGCAGAGCGCAGCACGGTCGACTGACGGCATTACAATTCGAGCAACGCAAGTACAGAAGCTTGCGATTAATAAAAAAAATATATATGTATATTATATATATATATATATACATCACGAAGAGCCGACCACGGGACTTGGTTTTCAACGCACGGAGACGGTCGTAGTGCGCGGAAAAGGCAACGAGTCACAAAAAAAAAGTTAAAAAAAAAATACACAGGCGAGCAAACGGCAGAGAGAGGAATCCACAGCGAGATCGCAAGAATGCGGAATGGTAGAGATCCATCATCGAAGTAAGAAAGAAATATAAAGCGAGAGGAACGAGTGCGTGGGGATGCTGAAACTCAGTCGACGATCGATTTTTTCCAGAGGGAAAAAAAGCGCGGCGCTGCCCTTTTTCCCCGTTAGACAAAAATTACTTTAGGTCCGGAAGTGATGGTGAGCCTCGTCGCTGACGGCTGGGATGCTAGTAGTAGGAGACCACGAGGAAAAAAGGAGCGAAGTACAAAGCCCGAAATAAGGATACAAGTCCGAAGTATTGCGACGTTGTATAACGTGCGTCCATGTAAAAGAGCGAGAGCGACGATGTAGGCAAATTTGTGTTATTCCGGGGAAGGGAGGGGGGGGGAGGGGGGTTGGATATGCATTAAAGCGCAGTAAAGAAAAGAACGAGGGATAGTAAGATTAACTCTTAAGGAAAGAAGTTTGATCGTATATATGAAACTCACGCATCGGTTTAACATTCAAATATCTCACAATACGACTCTGCACGGGAAATGGTTAATGATAAAAAAAAAAATCAATTAAAGACGAGTTAGTCTCCGCCGCGACCGAACCTGCGATTTGGCGCTAGCCCGTTCTCCGACATTAATAATTAATAATAATAGTAATAATATAATAATGAATTAATTAATA
Source organism: Sycophila texana (assembly GCA_035582955.1). Taxonomy (NCBI): domain Eukaryota; kingdom Metazoa; phylum Arthropoda; class Insecta; order Hymenoptera; family Eurytomidae; genus Sycophila; species Sycophila texana. The sequence continues at coordinate 5,208,427 of JAWWEN010000009.1, forward strand.
ATAAAATAATTATTATTAATTGCTAAATAGTTAAGCGGCTAATTATATGATGCGTGTGTGAATATATATTTAACGAGAAGGAGAGTTGAGTAAGCGAAAGAGAGAGAAGTTTTTTTGAATATATACGCATACACCGAGAACAAAACCACAAATGATAACAAAACAAAAAAAAATTGAATATTACATAGATAACGTATGATCTTATAGCGGCTAAGCGGAAGACGGAATAATACCGACTCGCGTTCACCCAGGATGACTCGAGAGTGAAACAAAGATGATTAGAAAAAAAAATAGCAAGCGAAACGAAGTACGACCGAGTATAAAGCGCAATACCGTACCGACCGCGGCTGATCAACGAGAGACGAGTGATTGACTCTCGAACCCCGCGAGAGAGACTATTACGAGATGCAGGAGCCCACGGACACACACAAACACACACACACACACACACACACACACACACACACACACTCACACACGCATATTACCCACGTATACCCACGCACGCGTGAGAGCACGAGCGAGAGCATGAGAGGAGAGAGATGGAGCGAGAGAGCGGAGAGACCACATTGCGATATTACGGATTTTTTGTGCAATTGCGTAACGATGCATCGCCGAGGCGAAGACCTTGAACGGGCGCGTGTATACCAACGAGAAGGAAGTGAATAAAATTCTAGACAGGGATATATCCATATATATGTATTACATATACACATACATATATTAGATATATATATATATATATATATATATATAGGGATGACAGGAGGGAGCAAGAGATTCCAGATAAAAGAGGCTAAGAAACCAGCGACTGAGAGCCCCTGAGAGAGCCTCCCCCTTCGAAGGTCGAGCCTGGGGCACGAGCGAATCGCTAATAACTAAATGCAGAGACGCGAGAGAGAAAGAGGAGCATTTGTAAAAAAAGGCAAAGTCGACTTGCATATTAGCTGATTTAATAGAATTATTGAAATTCATTCTCTTTCGACCTCATATCCTCCCCCTGTTTTCGTACGCGCTACGCAAAATCTATGATTGCTGCGATTTTTATTATTAATTAACGTACGAAACATCCCATACACGTATTATTACTGTCATCATTGAGCTTATCATGAATTAATGAATTAATTGATTATGGTATTAATTTGATATTTTTAACGCTTTTAATTTCGTTGTTATGTAGATGTTAAATTCGTGCGTTTATCCAAGTGAACGAGCGGTGGTATGAAAGGTTTTAATAGGCGAACAAAAAAAGGTTGAAATATAAAAAGGAGCATGAGAATCTTAAAATTAAAATAAATAAAAAAAACAATACAATGCGTATTCCTAATTGTAATAATCGAGCTATACTCAATAGGACGTCCGTACTGAACGAGTGAATTTGCATTTTTACTCGGCTGTATCAATTTGGACGAAAGAGAGAGAGAGAGAGAGTCGCACATGGCGCGATCTATAACCCGGCTGTAAAAAGGTCAAACATTTTTTTTTTTTTTTGTCTGCGTACGAGTGAGTGTGAGCGTGAAAAATAAAGAGCGAGTTCTATATACACAGTAAAAAAAAAAAATATTATAACCACACGTTCCACTCAAATTTTGGGGTAAATTTCCATTTGCGCCGCTCGGGGCCATGGATGAACGCTCGCCCCGATGATCCGCGCGAACACAGGATTTACGTGAAGTTTCGAGGGGACAGTTTGTAAACGACTTTTTTTACCGTGTGATGATAAATACGAGAACGTCGAGAGTATAATAATTGTAATCGACATGCGCGGTGGTTGTTCAGGGTTCCGGGGGTTTTAGATTTTTAATAAGTTAGGTATTTCAATCGACACAGGGGGAGGGGGGTGTGACGGGGGAATAATTATAAAGGAGGCGAGCGAAAGGGCGCGGGTGCGATTGAACTTGTTTTGTTATAACGCGATGACTATTTATTAATATTATTGACAATTTTATTATGATTACTAATCGAGGGACAAATAAAAAAAGAATAAACGACGAAACAAATGTGGGGGATTATCGAGATGAATTTTACAATAAATGAATTAATATATGTATGATGATTATATTATATTCAACGACAGGGTAAACAAAAAATAGAACAATTTTTGGGACGTGTGTCTCATTGAATGGCAGCCATTTTGTTTTTTCGATGCGCGCGTAAAGATTTTTGGGCGATAAAAAGAAGTCAATTTTCTATAGGAATGTAGCAATACACTTGAGGAACCCAGCTCCAATGCAGAAGATTTACTATAAAAGTAACAAGTATAAAAAGCTCGTCGGGCAAACTCAAGCTTCAAACAAAGGATCGGAAATTTAGAAATAAAAAGAAAAAAGTGAACACTTTCGAAAAAAGCATCCTCAGAGAGGAAGCAACAAAAAAATCTAAAAAAAAAGCGTATGCGCTAAGCAGAATCTCGAGTTTTTCACTGACGTGAAGTGCGTTTGCGAAAGACGAAAGTGGGGTCTTAAATAATTAAAATCCAACGGATGAGGATAAGTATGCAAAGCAGGAAAATAAGAAAAAAGAAATGACGTGCAGGGCAAAGCTTTCGGGTTCCCGTCACGTCGAAACAAAATGGTAGCTAGTTCGGTACGTCCCAGTGCTAACAATAAATGATTGTAAAAAAAAATTATTAAGTATCGGACCAAATATGGTATCCAGCAAATTTTGCGACTTAAAATTAATTTAAAGTAAAGAAAAAAAATTACGAGCGAAAGGAGGCAGGTGTGTGGGCGCGTTGAATTTTTTTGTCTCTCGGCGCGCTCCGCCGCGCTCATCGGCTCGCCAACGTGAGGCTACGAGGTAGTTTGCAAAAGTACGTAAATTAATTAGCGTGAACGAAAAAAAAAAATCAATGATATTGATTTTTTTTTTAATTTGTAAAATCGGCCGTTTTTTGTTTCATTATATCGTTTACTCTTTCATTTCTTCGACGATGTAAGCGAGCTGACTCTCCACGGAAATAGATGCTAATATCGCGGTTGGCCTATAAACCTTTTTGCATTTCTTCAAACTCGGACATGATTGTAATAGACTCACCTACTTATCTTTCCATTTCGCAAGTGTATAGCTAAAAGGAACACTGCATTAGAATATAATAAGTCTTCGAAAGACTAATATGTTTACAGTGAAAAAAAAAAAACAGTTCACAACTATAACTGATAAGAAAAAAAACAACAGCGTATAATAGCAACCCGAGGATAAAACACCAGTTCAGAAAATAAAATCTACAATAACGAGATCGAAACGATTTATAAGCGAAAGGTAGAGCCGACAGTTGGTGGTGAAACGACAGAGCGGAAAGTACGGAGAGAAGGAAAAGGTGCGCGATGCCAACAGCAGTTTCTCAACCGCATGGGTGTTGCATAAGGTTGTGGCGAAAAAAAAATCAGACAAGACCAGCGTCGAGTGTCCTACTTTCTCCGATCTTCTTCCGCTCCGAGTTACGGTTGACCCTGTAGTTCCGTTAAATAGCGAAATCCCGTGTGATTCCTCCCAACAAGACTTCCAAACTATATAAATATTAAAAAAAACACGTTACGAAGAAATCATCGAACTTAATTGAAGATGGTATTGTGCTGGGGTGAAGATGAAGGAAAAAGAAGAGAGGCGAGAAGGAAGATCGATCGGGTCCGGGACATTCCGTACGCAGAGTACAAGAAACGTCTTCGTTCACAAAGTCGTCCAAGATCCTCCCGAAAAAAAATAAACAAAAATTATATATAAATATATATAAATTAAATGTATACACTTACACACCAGTGATTATGATCAATTATGAGAGGAGAGTTAACGAGACGTGGGATGCGCTTTTAAGGAATGATTACGAAGAGAAGGTTAGAGACGGAAGGGAGAAAGGCGTTGAACAGTTATTTTAAAGAAAGCGAGAGAAAGATGGAGAGGGAAAGAAAAATGGAAAAACCAGTGCGGCTGAAGTCCACGCGTTTATAAATAAAAATAAATAAATAAATATTAAAAATATTACGTCTAATAATCTACATCTAGTATATATACAAACATATACATATATAAATATAATGAATGATAAGAAAGCAAAATATATATGATTAATGTCTAAGGCGAATAAAAAAAAAAAATAAATAAATTAATAACGATTATGAAGACGAAAGAGAATATTGAAAAATTGTTTTATGCATTTGTATATAATTATTGATGTTTTAAAGCTAATATACTATTGTACTGTAATTTGATCACAGATCACAGAGACACACACAAAGAACACGAGAGAAAGAGAGAAAAGGTGAAGATGAGACGGTGAGATAGGTAAAATGAAAGAAGCGCGAGGGAAAATGCGAGTTAAGATGTAGGGCTCGTTGAGCGGCGCGGGCAGATCTCCACTTCGCTGTTTTTTTACAAAGAAGAAAAAAAAATAAGTAAATAATAAATAAACAATTATTAAATGAGAGGATAGATAAGAAAAAAAATGAGAGGATGTCATCCGCCGGCCGCCATCGAATTCTACCCTCCCTTGCGCAAATATATACATATATAAATATATATTACAGTATAAATATATATATATAAATAAAAAAAGCCCAGTATATAATTATTGCATATATAATAATGAACGGCAAAACGAAGTAGGCATTCATTTGGTAAACGATTGGGCAGAAAAAAACCATTATGCAGATGAAAGAGAGTGAGCGAAGTGAATATTATTAAATAATTAATTTAAATGACTGGTCTCGTTCAATTTTTCGGCGATAACCGGCGCGGCAAGGGTGCCGTGAAAATTGAGCGAGATCGATGTGCAGGAGAGCGAGGATAAAAAAAAAATAATTAAAATGTCCAATCTCGGTAACGAAAGCGAGACGATATGGAGAAAATTGAGTTTCCAAAGGGATAAATTGTATTAGAGAAGCGAAAAATATACACACGAGGCGATAAAAATGCGTCCTTAGTTTAATTTTACGATATACATTTTAAGTTTTATTTTGTAACTCGCGCGATGAGAGTCGCCGGTTAATTGAATAATTATTAATTACTAAGAAAGAGAACTCAAGGGGCAATAAATATATCATTTTTAGCGTCACGGCAATTTTGAAAATTATTAAAAGAAACTTTGTATTTCCTGCACGGAGCTGATATTCTCGGAGTTTTGGAAAAGTGTACAAAAAAATGCTGCGCTAAAAATAAGTCGGCGAACAGGAGGTAGGCAATTTTTCATTCCGACCTGACTGTGAACGATAGGCAAGTGTAGGAGACAAAAGAAACGAAGAAGCAATATTTTAAAGAAAAAAAAAATAATAACACATCATCATTGCGTGCAGTTAGCAGAGATGCCAATCACGCGTACCCCAGTCAATATAAACAGAAATCAATCTGTGCAGGAGCGTTTATTTTAATAAATGAACCTCGAACACCTTGATGATAGAAGAATAATTAACGAAATAAAAAAAAAAAAGATAAAATAATGTAAAAGCGGGCACGACAAACGCGCGCACACACCCACGTGCAAGTGAAGCAATACTATAGCAGTTTTTTGGCGGGAAAAAATTTTAACCAAATAGTAAAATTTCTACGCACGGAGCTGACACGTGAACTATTTAGAATGAATCACGAAGAATTGCAACGACATCGTTGCAAACTCAAAACTTTATATGCACAAAAAAATTTTACGAAAAAAAAGCTATAAATAATAATAATAACGAGAGACTTAAGTCACGTATAGTCGCGCTTTCGCATCTAGTTGTTCTTTACGAAAAGACGACCCGAAGGATTTTATCTTCATACAGAAAATAATTGGTCTAGTTATATACATAGATAGTGAAGATCTTTCCGAGTCGATTCAGCAACAACAGCCTAAATGTGTTACGTTTCATTCTTAGATTCTCACTATCAAGTCAATACGTAGTGAAAAGGAAAAAAAAACTAATTCAATAAGGTATAAGAAAAAAAAATTAATGAATAAATGAAAAAAACTTCAATGTTTTGCCTCTTGAGTTTAATTCCTCCGCGCCGCGTGGACTTGCATATATATACATATAAATATACTTTCGCATCATCGATCCAACGACGTCGATCGCTCTCAAAAAAACAATAAAGATTAATAAGAATTTTATTGCGTATATACTCCTTGAATCGAGTCCTATGTAATATTGCTAGGAAACGTCTAGTTTAGTTAAAAAAACGTGAAGCGAGAAAGAAGGAAGCAAATAGGAGGGAATGTTCGAAGCTAAGCGAACCTACGTGTCATATGAGATGTATTTCGTTCTTACTTATTTGTTATTTCGCCGGATGCAAGACTGGAAATATTTAGAAGAGCAAGTGGTTTTTTTAGCGAGGGATTAACAAATTTAAGAGTCGATAATATCATAGTAAAGTCGATTTGACGAGTGGAAGTAAGACGAGGTTAGACGAAAAGGAGGAAAAGGAGCGCGAAAATCCGAGATCGGATGAGAATGGGAAAAGCGTAGATAGATAGGTACTTTTTGACAATTCGCGAAGGCGTGTCGCCGACGACGAGAGGACAATTTTTTAATTACAATTGTAAAAGACGATTTTTTATTTTTTTTTTTAATATTTTTTTTCTGTTCTTCGTCCAAACCGTTCCACCATCACAAGACGCGTCAGATACGTTTCTGCGAGAATCATTATTATTATTATTATTATCTCTTAAGTCCTGAACTAAGTAATATAGCTATGTTTTTTCTTTTATTTTGTTTTATCTCTGTTGAACTATTACTATTATTAATTTGATTGATTTAATGTAACTTACGGATCATTATTGCGATTCTTACTTACTTATTGCGTATAAACAATTAACAATATTCAATTGCGCATGATTATATTATCATCATTATCTCGTCATTATGCGAACCATTTGTAGGTAAGATTTCTTCGTATTCGTTGATTACATTATTAATTAATTTAGATAATTTATCACGCGCCCGACGTTACGTGCGCCCGATGAATATATTTCAGTGCTTTCGACATTTTTATTGTTCCTCTAAAGCGGAAGAGGCGAAAGCGAGAGATCGAGGCGATATTAGTTTTCTTTTTAGATAAAAAAAAAAAAGAAAAGGCATGAGGGCTCGATGAAAGATTTGCAGGGTTTCGAATCGAATGTACTCAGTCACTCTCCTAAATCCTTTTGAAGCGGACCTTTCGATAAAAAGAGCGAAGCTTACATTTGCAGTTAAATTTAAACGATCGTTCCACTGAACAGTTCAAAAGCTCCAATGAATTCTTATTTAGTATCTACGATTCTTTTTTTTTTTCGAGAGAAATAATTAAGTAATTGACTCTAGGATTAACTTTATTATGTTGTTGTGTATTAGAGTATCGAAGGGTCGATGAAATTTTTTTATAGCTTCAAATGGTTTTTAGAGACAGTGAACTATGTACAGATATAAAGAGAGAGATAGAGCGCAGCGGGAAGTTATTGCAAAGGTGTTCTTTTATTTTTCTCTTCGTTTACTTTTTAACGGCAAGTCGGCGCTACGTGTCGATGCGCGCACATTTTAGTATATATCGTCATGCAATATGTACATATATAATACATGGATAATAAAAGCATGCACAGCGAGTGGGAGAAAGGAGAAGGGATAAAGAAAAAGCTATAGATAGGATAGCAAGCGTTGAAAAAAAAGGAAAATCTGAGGTGAGCGAGTGTGTGCTTGTGTGTGTGTGTGAGAGAGAGAGAGAGAGAGAGAGAGAGAGAGAGAGAGGGGGGAGGGAGAGACAGAGTGATGAAAAATCAGTGGTTATATTCTGCACTATTGAGAAAAATAGAGACAAAAGGCGGTGAGTTGACACATTTTTCTTGTAGATACGCACCGACGTCGTTGATGCGTTCGAAGGCTCATTAAAACGAACATTCTACGTTCGTTTTTTTACTATTATGCTTTTTTTGTTCATGCGCAAAGTCGACACTGTCGATGAAAGATACACTCTCACACCTCCACAGTCACACGTGGACAGATTATTCATGCGGAGAAAGAGAAAACAAATTTTGAAAGAAGTGAAAATCAAGCAGATTTTATTGATCGGTCTCTTTGCCCGCGAAAATGCGCCAAGTGAATAAAAAAAAAACCTCGATGTGCAAGTACAATTTTTTATTACTGAAGTGTATAACGTTGCAGCAATCACCGAAGGAATGATTTTACTTTCTTTTTTAAACAATAATGAGGAGAAAAAACTCAATATACTTGTCTTCGATCAGGGCCTTTTTGATGAAATTTCGGTAGCGACAGAAACATGTGTATTTTGTATTTTAATCGTGTTTACTTAATGTGAAAGAAAAAAAACGATGCCAAGTTATATTCTATCGACTTCTGCCTCATCTTTTTCTACGTAAATCACGACGAAACTTTTCCTATTTTAATTACAATTTTACAATCGAAACTAATAAAATAATCTTTGTTACGCGCTCTATATGCTTATGCTGATGTGTCTAAGATAGAAGTTAAACCAAAAATTATTTGTACTTTGCTCATTGCATTGAGAAAAGAGGTAACTTCAAGGTAATCGCATCCAGTTTAGAGGAAAAAATGTTGATACACACTTCTCTAATACAGACTTACATACACACGAGAAAAAAAAACCCGGTTTCTTCCAATAATACTCATTTTATTAATGGAAATTTTTATAATGCAACTTCGATTCGAGCCAAATGCAGTGGATATAGCAAAGGGGGGGGGGGGCGATAAAAAAATTGTTCACTATATTCGTTCGTAACCAAAGCAATATTAATTTGTTAAATATATAATTTATATTGATTTTAGGTAATCGATCATTTGTCACTTTTTTGAAGTATCACGCGTGTAGCTAATTTATAAATGATATTCGCTAATGTATTTTAATCCAGGAAAAGGGACAATTCGAAAGCCTAAGGTAAATTTAATAGTCAATTAAAAAAAAAAGAATATTAAAGTAAATGAAAATATACCGAGGGTCGATATAGGGTGATGGTGTAATAGCAAAAGCTGCGAGTGAAAATAATGAATTATCCCGGATTACAATTGAGAATTCGCCTAACCGATCGATTGGTCCGATGACACTGAGTCAATCTTGTTATCAAGAATAAAACTCTGACAGAATTTCAGTTCCTTTACTTTTGGCATTTTAACATATCAAATCGATCTGAAAGATCTAAAATTATTGGTAAAAGCGTAAGCTGCAATCGGGTGGTTATATCTTTAATTAAAAAAAAAAAAAAAAAATAATGAAATTTTATTTGTATCTTGCGTTTACGTTATTGTAATTGAGCGAATTGCACAAAAAAAAAATAAAAGTTTCACAGGATAAGTGTGAACACTCATGTTCCTCTTCGTTTGATTATTATATTATACGAGAAGAAAAAAAACGTGTGTACGATAAAATACGGTATTTGTTAAGTTTTTTTCTGTAATTTAAGTGAAAAAAGTAGCGAAGAATCAAGTGAGCGAACAAGTTAAATGTAACATGTGAAGAATACTGTCAGTGTTCTAAAATCGAGTATTCCGATGTCTTAGTTTAATTAAATGTGCGACGAACGTACTACTTAAGTCATTTACACATTTATTAAACTCAATCCGTCTGCAACAATCTTGTGTTTTGCTACTCAATTGTACACGACTTTTCACACCTCCGTTTATATTTATTTTCAGTGAAAAAAAAACATATATAGGTTTCGTGAAACATACAAAACGGTCTAAACAATTCCATGAAGCAAACGACTTTCCGATTGATCGAAAAAAAAATAGAAAGACACTCGCAAAAGGGCTAAACGCAACTTTATTTCACTGGTTTATCCTCACGTATTAATTGACACACATAAGAGGATAAAATAATTTAAGCGCGATATAAATGAGCGATCAAAATAGTTAAAAAGAATAAATAAATAAAAAAAGAAAACATTATAGTGGAGAGTATTCGACTATTGTTTCGACGAACGGCGAAATCAGGCTGCGGGGATAAGTTTCAGGGAAGGGAGATTTAAAAATAAAAAGTGAGAAGAAATAAAAAAGGCGCGTTGTGTGTATTAAGGAGGTTTATAGGGTTAATTATGGGAGGAGAATGAGATATATTACGTCGATTGAAAAATGCTCGATGATACGGCACAGCGAGAATACTTGCAATATAACAAGCAATAAATAGGCCGCTCTTAATTCCATTGTATACTAAACGATTATGTGAATGCTTATATGAGATTAATTGAATTTAACATGAAGGAAACAAGAAATACCAATTTTACATCTTCTTACTAATTGTAACGATACGTATAGCGACATATTAAAAAAAAAATTACACAATTGTGTATTGCGATTAATGGGAATAAAGAAAAAAAAAATATACATGATGAAAATAAAACAAGTTTAACAAGCAAACAGAAGGTAATCTACATCTAAGTACGTAAAGTTTCAATTTTACACTACTGATAATAATGACATAGGTATAAGCGAGTATATAAGATACAATGATGATTTATAATAATTATAATGCTGTACAGAATATTTATGAAGAGGCCTGCCTTTTACAAGATTGCCGAAAGAGAGTCGATCGACGACAATTAAAGCTTTATCCGATACCGCTATTATATAATTACTTGGTAAAAGAGATGTTTTTGTCGATTATTAATTCCGCACCGTACTTTCAACTGTGTATGATATTGATTATTACAAGGGAAGCGAGAGAGCTAAATAAAACGAAGAAATAAAGATACTATGGGTAAATTCGAATGCAGAGAAACCCTAAATAATTGTTGAGCGAACGAAACACATGGAACCACTGATTATTAATTCTCGCGTAAAATCCGACTATTTTAGATTTTTTAAATTGAAACAACGGCGAAAGAGCAACATAAAAAAAGTAAGTAATAAAAGATAAACAAACGAACAAACAAACAAAAAAAAAAAAAAAATGCGAGACTTTTCTCATTATTTTTGATGAGCGTCGTTTTTTTATCGGTGCACGACTCTCACATTGAAAACCGTAGGCCAGACTAACTAGTGGATGTTTTGTAAAATATTAAACATAAAAAAAAAAATAAAAATAAAAAGGAGAGCAAAGGAAAAATGCAGGTGAGCGCGAAGAGATTACACTGAATTACGGCGCGGCTCGAAAGGAATATACGCGGCGACGAAGTTTCAGCGACCGTTTCGTTTTTCGGTGGGAGCTGCTTCTTACAGTTGCAGCAGAATTATTAAATAATAATAAACAAAAAAAGAAATAATTAAAACAATGACGCGCGCGTTACAAGCACAAGAATGTCGGGCCAAGTCGTTTTTTCAAAATAAAAAAAAAAACAAACCAGATCAATTTTCCATTTGCGGAATTTTCGAACGATGCGGCATAAAAAATAAAAAAAAAATGTGAGAGCGAGGGAGAGAGAGCGAGCGCGCGCGAGCGATATAGAAAAAAAAGCGGAAGTGCGAGAAGATAGAGCGAAAGAGTGGGAGAGAAAGAGCGCGTGTGAGAGCGTGCGAGAAAGAGATCAAAATCGTTTAGCAAAAAAAAAAAAGGTGAAATAAAGCGTTAAGTGAAGTCCTCGAGAGAATAATTATTAATAATTATTAAAATACAAAAAAAGTGAACGAGTTCGACGCTGAGTTTAGTCGCGAGTGAAGAGGGCCGTAAATTTAATTAATTGTGTATGTATACAAACAAGAAATAAATATAATATGGCGATTATAAATATGACACTAATACAACAAATAATAATATTGTACCCCTCTGTAAATATAAATATAATATAATACAATGATTATTACTATATGATTTATTATATATATACTATACATATAAAAAATATATATATATATCTAATGAATTCATATTATTACGTTTATTATTGTTTTAATTAATTTTATGATTATTATTATATTATTATCGCGACGACGAAGACGACACGACGACGATGATGATGATGATGAATATTATTATAATTATGATATTATTATTAATATTTAAGAAAAGGTTCACAACGTGCCGTGTGTATGTGGGAATAAAATATATAATATAATGGACATTGTTCAATTCAACCTGATTAAAGTTGTTATTTATTTTACCCTTCAATATCCGCCTTAGTTCACCAAAAATTAATTTACAAGATTATTCAGTAACATGTGCGTACATTATTTATATCATAAATAAATAAATTTATTATTTATATTGTTGTTTATTTGTTATTGTTACTGCCATTTTATTGATCATGAATTTTGTTCAAGTAAATTTGATTAAAGATAATATTTAATTTATTTTAATTTAATAGAAAGTAATTTTTTTATTAAATAATGCATTTATGCGCTTATGTACATTTTTATTTAAATAAAGGCGCTGTATTAGGAGATTTTATATAGAGTGAAATCAACTTTTAATTTAATACAATTGTATGCATATTTAAGGTAAAATTATGCTAAGAAAAAAAATAATTAAATTTTGCACTGAATATTTATATAGTTGATGATAAATTTGATGCAGAAAATGATTTTACTTACAATTTAAATTTGCTTTAAGTTGGTAAGTTAGAAATCTAACATATCTTAAAGAGATAATGTCGTTTTAAGTTACCTATATACAGATGTCACTGGAGTATTTTCTTTAGTCGTCGAAGGTTGACTCCAAATGATTGTCATGTAATATAAAAAAATCTTGGATTTTAAGAAAGTATATTTTTTTCTCTCTATTTTGAAAGAAAAACACAAAAATGGGAGTCTTCTTTTCTAAAAAGAAAACAACTAGTCGAGTGACGAATCAAGATAAGGCAGTTTTGGTATGAAATTCTTATATACTGCATTTTAACCTCACTTTTTAACATAAATAACCATTCTTTGTTTTTATTCACTCAGCAACTGAAGCAAACAAGGGACAAATTAAAACAATATCAAAAAAGGATCGAACAAAATCTAGAAAAGGACAGGGATATGGCAAGAAAATTATTACAAAAGAATCAGAAAGAGTAAGTGTTTTAAATATTAGTTCTGTATTACAGGCTTTTAATATTTTTACTTTTACTTTTAGGCGAGCTCTTCTATTACTACGAAAAAAGAAATTTCAAGAACAAATTCTAGTCAAAACCGATGGTCAGTTGGAAAATTTGGAACGCATGGTCCATGATTTGGAATACACCCAAATAGAAACAAAGATTATCGATGGGCTTAAAGTTGGTAATGAAGCTCTTAAGAAACTGCAAGAAATGCTCTCTATTGATGAAATTGAGAAGGTTATGGATGAAACTAAGGAAGGTTTAGAGAAACAACAAGAAATTGATGCACTGCTCTCAGGAACACTGAGTAATGAAGATGAAGATGCAGCCGAAGCTGAGTTGGATGTTCTGATAGCAGAGGATAATGAGAGAGAAACACCTGAAGTGCCGGCAGATGTTCCAGAAGATGTTCCACTACCTGACGTACCTGTAGATGAACCAGAAAAGGAAAAAGGTGAAATTTTAAAAGCACACGTAATATGCAACTTATAATTTTTGTACTCATTTATTTAATTTTACTTTTACAGCAACAAAGAGCAAGTCGAAAGAACCAATTGCTTTGGAAGCATAATTAAGATCAAATATTGTTTTTATATTGCTTATCTGTATATATGTACAGCTGATAATATTTAACATTTTCTTCAAATAGACTTAATCATTTTTATGTAAAAAAATGACTTTTTATAATTGATATAAAATGAAGTGTCAGTGTTAATGGTTTTAAGAATTTGAAGAATAGCATGACTTTACGAATTCTGTGTTCTTCAATAATATAATGTGCATTTTGACTACCTAATAATAATAGGCCTATTTGAGGCTAAGAAAAGAGTAATTTGGCAATATATTGTGATATGTCAGATGCATTAATTTTCATTTTAATTTGACTTGAATGCACTGTACAATTGATGTAACTAGAAATTATTTATCTCTTTGTGAAACGTTTGTAATATCTTTTTTAGCATAAATGCGATTTGTAATTTGATACACTTTTCTGCGATTGAAACTCAGGTTTAGTAATAACAAAAGGATTACAGTGAGGTAAATAAATTTATTTAAATTTTATATCTGTTTACTAATGCTTATGAAAAATTTTATTTTCAATAACAGAAAATCACAATAACACAAATAATCGTTTGTTTAATTAAGTATTATGTTGTTATTATTTTATAAAGTATAATAAATCTTTTTAAATACGTAAACATTTACTTTATTTTCAACATTTTACATTTTAGTGTAAAAAAGCCTTTCATTTTACATTTATAACCATTTTAAAATAAACCATTTTTTCAGCTTGATGTTCCGGACTGTTCATCAATGATTGTTTCAACATTAAATGTATATACTATACGTCTGTGTTTAAAGTTAAATCATACCTTAAAATAACTTTTAAACATTGCGCGCACATTTAAATCACACTGACGATAAGATAAGCAAGATAAAATGTTTTCATTTTACTAAACTTATAAAACATTTTCTCTTGTCGCTTTTCCAAGACTGAATTATTCATAACAAAGAAAAGAATTAATTATAAATCATTTACTGCTAAATAACATTTCACAAGTAATTATTGTAAAATACAAATGCGAATAAGTGTCTAACGGTTAATACTAAATTTTTATAAATTCTCGATTATTTTAAAGAACGATAATCACCTTTGAAAATTAATAACCGTAAACGAGTAAAGTGTAGTTTATACTTAACACAGTGTTTTTCTCGTAATTATAGTTAAACATCCGAGTGTGAGCACTGAAACTGTCAATGCATCTAAATTCTTTAAAAAGATAAAAAAAATTGTAGAAACGGTAAAATCTTCAAATTCCTGAATTTTGCGACTGGTACAATAGGATTAGGAAGTTTATTCGGGTCCAAAGTTACTTTTGTAGTTACGTCTTTTTGCGCACAACTCCGTGACCTTCCGGTACGTGTGGAGAAAGGTATATTCGTGTAAACCCCGTCCTCCGGATATCAGAGTTGTCACAGCTGATGTCCCCATCGAGGAGATTCGGCACTGACTTGAGTGCGATAAAAAGCTAAATGGGTCACGAGGGAAATATAACTTTTCGTGAGTGTGCCGTTTGCAGTAAAAAACAATTGACTTTTAATTTCGCTGTCATTTCGTCGATAGTTGCCCGCTATATAGTGCCCGGGAAATATCGAGTGACGTTAGCAATGTTTATTGTATAACAACAATCAATGTGCAGAATTTTTTTATAGTATATCTGACGCTGATTATAAACAAGTAAAAAACGAGCGTTTTTTTCGAACGACTTGAAAGAAGCTGGTAGAGCAAGATACGGAAACGTTTTATTGGTGGATGGTATACTCATTTGTGCAAATCGTTTAGAAAATTAAATTTTTACTGCCCGCACTAAAAGTTATGTGCCGTTACGGGTAATATGAGAAAATAATGCGTAATAGCAACAACCCACCCATTACAAACTTTAAAGCTATATACTACTTCTAATGGAATCAATACTTGTGTTTGCATACGAAGACGAAAAAATATCTTCGAAACACTGTTACAGTCAATTTTAATGATTTCATGAACCGAAGTTGCTGAAAAAAGCTTTTTAAAAGTGGTTTCTTTTGCATCTATCGAAAGAATAATAACGTTTGTCATTAAATTTGCAATAAATTTTGAAAAAAAATCATAGTAAATATTACAAAAAAAGTGACAAGCAATTTTTAGCAAAGCTTTTTTCTCCTTGTATTAAACTTTTATTGCCCTATACTTGAAAATCCAGCAGTGATTTAAACCGATCTAGTGATCTTGCCATTCTCCCATTTATTATTCGTTTTGCATAATTCTTTTAATTTATATATATTTTTACTAATTTTACTACTAAAAATAATCTTTCCTTTTTTTCTTGATTTCCGCTATAGATCATTTCTCTCGCGTCTGAGATCTCGTGCCCACCATTGATTTATTTCCAGTAAAAAGTGGGGGGTAAAAAGTTGAACGTTAATCATTGAGCGTTGAAAAACTGTGAGAAAAAAAACGTTCGATTGCAGACAAAATTGCTTGTACAAATGTAGAGTAGATTTTGGGGGCATCGGTACTCAGAAGTTTACCGCCGCGTTGGCTAATTGACCATGATGAATGGTAAAAAAAGGAGCCCGTATTGTAAATCCATGTGAAGGTCTTGCAGCTGGCCTCCAATTTCGTGTCTAAATGAAAGTTACAATATCATGTAAAGTCAATGTTAAGAGTCAATTCACATGATAAAGTTCCGTACCTTTGCGCGCGGCTCTCGAAAAATCTCCAGCGGTTGTACACGTCATTACAGACCCGATATTGATATTGCATTTTATTCGTTATTATCACAAATCCAGTTTCAAGCAGATAGACTTACGTGAACGTCAAAATACATTTTATCTTCACAATTTCTAAAATTATTTCGATCGCGTTAATACCTTGCTATTAATTAATAAAAAATAAAAAATATATTATGTCACACCGCATAAAAAAATGTTATTATGTCACACTTACATTTTCTTTTTTTCAGATTTAACGATTATTAACGAAATTATAGTACGTTAAAATACTATAACTTTTTGTTGTCACAATGGTTTAGTATAGTTTATCTATAACATTTAAAATTGTAACACCACTCGTTATTTTCTAACTACAATTTCTTTGTTATAATTAATCATTAAATTGAAGAAAACAAAAGAGATTTGTCGAATGTTTTTAATATTTTATCAGACGAATACAATAATAAAATTTTTTTTTTTTTCTTGCAGTATACTAAATGCATTTGCAATTTACCGACGAGTAATATTGTATAATACGTCCAACAAAGGAATTTACAGAACTCCTTAGGCTGTTTGAATGTATATATTTAAAAAAATAAATATATAATCTACTGCGAGTCTTTTGATTGTCAAAAAAGCGAGCCCGTCTTAATCAATCTCATCATTAATCATCATTATTATCAAAAATCATACTAAAGCTCCTTAAAACAAATTATTTTTAAGCTTTTTCGCTACCGTAAACCGCTAAAAAACTTGCTTACTATCCATTAATAAAACAAAGAGCTATCTTCGCGCCTATTAAACGGCAGTTATTAAACGAAGTGTCGAAATTTTTTTTTTTAACTAATGAAAACGAATGACAAAAAGGTAAGCCCAATTTTAGACTTGCGCACCAATCCGGTGCAGTGCGTCGTCGATGAAACGGGCGCGTGACGCTCTCGTGAGTTCACCGCGAGAGATTATAGTGACTGACCATCAGTCCGCCTTTATCGAGCTTCTATCTCCTCCGTGCACCTCCTCGTGTACTTTCGTGCCATTAAATTTTCATTTCGCCGATAGCCACGACGCGTCGTCGATCGGCTTGTGGCCGTACATAATCCACCTGGGACACTCGCGACGTTGACGCGGAGAAGATAAACTCGTTGACGGCTCGTAATTTCCTTTTAGCGAAGTTTCGTCGCGACGGCCGCGTGATTTCGTTTCGCGCGGTTTGCGCAATGTGCCTCGCGATGAGGCTAGCTTTCAATTATCGACCGGACGGCCCGTCGTCGGGCTCCAGGCGCTCGATCGAGTCCGCGACGATTCTATAAAAGTTTGCACTGCCTCGAATAAGGCGTGGACTTCGCCATTCGAATTCGCGCTCTTCAGTTTTATCGAGTGCTAAGTGTCCCGTGGGCGTAAGATGAGATTTTCCTTGCCGCAGGATTCCATTAAGACAGGTTAGAGCAATTAGTCCTTCGAAATTCATTGCTCGCTCTCCTTATCTGGAGAGATGATTACTTTTATTTTTTATTTAATGAATAATTTTAATTACCCTTATTCTAAAGTGTACTTCTCGTCGAAATACTGGTTGCTAATACTTTGTCATTAATTTCTTTTTTTTTTTAAAACTACTGGAACTACTGACAACCAGTTTTACCGGTAATTATATCAGCAGTCTTTTTTCAAAGCGTCTTGAAGATTCGCAAAATTAAAAAATTTTATGAATTACGACTTTTTCTTTTAAAAACCGAATGTGTATTTTGCTGCTAATGCAGGATGCGTTAAAGTGATAAGAGTAACCGGTTAATAGCTGTCGATGGCTGGCGGGAAATGAAAGCGAAAAACAATAAACGTGATTTACTTTTAAAAATACGCAAGCTAAAGCGAGGTAACGACGACAGTTATTTATAAATAATTACGGTAAAACTATGTACGTTTAATCGCTGTTTGCTAGAAGCGACCGTAATTCTAGTGTTTGCGGAACGTAGAGCATCTTTGTTTTACTGCGCTCCTGAGAACAGTTACGTGCAAGTAAGGTACGCGCGGGTGTCTATTTCTCTACGGTCGAACTGCAGTCTCGGGATTCACCCGCTACTTATGCCGCCTGATGAGTATCGAGCGCGTGTACGTATTCAGTCCTAGTGACCTCGAATCGCGACGGGAAATTCCCATTTTTAGGATAATTCCCAACGAGGGATGTCCCAGTAAACTGTCGCCAGTAAAATTTTGTGAGTTGTAATATTCATTTGATTGCTGGAATTTTGGAGAATTAGGTTATCTGCGATGATATTGTTTATTCCTTTTATATTAAAATGCATTGCGATATAATCGAATTGAAGAGTCTTAAATTATCGAATTTATCGAATTATTATCGAAATTTATGAGTGTGAAAGTAGTAGCAATTAAGCGTTTGCTTTTTTGTTTTTGTTACTAGAGAATTCGGCGCGCTACGCGCGCTTTAGAGGTTCGCGGTTATTTAACCTTACTGCAAGAAAAACAATTGAAATTTTGTTTTTTTTTTTCTCGAAAATTCAA
>JAWWEN010000009.1:5227223-5281914 GCA_035582955.1 Sycophila texana
TATCAAAAAATTCGTTTCGAGAAAAACGCGTTTAAACCTACCTGTGCCGCTCTCGGCCGGTTGGAAGGGGCGGAGCATGGAGCTCATTAGTTAAATGAGTTTTATTCCAAATTACTTGAAATTTTGACAGAATACTCCTATGAAGTTCTACTTTAAAATATAAATTTTTCCAAGTGCTTATACCATACCCCCCCCCCCCCTTAAACTCAAGCCATAATGACTTCGATGAAAAGTTCTGATTACGTCGTAATCGTTCAGACATTAATTTCGGAATTCTTTTTTTTATGCAGACAAATAATTATTATTTTTATCAAAGATTACTTAAATAATTAATTTTTAAATGCGTATCCCATCGCTCACGTTGATACCGTACATTTTAGTGTAAAAAATAATAAAAATTTGTGTACAATACTCTGAACTCTGAAGTAATTGTAAAAACCAATATTGTTTCACGAAATTCATGAGATAGTAACAGATATTACACAAAAAAACCTCATAACTCAATAAGTTGCAATTTATTTTTCATACTATTTATAAAAGGTTTAAACATGGTAAAAGCTCGCCAAAACGTATAATCGTGAATAAATACAATTGACTTACAAGGTCTTTTATTAGTACTCATTGCGAACAATACTTGCTATTTATAATAAAAAAAGTTTCCTTCTTCTTTTACTATTAGATTATTTTAAGATTATTTCAGTTTACGACACACACTTTTTTGACATAAGTGTAAGGCCCAATATCAAAGCGCCTTTATCCCAAATTAAACAGTAAAAGACGATGCAAAGCTCGTCGCACTAAAAACGACGAAGCTGATTTAACTATACGAAAAACAACGACAAGTGGTTTCCGGTCTAAGCGCTGCGCAATAAGCCAGTCCAGGGGCTTTTTTTTGTAAACTTAGCGCGGCGTTATCACTAGATTTTTACGCGATTTTTTACGTCTTATATATCTATATATTAGACATTAACTCCCATTTAACGGGAGCGCTAAGTTTACAAATTAATTCCCCTGGGGGTTTATTATATAAGCTTACAAAATAAAGCCCCAGAAGCCTATTCAGTCTAGCGCGCACAGGCGATATAAATCTAACGAGACAGGAATGATTGCGATTTAAGGTGGGTTGCGTGGGCGAGGCTGCGGCCTATCGAGCAGATAAGGAACCGATTCGATCGCTCGATAAAAAGGCGGGTGTGCTCGTCAGGGCGCACCGTTGAATTCGGCCCCGTCAGAACGTGTCCGAGCACCGGAGCACCACGAAGCCGGGACTGCCGAATAAACCCCGCGCCGAGAAAATACGCACACCAGGTAAACGAGGCTCGAAGCACGATACACCTGTACGCGGGACTCGCGTGCATGAGGCCGAGGCGTGCGAGTGCTCCGCTCATTCTACCCCCGCGCCCCCGCGCCCCCGCGCCTCGCGGGTTTATCGCCGGGGGGAGGGGCGCCGGCGCGTATTTAAAAGAAGAGAGACTGACGGGCCGCTCACGCAGACTCACCTCAAATTCAGCCATAATCAGTGCATTCCGAGGGGGACTTTCAACCTCTCGCTTTTCCATTTTCTCTCTTTCGTTTATGAACTCGCGATGTGCGTAGGGGTCAGACGCAAAGTTCGCTCCGCTAGTGCTTCTTTGAAGTTTAACTTTAACCTCGAGAGCACCTCGGAATGGAGCATTTGACCCGATTTGAAAGTTGAAGTTTTTTCTTCTTTTTTTTTTTAACGTTTTTATCTCGTCGTTAACTTTGTTTTGTAATTTTGTGGAGTCGTTGGATTCTATCTTGTGCAATGGCCAATAGACTGCAATATCAACCGAATTTTCTTGTATTTGGCGAAATACCAGGTATTTATTTACTCCTTTGATTAATACTGTCAAGAGAATTTTTAAGGGATCAGGTATTGTTAAATTGAAAATTTCAAAAAAAAAAAAAAAAAAAAAAAAAAAATTTCGAGGAAAATACACTGCTATGAAAATTATAACAATTTAAATAATTTAAGCTGAGTATGGCGTGATGACGATACTATTGTACAAGCGCTATTAAAATTACAGTATCATTGATATGAAAAAAGAATTAACAAACTTATCTGTATTCGTGTATCAACTGTTTACCTTTCAACGCTTTACTGCCTTAAATAAAAACTGAACGTTGTTTTAACGTATTCTTGTTTATTTTAATATGGCTTTGCAATAGTAAAATCAGTCGAGTAAAAATATCATTTTAAAAAAATATTTGAAAATACAAGCAATAAACTAAAATTTGTTAACAATGATTTGCGATTTCAGTTTTTAAATGGTACGTAAGCATGATTTTCCATATTATAAGATATCACGTATGCTCATGGTCACGTGAACGAAGTTTCTTTATCAGTTAATTACTTGTAGAGATAGAGATATAGACCACGTTTTCTGATTCTTTTTATTCAAAAAAATATAGTGTTTACAATTAGTTGATTTCGAATCGAAAGCAGTTTCCATCGAATCTTTTAGAATTTGTTAGTGTTACTATATCACTCTGGGAAAAGAATGCGACGTGATAGTAAGATGAGAAATTCGCGACACCCTTATCGTGAAATTGTACATCACGTTGGTGTCTCGAGTCACCTCTGCTGGACGTGCATTACTTGTTTTTCTTACGTGTTTGAAACGTGCAAAATGATAACCGTCACTTTATCATTTAGCACATCATTGTTGACTTTTCTAATTTTCAAGCATACGTCTTAATTCAACTTTGAAAATTATTTTTACTTTCCACGCGCAGTTTCAGTTGCTAATTTTGTCTAAATGATTGTGTAATATGAATGATTTTTCATGGTATTAAAAAAATCTATGTTCTTTTTAAGAATTTGTCCAATTGTATACTTTTAAAGGTTATTATTAAAACCACCATATCCATGTCTAATCAATGTACTGTATTCATTACAAAAATGATATATTATATATCTTAATGCCAAGTGCAAAATTAAATTAAGTATATTGTTTGTACAATGTAAATTGCGTCAACACTTTTGAAGACGTAATAAATAGTTCGATTGTAAAGACGATTGGATAATTATGATAATAATGATAAATATTTGTTTGTACCATTATTTTAAATACCAACATAAATGTCCTAGTAACTTTAACTGTTTGAAATAAAAATAAGACCTATTGCCTTTTTTCACTTCTTATATTCACGATTTAAATAGTATTTAAACCGCAGGATTTATAATTAATTAAAATGGTAAATGCATTATAGCCATAATTCAAGTAACTTTCAAAATTTTTAATTAGAATTAATATTTCATGGAATGATAATATTATTCATTAGCTTTCATTCAATTTCTTTATATACTACAACCATTCAACGAAAAATAATTTTTCATTCAGTTATGTTGATAAATTTAAAACCTAATTAAATACTAATTTAAAAATGAAGTCGAGTCGTTATAGCGACCAGACGGTTTTAAATATTGTATCTGTACTTTCTCCCCATCCGTGGAGCACTAAAAAATGTTTTAAAACTTTTGAGACTCCCAAGCTTTGATATCTTAATAAGCGTACTAATTAGTGCACTCTCGGTAAAATTAAATTTTGTTAAAGATGTCCTCAAGATATTTTTCTAGCACTTTTCTAGCGGTAGAGTGTGACACAAAAATTATTCTAATTTTTTTTATCAAACGAATAAATATGTTTTGAACAAATCAAAGTTGCAATTTTACGTCAATTACAGTAATTTTTTTTTTTAGTGTACTAGATAAGTAATAACATAAAGTAAACAAAGTTTCAGTGAGCAAATATGATACGCCCGTTCGATCGTTGCTCGCTTTGCTTTGATTCATCCAACCAAACATTGTATAGCGCAGATTTTCTCGATCGACGACGTCTACTGCTGGTCGAGCCCCCCGCGAAATATTTGAACTCGGCACGAGTACGACAACCGCCGTCCTTGAGAATTCACAGAGCCAGTGCTCGGTCTGCATACGTGACGCCTGGAAATTACAATTAATTTCGCGTGCGTGATATCTCTCGGCAGCTCCTTCCCTTTTCTTTCTTCTTCTCCTCTGGCCTTTTCATGCGTGATGTGTACGTTCGACTTCATTCGGCGATGCGCAGCTTGTTAAGTATTTATCAGCGGCTCAACTGCTTACATTAATTTTTGTTTTGGCCAACGCGTTGAGTTTCGCGGAGCGCGGGATTCTTCAGCGCGTACGTAATCTATTTGCACTTAGCATAAATATGTGTATCTCATTTTCATATAAGTAAATACTTAAAATTATTAAAATTATTTATATTTTTTTTATTTCCGAATTATATACACTGAATTTCTAAGTGCAAACAGTACACTTTCTTATCTATCTTAATTTTTTATTAAAAAAATAAAAAATAATAATTATTGCTTTCTAATGTTTAGGTTTAAATAAGTGTAGTCGAATGTGTACAAACAAATTGCGCGGCAAAGCATCATAAACTTATAGGGTCATATAATTGCAGCTTCTGTTTTCATCGTTTTTATGGATTTATTAATGACTGATAAAACGTGCACGAGACATCAAGACGCAATCGAACGAGCATCGACGTTTCTTTACATTTTTTATCAATTTTTATACAAATATAACGACTACGTGACGTTAAGCAAGCCACTTTAAATTCAAATATTGATATCACTCTAAAAATATTCATTAGTTTTTATTTAATAAAGTGGTTAATCATGTTCCTTTGGTTATTGAAATTTTAAGAATACTAGTAGTGCTAATAAGTCACAGCACAAATAATTTATAAAGATTATTAACTTTTTTGGAATAATTTGTATAGCAAATGAATTATAATAATTTTTTATTTTTTACAATACCGATTTATATTTTATTTGAGTTAACTTAATGATATAAAATCGAGATTAAGCAAAGTTCTTTAAATGTAGAGTTAGCAAAAAAAGTGAAAATTAACACCTGATAAAAGACATAGTCGAACAAATATTTGAGATGTGCGATACCTTATCATATGAAAATAATAGTCGCGTAAATTTTATAGCAAAGATTTTATAATAAAAAGAAATGATGGAAGTTAACGAGACTCAACTTAGCACTGAATTTATTGAAAATCTAATCAAGCCACTTTTTTAATAACGAAGAAGTGATTTGCATCTTGAAACATCAGCAGTAATTACAATAATTGATTCATAAAGGCCATTGTTACTTTATTTTGACAAATTGTACCTAAGTCCAAATTGGATCAAGGATTGAGTCGTGACGAAATCTACAATTCACTCATACCTAGAAAGACCAAATGCAGATTGAACCAGTTGCGATTCACTTGAAGTCATTTCTTTACCATCCAATGGCGAGAAATTCCTCGCCTCAAATGAAAGAGGACAGTCGAAATGGTAATAACATTTAGTTTGATCTGGTTTTATCTTATTTGTTCCTTGGCTATTGAAGCTCCTGAGTTCAAGTTTGAAAGACAATCATTTTTTTTGTCATTAACAGAGCATGTTTATTTCCATTTAAAAGAAAAGTTCCCTTCCGTTGAATTATTTGGCAAATTAACAATTGCAGACATTATTTTTCAGTAAACACCTGAAAAAAGGTCTTTTAATCGCACTCTCTCTTATCTGTCAAACCATAAATTTCTTTATTTGGCTTGTTAATGTTATCAGCCGGAAAAGTAAAATGGGGATTTTTGTAATCTTGTGTATCGTAAAAAATTTTATGGAAAAAAATAATTCGTGACTTTTCACATATTTACTCGTTGGATAAAAGAGTGAAAGCTCGTGGATTGCAGCTGCGACGACTCCCATTAAAAGCGAGTAAGCTGGAACATGAAACGGAGCAAAAGCTGTTCTAATTAGTCGTCCAAACGTATTCCGGCCGACGCGCTTACACGTGAATAGCAATTCGACTCGAACAAAAAGAAACGGAAGAATAAAAAGTGATAAAGGGAATGGGGAAAAAATCGCGGAACCCGCGATGTGTTGGACTCACCGCGAAGGTGTGTCGAGAGGTGGGGGTGGGAGATCTTCAGGGACGCATTATTTATCGGTCTTGGCGTGTCACCCCCTCGAGGAAAACGAGACACGGGAACCTCCCTTTTGTTCGGTCGAGCCGCTGACCTACATCGGGCTAAACTCTTTTTCTCCTGATTTCCGCGCGCTATAGAGGTTTATCTGTCGGCTTTCTCGCAATGACGAGTCCGCGATTCTTTAGGACACTCCTGATTTATCGGGGGAAAAAGAGAGCGCGGGGCAAACAGAACGATGAGGTGAAGTTGACACTTTTTCCTCTTTACACACAGGTACCTTTTGATGGCTCGTCCTGATTAGAATTAATGCAGTATCACGGATCGCTGGATTCCACATGACATTTGGGTCACACGGAAACTTTGAGAACAGATCTGATTTATGACTATTAAATGACGTAGCTTAGAGTGAATGCGTTTTTTCTGAAAAGAAATTTTAAATAAACAAAGCTGAAAGATTTAAATTATTCACGTATAAAATTACACTTTAATTTTATCACTTATTATTTCTTGTAATTCGGTAGCTTTAAACTTTTACCTACTTAGTACAGTAGAAAGTAAAATTTCGCTAGTAATTCAAAAAATGCAAATGAGAGGTTGTCAAGGAATATAAATGTTAATTGGCATTGTGGTTTCACTTAATTTAGTTTCCTTTTGCGGTTTTCCTATAGTATCGTCTGTTTTATATGCATTGGCGCTGCTAAATCATTGCGATCGATCGATAAAATGGCATTACGCAATGAACGAACAAGGCGTGCATATTAGATGAAATAAAAAAAAAAAAAAACAGACTCCAAAATGACATGTCACAGTTGCAGTTACGTTATTTTTGAAACTCGCCGTTTTCTTCTATCGATCAAAATGCTAATGTAGATTTATCGACAATTAACAATTCTGCAGTTTAATGAGACCGATGAATCATATGGAATGTGCCCGTATGCAAGTCTAGTTTTTATAGTTTATTAACGGCCAGCTTATGTGACAAATTAGCCATGTTGCAGCGATTAAGCGCTCGTATGCCTGGAATACAATGACATGAAACTCGGAAGAGTCGAAGTGATTCCTTATTCTTTTGCATCACTATTGAGTTGAGCTGAATTGCTAAAGCTTAAAAGAGAATTTTTTAAACTCGACCTTCATTAGTTTGTGGAATTACATAATTACATAATTCGATTGCGCTTTTATATCGAGAGCGAAGCGTTACGGAATTACACGGTACTATATGCATCGTAGACCGGTTAATAATATAAGGAAAAGCGGATAATCGCTAATTAAAATTACAAAAAATGTACAACGAGAAAATGAAAAAACTGTTTCAGCAATGACGATAGAGGAATCGAGAAGATCACAACGGCCCTACAGATATGGTATGGTCTTGCTATGTGTCGGCGCCCTCATAAATTGGCTGGGTCTAGCGGAAAACTACGTCGAACCTATCAGATACGTAGGAGTGGCCTGCATCGTTGTCGGCGCCTTACTAATATGCGCTGCAATGTGCTGCTGGCTGCACGCACCGCCAACCAGGACCAACACGCAAACTCAACGAGCTGCTCATCCCATCACTGCCCAGGTTGGTTTTCTTTTCTTTTTCCTGCAATCATCGATACAAAAAATGCGAGTTAATCTTGATTTATGGTTCACTTTGAATTAGTACTGCTAATAATGAGGCAATTAAAAATGCTTTGGAAATTTTGTGTATCACATTTAACAATAACCGGATGTTTCTGGATAAGATCACTTTGATCACTTCAAACGAGTGTAAAACTGGATAAAACTACTTTTGCTCGAATCGACATTTACGTTCTATTTCATCGATAACGGTGTAAATCTTATAAACGATCAATTGGATAAGACAGAAATCGCTATAAATTGATGTGATGGTTCAATGGGAACGCGCGTCATGACCAAAAGTAATGATAGTAGTTAGTAGTACCACCTACCCGCGTAGATTATGTTCACTGAACTACAATTGCCGACTAAAGTTTGCTCGAAGAAAATAGTTTGGGTATATGACTTGGAAGTTTTCTTGTTTACTGTGGATTAAAAAATTTTGCGAAATAAATGAACGTTCTGGAAGCTAAAGTCTAATTATGTCTTTACCTTTTTACTTTGTACTGTCTAATTCATTCAGCGCTAGTAGACTCGTTTTATTTTCATTGTTTATAATATTTTTTAAATTTTGACGCAAATTTTGTTATCACTTTTGTTAATTTGCCTGACAAGCTTGCAGAAATTGTTTGCTCTTCCAAGTACGGGTACATAGTTCTTTTTTTTTTCGTAAGTCCTCCAAGGTTGATCGCAAACAAGATTTTTACAAGTCCGTGGCGTTACTCTTTTAATTAGTCATATATCTCAAATGGCGACGAAAAAGCGATAATACACGAACAAGTTAGTCGCACACTCTCAATTTGCATGTTTCATGTGAGGATGACGGAAGGTTTCTGCAAATACCTACATTTTACGATCAATAAATACATTTCTTATCGTATGCTTATTTTTCGTGTCGAGCCCCTTGTTCGACGTTCGCATAAAGCGCACCTATTCGAATAATAATTAATGATTGAACATTCATGCCAAATGCATAATGCAATTTTTCATTAAAAAACCGTTTTATACTTCAAAAAAATTGAAATTCTTTGTTTCTTTATTGATTCGAATGCTTAATGAAGAAAAATATAGAATTAATCTATCGAATTTCAACCTTCAAATCGCATTTGCAATACAAGAAAATCCGAGACGTAACAGTCATTAATTCACGATTACTCCGTTAAATTCATCCATCTCCACTTCGTAATAATTAATTTAAAAAAAATGCAATTGAAATCGACTAAACTAAACTAACAAATGGAGTCTCTGAGAACTTTTGAGAAGATAAAGATACAACGGCGCTCGAACTCGATTACGTGAAGAGTCCCAGCGCGTCTAGTTTCGCGCGCCAGCTCAGAAATCGCCGACGAAGCGTGCGCCCAACAGCAATCGAAATGATTTTTCCTTTATCTCGCGCCATGATAAATCCGGCTTGGAATCCATCATGGTGCGTTTACGCATTGGGCACTCCATTTTCGTATCTGTTTGTTTATAAGTATCTCGTCAAGGATCGACGGTGGGGTTTTTGCACCGATAAAATTCGACCCAAGGGGCCTTTTGGCATCGCGTCATATATAAAGCGCGTACTCGATTGTGTTTTGTTTAATGGTCGATTCTTTTCGCGTCGGCGCTGTTGAATTTGCGTGTGCAATGAATCGTTGATTGCAATCGATCGCCGCTCGAATTGAGATCAGAGAATTTTCCAATTAGACTCGAGGCATCTCATCGTTCTTTGAGTACAATAATAAAAATACAATGTCCGTTGGAAATACTTGACATTTTTGTTAAGGCGCCATTGTGGAAATTCTATCAAAATAATTTACACTTTGTATACAAAAGTAAATTAAAGTACATTTTTTATTGGAAAAAATTTATTTGAAAAATGTTTGTATGAAATGAAATACGAGAAAAGGGGAGTCTTCGAGTAATAAATATACTATCCCGTGATACCATTAACTGCGATTTATAATTAACATGATGGAAAATCAATGGTAAATTATTTCTTAAAATATTTACAGCATACAATTATGGATTTATTTTCATACAGTTTACTCGTCAACGTCATAAAAAAAGATCAATGCCTACATTATTCAAATTCATGTATACGTTACTAACATTTGTTTATTAATTTAATCTGCTCCAAATAGAAACTTTAACGTAGAGAATAGATCTGTCGAATAATAACGAAAGAATAACGAACGAAATGAAAATTCTGTAAAGAGAACTCTCGTATCGATTGGGTATCTCGGTCCAATAAAATGAAAAAAAAAAAATGAACGAGCTCGCTTGAAAGTCGAATAAAGAAAACCGACACCTTTCCCAGGCTTTATTGAAAAAAATTAATTGAATATTTTTTTTCGCCAATGTGCCGAATTCACGCGAGTTACGTATACGCCGCGTTACACAATAGGATTCGATTCTCGTTCGCGGCCGGCTATAAGGATATTCACCCGGAAGTATAAATTCGTTTCTATATTTACCGGCACGCGGCTATAGTTACCTCTTCGAAACCCACCTCTATGCACATCCGCGCTACCTGCTGCACGATACACGTTGGCGTCGCTTCTTTCTTTTCGTCCCCCTTTTTCATCTATTACGCGAACTCGGCAATTGTTGGAGCCGCTACTTAGGAGTAAGGGCAAGAAGTATAAATGTCAGCTAAGAATAGAAAGATCGGGACCGGCGCCTAGGCTGTATATAGCCTGCGTACGTCCATTGCGCCTATCCGTTATGACATCTTGTGCCCATAAACTGCACGTGAAAATAAACTTAAGGTGGTGCGTTCTCTATTCCACTTTATTAATAGCCACCTCGTGAATATGCATGCATCGAAAATGACCGGTTTTACGCCACGTCACTTGCGGGTCTTTTCTTTTTCATTTATAGCCTCTATTTAGAACAATAAGAGACTCATTTTTTATTCAATAATAATGGGAATTATTTTATATTGCGGAGATTCCGAGCGACGTAGGTTAGCTTTTGATGGTTAATTGATATAATAAAAAAAAGAAAGACAAAATCGATGTATCAAATTGCGCGTTAAATTATTTATCAGTCCTTATCGACGTCGATTCCTAGAGTTTTATTAATGCCCTCGGCTTTATTCATAATACAAGTGGAACTGCTCACCGATGAGAACATTTACCTCGATCGGAATTAGCGGGAATGACTAAAATGTTGAAGAGGGAAGTTTCGACGCGCCGCAGAGAAAACTCGAGTAAAAATTTCCGACAAAGCAGTAAAGTTCACTTGAGCTGTCGGACGGCTCCAATTTATCGCGGATGGTGCAGCAATGCACTTCACACACCGACGTCCAATATACGTTTAGCTGATCAAAAGTAATGCACACAAAAAAGCTGAAAGTAGAACTTTCGAGTACACCCAGAAACGCAAAAAAAAAAGAAACGCATTCTCTCACGGCTTTGTACCACTAAGAGAATTTTCAGTAAATTATCTCTCTACAGAGAAAAAAACGTTCGTATAGTATTTTTAGAATTCCACGGAAAGAACTATCTTGTATGAACAAGGATTATTAATAATATTCAGATACCAATTTATTCACTGCCTTCATCTGAATTTCTTTAAAAAAAAAAAAAGCTACGTATAAATCTTTTTTTTAAAGAAATCTCAATGAAGGTACTGACACGATTTATCGTTGTAAACTCGATCTTTCTCTTCACGTGACTCTCCCAATTTACCCAATAATGCACTTTAATTCATCCTAATTGTGCGCTTCTCTTCCCCCCAGTCCTTGTCCTATTCGCCTGCTCCTCGTCGCTCGTCACGCAAAAACCGTAACGTAACGAAGAGTGTTTCTTGTATTTTTTTGCAGATCGACGATCCCATCCACGTGATATCAATCGAGGAGTCATCCTCTTCGCGTCAGAAGCCACCGGACTACGAAGCCGTGGCTGATGCCGCTCCGCCGAGTTACGATGACGCGATTAAACTGAACCCAGGCCAACTGGCGAGGTCCAGCCATCGAAGTAGCATCGGCACAGTCTCGGTACTCTCCGTGGAGCACACGATACCGGGAGCCGTTGTATCCGGTGTTCCTGTTATGCCCATGATGGAGCCACCGATTCATACGCCACCTCCTCCCTACGCGAGGTAAGATTATTCAGAAAAGCTGCACTTTGATCGATTCATTTTCGTAAAATCTACTCTGTTAAAATTGTTGTTCAATTCTATTCTGCTATATATTTTTTACACTGTACGATCTTAACCAGTCGGGCATGAAATGAATAAACTATTTATTTTTAAATTTGGAAAACTTTTTCCTTCTGTTTCTTCAGAAAATTAAAAAAAATTTATAACAAAGCTTATGCATCGTCAATTTGACATTTAAAAATGATTAATGAAATCTATATATACTTGCGTAACTTTCTTAGAAGACTGAATTAATTTTTTTTCTCGAATCACGGCCATTGGTTCCGCGTAAAAACTCAACCTCGATAAAAAAGTTCGATTTGAAAAATGCAAGAAAAAAAGCAGGGAATATAGAAACTCATTAAGAAATTTAACTCGTGTTTCAGGTGAAGCGTCGTATTGGAAGCCTCGCGCTTCTCGCATCCAAGACTCAGGGCGATCCACTAAGAGCTGGCTTTTCTACGTGCGTCGGCCGCCCCACATATACAAACAAAAGCAACAAAAAATATGAACGCGTTGCGTGTAAAATATTGCGCGAGGATGGGTGCACACCGAACGTTTCAGCGAGCGGAACCAACGAGGATGGAACGACGCCGAATGCAGGAGAAAGAGGGATAGAGAGAGAGTGAGAGAGAGAGAGAGAGAGAGATAGAGTGAGAGGAAAAGCACGCAAAACGCCATCAACGTGTTGTTTCGCGTGGGAGGCGTGGTGTTGTCGGATGTACATAATGCGAGAGAAAGAAGTAAAATATAACGGATGCGAATGGTAAAAAAAGTCTCGTGCGCAGGGTATATACACACTGCCCTGTACGTTCGATCGAAAAAAAAATGCGCTTCCTCTTAAAGCACATATGTATACACACCCAGCTCGAGCGATCGGTGCATTCGCATTGTGCATGAGCGGCATCTTATTTAGAGAGGGGGGCATGCGTGCACTGAAAACGAGTTCATTTACTTCGAATAAGTTTTCATGCAGTATT
Source organism: Sycophila texana (assembly GCA_035582955.1). Lineage (NCBI taxonomy): Eukaryota > Metazoa > Arthropoda > Insecta > Hymenoptera > Eurytomidae > Sycophila > Sycophila texana. The sequence goes on from JAWWEN010000009.1 coordinate 5,239,930, forward strand.
GAAAATAGTAACATATTCCGATTGATTCGCGCTGTGCTGTCGATTTCAAGGTGAAATATTTATTAATTTCAAACGTCATCGAGTTATAGCCATTTACTCGAGTAAATGGCACTATAGTCGAAACAAGTATTCGAATACCAAAGCATATTTACTTAGGAATAAATATGCCCTGTATAATAGTATTCTTTTTCTTTTTCTTCTTCTATTTTTTTTTTTCTTTAAAAAGCACAGTTGAAGTGCAAGAATTAAATGCATCGTTTTCGGAGTGCGGATGCGAAATTAAGTGACTTTGATAAACCCAATCGAAGAATGAGTGTGTGGACGGAGAGTTGAAAGTGCTTGGTCTCTAGTCAAGAGAAACCGTCGCCGATGATCGAGGCAGCCTGCTTCATTGTCTACGCGATTACACTACTTACCGAGATTCTTACATATCCGCCGAGAGCGAAGGAGCCCGAATCGAGAGTTGACAAAAAAAAAATAAAAAATAAAAAATAAAAAGTAAAAAAAAATTCATTGAGTTTGTACGTTGTTTGAGTTATATACGTTGTATATATATATATAAAAGGAGAAAGAGGAGCGTCAAATTAACGGCGGCTGTTCGATTAGCCCGAAAGCGCAACGCTCAACGACGAAAAAAGCCTCCTCGCTCTCGTTTCGGCTCTCTCGCTCTCTTTCGCCTTCGTTCGATTCTTTTTATAAAGCATCGAACTCTTTTTTTTCCTCGAGTCCTTGACTGTGTCGGATATTTTCGGGAGGGGTGCGAAGGCTCGTGTATTATCGAGTGAGACGCGATGCACGGGGGAGGGGGGACTCTGATTTTCTCTATAACCAGACGGAGAGAAAAGGAGGACGAAGCGATCGCGACGTTGTGTGCATCAATCGTGTTACACGAATGGAAGGGGTCTGTTTTCTTTTTTTTTTTCTTCTTTTCCGGGACGTGGGACACGTCGCGATAGCCCGCGAGATCGACGACGATTAGAGTGACGACGAAGAGGTGCACCCACACACACGTCCATTTTTATTGTGATATATATTTTATAACGTTGTAAGCATAAGTTGCGTAAGATGAGCGACGACGTTTTGCAAGATTGTATCAGTAAGACTCTTTTTTTAATGATGAGAGATATAAATATATTGAGATAAAAAGTTACAATGACATTTTGTTTTTTTTTTCTCCTTTCTTTTACACGAATCACCTAATTTGTATGCTTACTTTCCTGATGCTTCTTTTTAAGGTGATAATTTCTACGAGGAAAATATAAATTTTCTTCTGGAGATATAAATGGAAATATTTTTTATTTATACAGGTAAGTCAAAATTTTCGCTAATATCGCTGCATACTGCACGAGAGTTGCATACAACGGTGCGTGCTAATAAGTCAGAAATTTCGTTTCTTTTACAGTTTTATCAAATGTTAACATATTTGTGAAAAACATAAAATACTCGAATGAATTAAAGATAAGCAAAACTTTGTAGATACTTCTTTAATAGTATCTTTTTCCAAACAAAAAATATTACGTTTCATAATTTAAAAAACTTCAATTATTCAAGGTATTTGAAAATTGAGGACGAAAGAAATGTAAAATTGTGTATCATTGATAAATACGCTTTATTCAATCAGAGTAACATTTATACTTATGACTTAAAGCATATTGCTGAACTTATGTCTCGTAGAACTTTATCAATCGCAACAATAGTGATAATAATTATAATAATGTTAATGATAATAATTAACGAAAAAAAGGTAACGACCTATCGACGGGGCAATAATGAATTGATCGTATCGTTACAAATTCAGCGACGGTTGGCCATCGTATCGTCGCGCGTACCAATCTATCCACGCACAATCAGCCAAACGAACGATAAATTGGCATCATCGCGCTTTCTCTTTCATACAATAATCCTCCTTCTCCTTCAAATATTCTTATTTTTTTTTTAAATTCAGCACCGAAAATCTGCCTCGACGCCTTGGCGGCCAACGATCGACTCTTTTTTTTACGCAAACGCCTGTACGTACTTGTGATCAATCATACAATTGATAAAAACCGACGAGGAACGTAAGAACGAAAAGTCGCACGTATACGTTTTGATAACTTTGTTATTTCTCTTTTTTTTTTTATCCCATCATTCTCCATCCTCCTGACCTTGAGTTTAATCGTAATTGTTCACCTTGACTAGTCTCTATTCTCTAAATTTTTTATCATTTACTCTCACTACACGGTGCTGGTTAAGGTATATTTCCTCGATAAGACGTCTTTTTGTCGCCTCGCTTCCTTTATATTCACTCATCTTATTTTTTCTCTCTCTCTCTGTCTGCATATTCGATCACGCGTGTATCCTACCACCTTTGTCAGCGTGTCACACTCCAGTCGTGTAAATAATTGATCTTAAATTTTTCCTCGTACCTCTTTTCATTATGTACATTAATATATCACGTTCTAAATTGCATAGCAGTGATAAAAATCGTGACTCTCCGTCCTCCTCCGTATTTAATTTGCCTATCGTCGCGGCTGATAACCGCGAGGTCCTTATCGGTTACGTGTACAATTTTCCCCCCGACAGCCCGTTTCCTGCGCCGTGCACGTTGCATACACACATATACACACTTTTCCCGTCAGTGCAGCCTTCCTCCTCGAGAGCGTTCCACAAAAAGACCCGGTCGCTCTCTGACGTTCGCTTTTCTCTCGTCGGTCGTGCGGTCGAAGTTTTCAGCGCGAAAATTTCACGTGAGATAAAGAGAGACTCCAGCGGAGGTGTACAATGCACGTACAGGTACACTGCACACGCAACACAATTAACGTCAAGGACGTAAAACGCGCTCGTAAAATCGATGAATATCAGTGAGAATCAAATGCATGCGACACGTGCCCCCTGACCCCTCCTTCCACTTTGTGCCAGAATCAGCTCTTGATAGTCGCGTGTAAAAGTTTTTCGCGTGACTTTTCTTTTCGATCGAATATTAAATTTCTCTCTTTATCTTGCTATTTTTATATGAATCAATTTAGATGTATCAAATCAATGCTCGTGTCTTCTGTTTTTATTTTTAATGACTGCGGCTCCGACGAAAAAAAAAAAATTAATATAGCTGAGAAGCTAATTGATGAACTGGATTGTTAAAGGTGAAGGCTGTTTTTACAAGTTGAGAATGAGGGATTAGTTTTGAAACGAAATCGCGTAGAAAGACTTCATCGACCGACGAGAAAAATACGAACGAAGTTGTGAACGTCGTAAATTTTCCCAGCCATATTAATACCGATTAGTAAATTAATTAATGAAACGTGTATGGCATGATAATGGAATGTAGTAAAGTATAATAAGACGAGAAGCCATTTTTTTTCTCCGTTACTGACTAGCTGTCATAACATTGCGTATTTTATTAGCACGGTCATACAATTGATCATAAATTGAATTTTTTTTTTCCTTTAAAGAGAGGAACACGCACTGTTAATTTCTTCGTTTATTTTATCGTGTATTCACGTAATCAGCTCATTCAACAACGATACAGTGACAAGCTTTTGCCGTTTTTTTTTTCGTAAAAACGTTAATAGATAAGTCACAGTGCAAGATGAATAAAACAGTTAAGAAGTATATGATTATCGAAAACTTATAGAAGTAATTCTTTTTTTTACCCAAGGTATTTGAAATTTAATTACAATGCTTAGCTCATGCTAACTAATGCTTCTTTATTTGACTGTGGTTTCTGAGAATGTTAAAAAAGGATTTTCGTAAATTTTCCACTTCTAGTTATGAAGAATCGTACAAACATTTGAAATACCTTAGTTAAATAAAAAATAAAAAAAAAGAAGGTAACAAAGTCGTACGCGAACACCGACAAACTTGGTTCGTCGTACAATATGTATAATATTTATAACAATAAAAAAATTAATAGTTATAGAGAAAAGAAACAACGGATAAAAAGATCGCTCATAACAATAAATTATTATCGACTAGTGCAAAGTCACCAACTGGCCACTCCGTTAATAAACAAATTGTCACGGCATCAGGTAAAAACCATACGCAAATAACTTATAAACGTTATTACAATAAATTTCAATAGTTAAATGTTCAATAAATTCTAAATATCACTGTACTTGGGTACTGACCCTATCCGCGAAAAAATCGAGTGCAATGCAATTGACATACTTTTTTTTTTGGTTATTGCACTTAAGATCGTGTTTCTTTTATTCGATGAAGTGTCAATGATAATACTCGAGACCAATGATATTCAACTCGAAAAAATCGTAAAATATACAATGATCGTAAAAACATAAATTATTCTCGTAAGGCACCCAACAAAATGATTCTTATAGAAATAATGCAATGTACAAGGATTCACAAATATCGTTGACAATGAACAATTCAAAACAAAAAAAAAAAGTATCTAGGTCAACTTATAATGACTAGTTTACGATTGCAAATGTATTCGGCACCAAAAAAAATTCTTAAAGGAACATCACTGGTTTCATCGAAAGATTCTTTGATTGCACCTTTTCCGTTTCTCTCGTACAAGAGGTTACACTTCCTTACCACAATTAGACATTTATTTACTCAGTCATTGACCAGCTGAATCGCTAACAGGACATGACGCAATAAGCGTGACTTAGACCTTCTCGAACCCTCGAATCTTCCGCCTCGCCGTCGCCTTCTCGTAAAAGTCGAAGTACATATCATACCCATTGCTGGTAAAAATTTTCCAGAATCCATACCCTTGGGATAAGTTATCCGAAGCCGAGTGCGAGGCGCCAGATTTAGTGCGACACGCCGCATCGCTAAAAGAGAAGCTCGCCTTCTTCCTCCTTACAAGTAAATTATGTACAAATTATAAACACCATTTTTCATTTTGTCGCGCTCCCAGCGTGTTTTTTTTTTCTCTCCGCCTCTCAACGACGCGGTTACGATTCATCAGATCACGAAGTTCCACGAAATGTGATGATAAGTTAACAATGAACAGTCGCGCACCGGTAGCTTCGCACTCTCTCGCACACGTATTACTCGCACAATCACTCTCAAATTGTCTTTATCGATGTTAAAATGGTTAATACGGTGATACCCAATAATAGTAATAATTAAAGCTCGCCCGGCCTGCCTGAAGGGCCGGCGTAGCTGTGACAGATAAACAGCGGTAATGTGAACGGGGTGAACGGTAATAGTCATAGTTACACGATATTTAAATTCTAAGCGCAAGTAAGGATTGATATACAGCTAAGCTAAAATTTTTTACATGTCCTTATCGCATAACCGTATAACGTTTCTTCCCTCTCCTTTCATCCTACATGCATATAACTTTTGCTTCGTCTCCCCTATACCCTACGCCTCCTGCAGCTCTCCTTTATTTTTTCTTCATCATCCTCCGAGTAATATAAACGACTTACAGTTAGCTTGCTTATGATTATGTTTTATGTACAAGTATACTTCGTAAAATCGCTTTCTTCTTCTTATTTATTTATTTATTTATTTATTTTTTTTTGTTTGTTTGCCAATGCGTGACTCTGTATGCTTATAATATGTACAAAAAGAACGTCGACGTCGCACGAAGTAGCTCGTCCCGACTCTCTTTTATTTTCACTACGCCGAGTGTCTAAACCACCCTGGAGCTTTATTTAATGTCTCCTACTTTTTTTTTTTTACACTTGATACACACGCGAGTCATTTTTAGCGGACAACTACACCCGAGGAGCCGTGCGATCACGATCGTCGACGAGAAGAATCAAATTCACATTTATTTACTTAAACTTCTTCCTCTTCTTTTTCATTCATTTATTTGTGTAAAAATAAACGGCGCATCCGCGGGGCGCGCTATCATTGCATTTGCCTTATCTGCCCGCCCGCTTTCGACCATCTCGCTCGGCCGGCAACGGCGCCTATCTGAGCGTATCCTATTCAAGTCCGTACAGCCGGTAGCCGGACGCGTTGTGTGCTGCGAACGTAGCCACCGCGAGAGATTATGCACCTTCGTGGAATGCGCTCGAGATTCGTTCCCTGGGATTAAGCGTCTCGATATCCAAGAATGACTTTCAGCGCGGAGGATCCGCGCGCAGCTCGGATCTTCGTTGAGAAATCGCCGGAAGGGTTTTTTACTTTTGCGCTTCTTCCCTTTTCGTCACTCCGGAGAAAACGCGCCTGATGCTCCCTTCGTTTGCAAAACGAGCCCAATGAAGAATTGACGTTTATCAGTTTGATATGAAAAAATATAAAATCTCACGTAAGAAGCCGTTTCTGCGTGTGGCAATCATAATGGAACTATGATGAATTATCGCTTATATATATAATATTATCACTATATCGTACTGTGAAAAAGACCGTTTATTTTAAGCCTCGTCGAGTTTTTCTCTAAAGCGACAGGGAAGAAGCCTTTGAAAACTATTCGCAGCCTTTATCCCGTGGCGCCGCAATACAAGGATGCCGCGCACTACGCGTAGTCATTTCTCCGATACAAGCCCTGATGGGGATGGTCTCAGATGGGCGTGGGCAGCACGGTGAAGTCCTGCAGGGCGGTCTTGACGGTCTCGTAGATCGGCCGTTGGCCGTCGTCGGCGCAGTAGCCGTCGGCCGTGCAGAGGGTCTGCAGCTTCGTCAGGTAGCTGTCGAAGTTCTCGTGGCCCATCTTCTCCGGGGCGACGACGCCACCTGGTCCCGTGGCGTTCGGTATCCGCACGTGCTCCAGCAGGGTGATCATGTTGTCGCGCAGGGACTGATAGTACTCGTTCAGGTTGTTGTTACGCTGTGACAGTGATGAGTTGTCCTGCGGAGAGTAAAAAGCTTTTAAGTTCTCACTTTCTTTTTTAATAATTTTCTGATTTTTGTTTGTTTGTTTGTTTATTGGTATTTATACAGCAGTGATGGAGACGTAAGGGGATGTCTATTTTGGTTTTAAAGGTACGTAATTGTCGATCTTTAAATCATTTCTGCTTCGAGAGGTTTGTGTTTAATTAATGAAACGAATAATGAAGTGATTAGTAATTCTACGTATAAGCGTGAGGCGTGGGTTTAGATGTGTCGTTTTAAAAATTTTCCTGCTTGGTTTTTTTTTTTTTAATGGATTTTTAATGAGTATTTATATGGTTACAAATTAACATTGCAGTTCTCTTTGAAAAACCCAGAAATAGTGTCATTATTGCTCATTGAGGCGAAGAATAAACAATGAAGAATGTAAAAACTTGCATTAGTTCTTTTAAATTGATAATTCTGGTTTTATTATTATCTTATTATTCTATTTTACGTTAATTTATTTCAACGAATGCTAAATGACTCGACTGTTCCATTTCCGGAAAACAAAAACAATCATTGTAAAACAATTTTAAAGAGCTCTATACTAACAAAAAAAAAATCATGCCATTTGGGTCACACGACCCTGAATATCTTTTTCATGATTAAAAATTAATTATTTAAAAATTCATCGAAACTATATAGGCAAATTTTTATTATCGTATCTAAAGGGACGCCTCAAGACCAGCTGAAGATAAGCGTATGATAAAACTGAAAATCCAAAGTAGCAGGCAAAACAGAAAAGAAATAACGAGGTATAAGAGCGATTAAATCAAAAAATAAACTTGTGTTCACTAAAAAAAAAAAAAAAATGAATTCGTGTATGCAAAACTACAATAAAACGTGTAAACGAAAGAAGATATAGAGAGCCAACGAGATTTCTAGCAGCGTCCATGATAACGTCGATTGCGAAGTGTCTGGCACGGTGGCATCGTCATTCACGCTCTTGACATCAACCAGTAAAGCGAGAGCAGAGAGACCCACATAACGGAGAGCAGGATACGGTGCGATCGCCCGATCCACGCCCACGGGGGAGATGAACGATCCAATAATAATAATAAAAAAAAAAAAAAAAAATACGGGCGAGTCAAAGCTGCGCACTTCCCACAGCCGACGTGGCTCGCGAGCCTCGCACCGACACAAGGTTCCGTACCGACCGAGTTCGGCGCGTATCGGCCGGGTCGCGGCTCGCGACTCACCTTCTCCCCGTGCTTGAGCTGATTCTCCATGGCGGTGATGTCGGAGCGCAGACGCAGAACCTGGGACTCGACGCGGGCGTTCTCGCGCTGCAGCTCCGTGATCTCGGCCTCCAGTGTGTACAGGTCCTCGCCCTGGCTGCCGGTGTTGTTCGGGCCCGGGCCACCGCCTCCTGGACCGCCGCCGGGGGCTCCGCCACCACCCGAGGCGGCCAGGGGCTGGTTCATCGGCGTGCCCACGACGAGGGGCGGCCCCGAGCTCGCCGGGCCACCCGGTGCCACGCCACCGCCGCCTCCGCTTGCTTCGACCCCTGGACGAGACAGTTACGTCACGACTTGGACTTTTCTCCCTCTCTCTCTTTTTTTCATAATTTTTTTTTATTTAGCGAAAGACCGTGCGCTTCCGGTATAGCTTCACTTTTTTTGGATGTTTATCGAAGGCGTTCGATTGATTTTTTTCAATAAATTAAATTTAGGTTTTTTTATTATTTTTATCAAAGAATTTTTGAATATTCGTACGTATAAGTAGTTTAACAAAGGATGATGAGACTCGAATGATCAATGATTGATTCCTTTAATTATGAGGAAGTGAAATTCACTTTGAATAAGCGAGTATTTTTATTAGCTAATTGTTCTACGATTCTGTAAGATAGAAGACTTGCAACGTAGAATAAGTTAATAGACACTTATTTGAGAAGTGAAAGTTCACTTATCTATATTTAGAGAGATTTAAAAAAAATTATTTTATGGTATCGTCGTTGATCGTTTAAGTCTTATCCATAAGTCTTTATCTTTTTATTTCTGACGGTAATTACAATTTGGCGAACCGACAAAACTCAAGCTTAAACTCTCAGATTCAAAAAAGATCAAAAAATCGATTCCGGTTAAAATAAAAATGATTTTGTATATAAGTAAAAAAAATAAAAAAAAAGTAAATTGTAAATAACAGAGGTGACGACAAGAGCTTGCGAGGCAGCTAATTTCTCGACGATTCGATAAACATCGCAAGTTAAAGCTGTACCTGTCCCATTAATTGCCGTTCGCTCCCTTTTTACGGGCTGCCATTATCTGCTCGTTATCACACGCCTGTATTATTCATGGAGTGGTTTCGAGTGTGTCGTGCGCCGAGCGTTTTGACGCTTCTTGCGCCAGTCGTTATCAACGCGTCGTGTGCCTCGATTACTACAGGCTTAAGACCCTCAGACAAGCGAGCAATCATCGACCTCTCGATCCCACTTTATGACAGCCGAACGCGCGTTGGACGAGTGCGCAAGCGGCGTTCCGCTAACAGGTGCTACCTGTGGAATCTTGGATATATGCACTTTCCTTTTTTCCTTTTTTTTATTCATTCATTGTTCAGCGCGACATAAGCTGTGCGTTCGAGAGGTGCAAGAGGAGCGCCGCCGTGAAGCACTCGACGAGTCAATCGTCAAAGGGAAAAAGAAGGGGAAAAACACAGCGTGAAGTGCCATCATACCAGACAGTTCGAGAACGGAGGGTGATGCCGAGTGTTGGTGTTTCTTTTTTTTTGCCGGCGCTCAAGTGTTATATACCATTGCGCACGCAGTCGGAAATAATCTCACTCCTCCGAGTGCTTACTTCCGCCGAGTTTTTCAAAAGCTACCAAAGCGATCACGTGTGGGTGCGTGCGATAAAAGCAGGTCTTGCTTCCAACTGCGTACGTTCAATCAACGTGAGACAAAACTAATCAACAGATGTTTATAAAAGCAGAGAAAACAGACAGATCGAACAGAAAGAATAAAGGGGGTGACGCGCGCCAACACTCGAGCATCCCTCGTCGAAGAGATTTTGTTTTGTGTGTGTGTGTGAAGGAATTTTTGTTGTTGCTGTTTTATGTAACACCGAAAAAAGAAACACATAGATCAAGTGGCGAGTACGTCAGTCCCTTACCTTCAAAAGTAAATGTTCTCCTCAAAGCTCAATGACAGGAAAGGAGCTGATTGTGATCCCAGAATAAACCAGAATAGATTATTTTTCATCATATTTGGCGTTGATCCACTTTATTAGTTAACTTTTTTTTTTTATTATCAACTTTTGTTTTTATTTTGCGTCGAAAGAGAATCATTTTGTTCTTGTGGGAATTGTCAGAATAGATAGGAAGTCGTACAAGGTAAAACGAATCTTTCTGTCAATTCAGGTTTTCTGTACAAATAATATTAACGCGAATTTTTCAATAAACCTAGACTGTGTATTTGTATTACCGTAATTAGTGACCATTCGTGACTCTAGAACAATCAAATGTGATAAAAAAAGACGTTTGATTTTAGACAATCTAATGATATTATTTACATTATTTATAATTAACTATTATTACAAATGCATTTAATGTAAAATTATTTTATGTTCTGGTTGTAAAATTTAACCAACTCTGCAAGCTTAAATAAATTGGAATTGCGAATTGAATTTCAAATATTTGACTTTGGTACAGTTGGATGATAAGCTATCAGAATAAAGTATGTACATGCAGTTTATTCATATCTCAAGGTATAAGAGGGTTCAAACTAATGCTATAAATCGCGTAACAATTTTGACTAGAGTCACGAAGGGCGTAGAACATGAATGTGCCTGAATTTTTTATTTTTACAAAAAAAAAAAAAAGAGAGAAAAAAATGAAATGTAATCTAATCTTTACACACAGGTGGAGGATAACACTTAGGCTGGATGAGGATTAGTAAAGGAGAAAACCTCGTTGGTATGACAGCACATCGTTGCGTGAGAGTAAAGAGCAGAGCGTGGCAGAGTACAAAGTCAAATACGAGGACAACTATATGTGAAAAGTTACAAAATTTACTTTCGCCGTTTTTTCTTTAAATTTTTATTGTGCAGAATTAATTATCAGTTTATTTTTTTATTTCGTTAAACCGAATGAAACCATTATTCATTGCAAACGGAAAAAAGGGAATGACAAACGGAAATTAAAAAATTTTTCTTTTTGTACAGGGATCATCGGTCTCTTTCCAGCTCACATCGACCATCGACTTTATTATTTGATACTTTTGTACTTGTTATCAAACTTGTGCATAATCGTTTTTTTTTTTCTTTTCACAAGAGGAGCAAATAAAGTCGTTGGCTTCAAAAATAGTATGACGTTGCAATCGATCAGACCAGCTACCGTCATTCACTACCTCCAACGAATATATGTAACATTTATTCGACGACAAAACTCGTCATAATCAAATGGAAAGAAATTGGGCAATATACTGTCTGCACAGACATTTACTCTCAAAGTGACGAAGTCAAAGCAACGCAAGCCGTCATACTTTTTTTCCTGACCCTCGATCAGATAGCACACAGTAAGTACACGATAAAAAACGTGATAAAATCGTAGAAGACAAAAAAAAAAAAAGTTAAATTAGCGTGACCTCACCTGTGATGCCTTTGCTGTACATGGCGGACATGTCCTCAAACTTGGGCTTTTTGACCGCGTGACCCGCTATCGGGCAGCCCGAGAGCGATCTGTGCGTGGAGAAGGAGCCGTTGATGTGGCCGATGCCGTCGCAGCCTGGCGTGGGGCAGTTGACGCCCTCGAACTTCATGGCGGTGGCGGCGGCCACGGCGGCCTTATGCTGCTCGACGGTGCCGCCCGACTCGAGGACCCTCATCTTGTTGCGATTCGCAATGGGACAGCCCGACGCGCTGCAATCAATTGTCGTTTTTGTTCACCCATTCTTATTACTGTGCCCCGGCCGATCGGCCGGCGGCTCGCCTTTGTTCGGCCTGTTCGCGCGTGTTCAAGGGGTGGCGGGGGGAAATTAAATTAGGGACTCGACTCCTCGACGTGAGATTTCGTTGTTATTGAATTTCATCTGTGTGAATATGTAGATGTTGATTTAAACGGGGACGTTTGTATGCAGGCGATTTTCATTTAAGTTAATTTTTTTTTTATAATAAAAAAAAAAATCTAGATTTGACTGTTAACGTGTAAGTCCGTTGTTGATTTCTCTTTAATGTGCGCTACTTTGTTGTTGCGGGAATCGTGTGTAAGTAAAATACCTAGTACCGTTTATTGATAATTCAAACTGATATTTATTCGATCGATATTAATTTATTACATATTAAAGTATGAAACTTGCTATGTACACTCGACCGGAATAAATTATTGTAGAGCATGCAGAACATTTTTTAAATATTTATATATACTTATTAGAAATTTACGGACAAAGACCTTAATATAAGTGCAAAGTATAGAAAAACAAAAAGTAATGTGGTATCATTATAGTTAATTATAAATGAAACTAATTAATTAAATGTTTGAAGATATTACAAGCTATAATGGTACGTTGAAGTGGTACGGTAATACCCAGCTGTCTTATCATTTGTTATATGGAATTTTATCATCGCTTTAAATAATTAATAATTATTGTACATATATCTTTATTTTATTATATGTTCCAATCGAATGCGATATAGAATGAACACAGAAAACGCAAAATAAAAACGAACGCTAACTGGAAAAGAAATAAAACGAAGGAACGTAAATAAATTCGAAAACAGAAAAAGAGCAAAAAACAGGAACAACACAAGCACAACGAAGAAAGTTTCCTTGAACGTCTTTGCGTCGATTTACCTGCGATGCGAGAGGAATTTGCCGGTTGCATGGCCAGATCCGTCGCAGCCCGGGATAGGACATCTGTTGTGAAGCCCGCAGCGGAATCCCAGAATCCAGCAGCAGGAGAGACGGAGACAGAGAGACCCAAGCGAGTCGAGTGCGAGAGAAGGAGGCGCGCGTGAGCGTGAAACGAGCGGAAACCGCAAGATATTAGTCAGCGTCTTAGCCCTTTAAACTCGGCTCGAGTCGTGAGGGATAGGCGCGTTCCCCTTTTGCAGCGCAAGCAAGCCCTTTAAAGGAACCGCCCTCCGGTTTACGCGTATACGTGCGCCGAGCCGAGCAATCGAGTGCATTCGCGCTCGTAATGGGCGCGTCAAAAGCGCGCACGACGGACGGATGACTCGGATGGGCTGGAAGCTGCCGATTTCGATAGATTCGACGAAAATGACGGAAGGAACGTCCGAGCTGGCTCTAATGCAGATCTTACAGTATTTGGCTTACGAATCAAAATTTCGCTTCAGCTTAATCTACGCGGACTTATGTATATTAAAAATTGTAATAGATTTTACTGAAGCGACTGGAAATTTTTCAATGTATTTTGAATGATTTTTCAAGTTTTACGATTTTTACCAGAAAAGCTCTGTCGTTTTAACCTAATAATTCTCGTAAAATTTAACAAAGCTTTTCTTGTGAATGATTTTTACTTAAAAATTTCCAGAGTTTGCAAATCGTCTCGTTATTACGTTTTTCACGCAAGTTTTACTGTGAGCTCCGCTGTAAATTTTTACCAGAGAATTCTCTTAGTGTATCATTCTCTTTTTTTCATTTTTCAAATTTGTCCTCACTTCTTCACTAAAAGCTATGCTAAGTTTTCACGTCAGTATTCATCTCCACGAAGTACTTTTTGCTTTTTTGCATCATTCTCGTATTATTTATAATAAATAAAATTGCGCGGCAGTGAAAATTTACGTAACGCAAATAAAGCAGTTCCGTAAAAATATAAAATCGTATACCCAAAATGCCAAACAATAAGACGGCGTAAACCGAATGCGCGTCAAAGTTCCCGGCGGCGATATAAAGGGGAGCGTCGTTACGCGGGGCAGTGGACGCGCGTAACCCGTCGCTTCGCGCCGGCGTTTTATCCCGTCGGCGAAACTTTATAACCGCTCGTATAAGGCGGCCTGATAAATTTTATTATTGCTGCGTAATACTGACCTGAGAGGCTCGGAGTCCTGTCCGTCTCGGGGCTTGCTCTTGGGCTTGTTGGCCCGGGGGCAGCCCGAGAGGCTCCTGTGGGACGAGTAATTTCCCGTGACGTGGCCGGAGCCGTCGCATCCCGGCGTTGGGCATTTCAGCTCCTGCGAGTGCGCCTGGATCTGCGAGCGATCGGCTCGCGGGCATCCGGAAAGACTGTAAAAGACAGACCAGACCGCGGGGCGGACGGTTAGTTACGGCTGCCGAGGATTTTCATGCCGCGCCATGAAGAGGCCGCGCTGCAACGTTTTATGAACTTTTTGATGGTCCAGTTGGGACCGGCGCTTTTGGCAAAAATGCTTTTTCAAACTCTCGGGAGCTTGCACGTAATGTTTCGGCGGAGTTACAGCGGGCGGGCATCCTCGTGGCTTTGAGCGAACGCACACCTCATAAACGTCCAGAAATGGCATAGTTAATACATCGCATGCAACTTACGCGACGTTGCCAGAGGACGTCATGATTCGCGGCGTGTCTATATCACTTAAAATTATTTAATTGTTAGTCTTAAAATATCGTGAAGGGCTTCGTGATTTTTCTCGTACTCGTTATGCTACTTCAAGGGCAGTTTGATTGGCGGAAATCAAACTGTCGCTGTATAGGATTGATAATTCCATTGTCGGCTTGACTGCGGTGAAAACTTTTTCGTGGAATCACGCGTCCAGACTCAATGAGAACACAAAATGAATTTAAATATATATACATGCAAATGGCAACGCCGTGTTCCATTCGGATCACTCATGAGATGTCGCTCGTAAGATTGAATACTTTGTAAATTGTCTAGCGAATTTTCTTTTATACGAATAAGAGAAGAACTTCAATCTTAATCTAAGAACATTGAAGGGAGAGCGGGGAAGACACTCATACCTGACCCCAGTGAAACTCGCCGATTGCCAATTGTATAATTTACATGTTGCTTATTTTCGTTATTTTTTGCGATTTGCGTCTTAGAAATGGTCCACAAAAATTATTTTGTTATTATGTGTGCTAAAGAAAGTTGCAATCTGAAAAATTGCATGATTTTTAGAGTAGAAAAGATTGATTATGATGAATTCTTCACGTTTACAGATTTAAGAAAATTTTCTATAACGCAAATCAGTCACAAAAAAATTTTGATCGACGCATTAACGATTTAGCAATGACATGATCATTGACTTAGTCCGCTACAATACTGCCCACTCGAGGCTGGCATGATAGGCAAACGATGCCCTTTTGCAGACATTTTTATTTGATGAGGCGCATTACACAAGTAAATATTCTTTTCGATTTCGCCATCCCTTTTCTTAGGGGTCGGGTCTAAAAATGGAAGGAGGTGTCATTCAACACGAAAACTCATCTACACATTTGATATACAAGTAATAATATTTAAATACGTTATTGAACAAAATAAAATAGTCACGAAATTTTAAATAATTAGTGAGATACAGTAAATAAAGTACAATAGAGAAATTAGGAATCAAGAACAATCTATGATGCAAATCTTCACAATTGTTCTGCAGATGTATGTATCTTGAAGTAAAATCAACTTGAATGAAATTCAAAATATGGTGTATAATAAAATACTTTAAAAAAATTAATAAAATAAAGCAACGTAAAAAAAATAATCACTGTTATATAATTGGCTCAAATCAAAAGAGCAAAATAATTACTATTTTCCAAAGAGTAATTAAAGTGATTATCTTGTTTTGCGTATACTTCGTGATCGTATTGCTTGTCACGTGTCGCTCTGTGATTATCGTGCGTGTTGTGTCATACAAAAAAAAGGGGCGAGAGATAAGAGAGAGATTAAAAGAAAGATATAAGTATATAATATGATATACGAGAGAAATAAAGGTATAAAAGTTATACAATTGTTGAATTAAAAAAAAATAAATAAATAAAAAGAGGTCCGTGACTACGGCTCCGTCAAGCGAAATTAAGCTGCCTTGCCTTCTGTGGGTAGCGTAGTTTCCCGAGACATGACCCATGCCATCGCAGGAGGACGTGGGACACTGTATCAGCTCCTTGCCGTCGCGACCGCGAGGGGCGGCCCGGGGTCCGGCCCCCGCAAAATTCAATGATTGTCTTCTCATATTCATACTGCATCGAACACATACATCATCAATCAGCAGGGTAGGACGTGGTGACGCGAGCCTCACGGTAAAGTGATTTATCGGGGGGAGACACCGCGTGTTTGCCCCTAATTTGGTTACTCCGGGGTCACGTTCGCGAGACGTGTTTGCCCTTTGCCCTTTTTTTAAGGATCCGCTATATTCACGTTCGAATATCGATACATACATGTATATAAATGAAATGCTTTTATTAAAAAAATATATTTTAAAGTGCCTCCCTTTGGCTTATCAATTGGGCATTCTTTAATCAATATCCTTTTTATATAGTAAAATCTTCTTGAGCATTTATTCTCTCAATTTTAATAAAATTATTTAATAGAAAACTGCAAAATATTTAGATAGTCCAAGAAATTTATGATTACTTTACTATATAGTTTATTTATATAAACGTAGAATTCTTTGATGATTCAAATTGAAATTGAATTGAATTCGTAAATTAAAGCAATATACACCATTTATTTAATCAAGTTTCTTTTTCATAGATTTGCAGGATACTATGACTACTTTTTTTAGAAGAGGATGATTTAAATTTTATGAATACTTTATGTTATTTTATCCACAAAATATTAAATCTGACTACTGATTTTCTTGTAAAAAATCATACCATTCCATTCGTGAACATCATCAACGTCGTCATTTCATCAACAATTATTTTAAATTAAAAGCTTTGCTAAACTGAATTAATTCCACGGTAGGACTAAGTGGTCTAAAAAGCTTCATCAGCCTCAAAGCTCCTCTCGCAGCAAAAAAAGCCTATCCTGCCGGCCGACTGTCCTCGAGCGCAAAAAATTATGAAAAGCGAGTTCGAGTGGCTCCGAAAGTCCAAGACCGGTCCGGCACTCTCGGCAAAGTTTGATTGCATTTCCTGATTTAACGGAACATATGAAAAACGCCGAAAGCTCGCGCGCGCCACTCGAGTCCGCGTCTCTGCCTATATACACTCGGGCATTCGGAGGTGAAGAGTGAGAGAGAGAGAGAGAGAGAGGGAGAGAGAAGAGAGTAGAGCAGAGGAGAGGAGGTTCTTGCCGGGGTGGGCTATGAGAAAGCTCGATGGCCCTTGAGTGGCCGCGATATTGCTCGAGCCGGGGACTTGAGTGCAATCACGCGGGTTGCCTACCAAAGCGACGTCTAACCGTTTTCGCTGGCCGCCGGAATGAAGAAAGAGGAGGAGCGCCGCGTCCTACTCTGACTTTGTCTCACTCGAGAAGATTGAGATGGAGGGTATATTACATATGTGCGCCCCTGCAACGGTAATGCGAGCGCGGACTATCCTTTAGTGGACTCGTGTTTTTCGCCGGTTTTACGCAAGCCCGCAACTCGTCGACGACTCTTTCGCGTTTTTATCCTGTCGTTTACTTTGCTCTCTCGCTCTGTCTCTTTTTCGCTTTTTCCATCTTTTTCTCGTTTATGAAGAAAAGTACTACCGCGCGAATATTTACGGTCGAGAGCGATTTTCGTGAAATTACGATTTTATGAGACTTGCCAACACTTTTATTGATTTGGAAAAAACTTATTTCTATCAGTCATGCTTTTGATCAATGAATGAATTATTTCAAGAGAATCGATGATGTATTAATAGCGTATTTTGATTGATTCTCAAAAAAAAAGTAGATAAAATTTAATGACGTAGTAAATTCTCAGTGAGTTTGCAACGGACGACGGATGATGAACATCTGAAATCATTAGCTGTTGCACTAAGCAAACAAATCATATTAATTTCTTTTTGATTTGAAAGCACTGTATGCAGTATCGAAGCTATAATCGGCGTCCAGATCAAAAGGAGCTTTTCGACAAGGATTGGTTCGACGTATTGCTTTCTTACAACTCGATACACTTATTCCAAATGAATGGCGATAATTACGTTGATTTACACTTAATTGCCAGCCGTAATGGCTGGTCATATTTTCAAGCTTGACCGGTGCGATGGAGAAGAAAGAGAGCCCGTCGATATAAAAGTTTTTCACCCTGACGTGAGCGGCGCAATACGTTTAGATCGAAAGAGTATATATATAATATCCGTATGGCGAAACGGCAATATCGGCGGGGGTCATTAATAACGCCGAAGTACTGCACGATATCGGCTGGATCCGGGGCGTTTCCACGCTGCACCGTACGGCAGCGAATTTGCGCAAAGGGGATGAAGGAAGACGAGTTTTTGAGAGGCGACCTGCTGGCTAGTCTCGTTTGTAACATACTTCAATGAGATTCGCGTCTGATTCCTATCCCTCTTTATCTAAGATGCGTTCTTTCAAAAATCCCTATATGGTTCATGGGCTTTCTTTTTATTAGATAATCAAGATTTTATGATTTTAATAAAGAATTTAGAATTACAAAAAAAATATAGAATTAATTATTTCATTACCTCTGTCACTGTTTTTTATTTTTTTTAAAGAAAGGAATTTAAATATTCATAAAGAGATACACGACAGATTTTTTTTTATATTTAGTATTTGATAATTTTATTTAATAGGTTTTAATGAAATTTTAATTCATCAATTTTTATAAATCACATTATTCGAATTTAATCAGATAGACATACAGCATCCGCATACGATCAGGTAGAACAGTCGGTAATTTGCATTAAATTATGCCAGTTGCACGCGAAGCTCATCGAAGCTTATTCCGATCTCTCGAATTACGGCGGCCAACGCGGGACGGCCAGTGCGACAGTGTCAAAATGTTCCGGCCTGGCTCGCGAAATTACGCCGGATCAGTGAGACAGTGGCGGGCGCTCTGAATGCGCGACAAATTTGACGCGGACCGACGAATTTCGATGAGAGAAAGGGCTGGCCGAGCCCGCTCCAGCGGGTATAAAGAAGGGGCCGAGGGAGAGAGAGAAAGAGAAAGAGAGTTTTCCCGCGACGTCGAGGTGTTCCAGCTTCTAACCCCGCCGGGACGCTCCCGCCCCATAATCCAGTGCGGTGGCAACTGATTATACCCCGACCTCCACCGGCATCGACCTTATCCACCCCTTCGAAAGCCGCGTCTCTCTCGCTCTCTCTCTCTCTCTCTCTCTCTCTCTCTCTCTCTCTCTCTCTCTCTCTCGTTCACAGCATCTCCACAGCCGCCGCCGAGCTTTACGTCAATTAGAATAAGGTTGGCACTTTCGCCTACGAAGAGTAATTACTTTAATTAACAAAATGGAGGTATGCGCCCGCGAGGAGAGGGGAGAGGAGGCGAGAGGCTTAGCTTAGCTGGCGGCGCTCCTCGATTGCTCGCGAGGAACCGCGAGAATCGCGCGCGCGCGCGCCCTGGAATTGCCTTGTGCGCGCCTCGCGGCCGCCTGTGTGTATACTTGTATGCGCGGGCGGAACGATGCCTCGGCGTTATATTGCGTTATACGCGGGGGAAAGAGGCGGCGGACGTGCTCAAGTGTTCGGGCGAGATACGCGGCAAGTTTCGAAAGCTCCGCCGCCGCTGGGCTTTTTAACGAATTAAGCGCGTGTATAGACTTCGCCTGCCGGGACGCTCTTTTCTTGCCGCGGCACCACTGTGTAGGCTGCGAGGCCGTTTTTTTTTTTCATTTTTTTTTTACATTCTTATTAACGTGCGGGAGGGTTGTAACGCTTGGCTCTGCAATTCGCTGCTCTTTCGGCTTGCTGATTATGTTTTAATGAAGGTACAGAGCCCCTCTTCTTCTTTTTTTTCGTAAGAACGGATTTATGAGAGGATTTATGATTCGAGATGTTTCGTCGAGGGAAACATTTAAATGCTTTGTTATAATTGTTGATGAATCTGTTTGGCAATGTTTCGCTGTTAATGCCCTGTACTTAGTTATGCCATTTTAATTTTGACTATTATTTATTACTCGTGCTTGTAAAAAGTATTCAATTAACGATCTTCTCGAATTAAAATTATTTTTATCCGAGGTCTTTTAAAAAAAGTTCCTAACGAAAACTCTTGAAAAATTTCGATTTGAAAAGATCGTTAAAATCATTATTCGCTCTTTTCTACATAAATTATTTATTTTACGATTATACTATTAATTGGTGCTATACTTCGATTTTTTCTTTAACACCGAAAATTGAAGAAAGTATTTCATAAATCGGTAATCAAGTTAACAACGCCACTCTGAAGGAAAAAAACTTCAATAGCGCCGATAACGAAAAAAACATGCCGATTACGTGTCGGCGTACTGGAAAACCTGGAGTCGAAACGGCGCAATCCTCGATCTCCCGGTTGTTCGAACACAAAAAAAAAAAAAAAAAAAATAACGAAGTCTGACTTTCAATCGCGTGACCAAGCCGACATGCATGTCGACTTCTGCGTACGAGCGTCGACGACGGCCGATCTCGCCTCGAAGGCCCTGGGGGGAGAAAAAAGTCGGCTTACCTCTCGTCCTTGCCGGAGGGCTTGTCGAGAGGGCCGATCGTGTGCTGAGGCGGCGGCATGCTGTAGCAAGGCGCGGGCGTGTAGCCCGCCGGTATTTGGTAGCCGGAGGTGACGGGACCCCCGGGGTAGCTGCCGCCGCACTGGTAGCCCGCCGACGGATACGGCGTGTACGTGTTGCCCGGGTACTCCGCCTGAACGCCGCTCATTCCGTAGCCGGGGTGAGGACTCATCGGCCCGTAACCTGAAATTTAGGAATTTGTTGCGTTTTTTGCTGTTAATACTTGTCTTTTCGCGATGTCTGACCATAATCGTCTTATACTACTTAAAATGTTACTTTTCCTTATTTGTTCAGATTTTTAAAGATGCTACGTATTTTTTGGGTTTGAGCAAGTAAATATTTACTTATTCTACAATATTAATTGTTAATGTATTATTTCATAGACTTTTGAATGACTTTTGCATGGGTTAGACGTATTTAGAGAGTAGAAGAAACATGCGGTAATGAATAGTAGGTTCCACCGAAAAAAGTCAAGTTTCATGGATATCTCGGAATTGAATAAAAGAAATCTACGCTAGTATTTAATTGCTTACTTCTTTGTAGTAAACAATGTATTAATTAAACTTTAATAGAATTTTCTATTTCCTCAGTATCAAGCAATCCTTTGTATACACTGAAAAAAAAAAAAGAAAAAAGAAAAAAAGAAAGTGAGGGTATAAAGCCTTAGAATTTTCATTAAAACGAGCCGGTATTCCTGGACAGAATACGCCGGCGATGATCAACAAAAAACACTCGGTCTTCATTGTGACAAGTTCGCTGAGCGGTTGATTAACCGTTGTTAAGTCCGCACCCGCTCGTTCGTCGCTGCAGCGCCCGGCAGAGGAAGAATTGCACGGCGCGGCGCAAACATTTCACGTAGTCCTCTCCCCCTCCCAGCCGAAAAAAACATCGGAACGCGCGGCGTAGGTATTGCGCGACATCCGTGTATGTTTCAATTTCAATAACTGCTCCCCAGCGTCGGGACGCGGCGCGTCGGACTTCTGCCGGGAAGCGCGACAGAGTCGGGGCTGCGCGCACACGCCCACGCGAAATATTGATAATTAACAATGACCCGTTGTGCACCCGCCAAAGAGCGACAGAGATGTGGGGAAAGAGGGAGGACCGATGTACACGGGCCAAGGTAGACGCGAGAAACCGGAGTTACGTGTACAACAGTCGCCGGAAAATGAGAGCGAGCGGGGGCTGGAAAAAAAAGAGGCAGAGAGTGAGAGAGGCCGGGCGAATTTTTATTCGGCAGTTGTAAGCGCGCACCGCGTACTCGCCTCGGGGGAGAGTCAGTGCGGGGGTCTTTGTTCTATTCCCGATATATCGCGCCGACGGGGCTTGTATGTGTACACCTGCATACACACGGAGGCATGTACACACGGAAGCGAGTCCGCACACTGACGGTCCCTTTCTCCGTGAGCTCGCGAGAGCGGCTGGTGTCGCTGCAGCACGTCGGCCAATGTAATGACACGCTACCCGACAATGTATTCATTTCGACTAGTACGTGTCTCACGCAAATTTATAGCGAGCGGGAAAAAGGCAGGAGGGCCGTGCATATGCCACCGAGCGCTCCTCCGGAGCTGGCTTTTCATCAGCGAAGCGAGAGAAAAAAAAAAAAAGAAAAGGGGGCGGTTTTCTGACTTTTGCCAGGATCGTAAATGTGGGCCACTGTAATATGCTTGGCTGCTGGATATATTGCACAGTGCGGAGAATGGAAGGTCTATTGTCCTTTTTTCTGTTCTGCAAGAGTTTGTTGGAGGAAACGTTGTGTTGACTACTTTTTTTATTTGTGGAAATTAATAATTTTAGAATTTTCTTTTTAATTTAAGTTTTAATGGAGTCTTCACTGCTACAATTGCTTTTTTTCTAAAAAGAGTCGTTATTGTGTGAAATGATGGTTATTCAATTACAAAAGAAATAGTATTGTATCGTCGAAAAACAAAGGTAAATTTTTTGTATAAACTCTTCTGTTCTACAATAGGATCGTCTGTTACTACTGAAATTGTGGGATATTAATATATTCTTCGCGAGCTTTTTAATGGCATTCAATTTTTTCAAGGCAAATACTTTTCAGAAGTACACTTATTCATAATAAATAATAATATTTTCTTTATTTCTGTATTTATACACTTATTGATTTTACTTTTCTTATTCTATATTTTCATACACAATTCATTTTCTTAATTATTCTTTCAATGTACCAATTATTAATAAAATCACACCAATATACTGCAAAATAACATTTTCATCGATAAATATAATAAAAAAAAGAAAAGAATGCCATTTCTCTCGATAAAATAAAGAAACAATCGTCTACAGAAAACTCACCGGTAGGATCTCGATAAGCGTCCATGTAGTGTGATCCACCGCTGTCGGGTGTGCTCTCGCGACTGTACGCCGCCGCGTGGACACCCGGCGGGGGGAATCCTGGCACAGGCCTTATTCCGCCGCTGAAGTTGACCGGCTCGTTCGCCGTGGAGAAGTCGACGGGTTCCGTTTGCTCTTCGATCGGCCGGGGCGCCGTAAAACCCGCGCCCACGGGCACTGGCACGCCTTCTGCGTGCGCCGTCGAGTACTGCGGACTTGGTGCGCCGCTATTTTTACATTCAAAAATAAATTTTCATTACTTTCACATTTATCTAAGAAGCTGTCTATTTTCAATTCTAAATTTCAAGTGATATCCACTAATTTTATTTTATTTGTTTAAATAAAAATTAAATAATGACTTGACGGTTGAAGAATGAACTTGAAATGCAATAAAATTAAATTTTACTGTATAAAAACTGTAATCTTTCCAAGAATTATTTTGACTAATGAGTTTTCTGTTTCAAGTATATTTTTCATCTCAATTATTTTTCAGTAAATTCTCTTACTTTAATTGATTGATTAATTAATGTTGCTAATAAATTAGAATAAGCAATTTTTGTTTACTAAAAAAAAAAAAAAAAATTGAATGACTGAGATTTTAAAGGTGTGTTTTGTCTGCAAACACGAAATTAATTAGGCGGCGATGATTTCGAGGGTGAGAAAGCTCGGCGTTACCTGTGCAGTCTGTTCACGCTGAGGTCGAGGGTCTGGCCTTGGGGACTGGGTACTTGGGGGCTCGCCGTTAGGTGCGGACTGGCTGCAGCTTGAGGGCTACCGCCGACAGTTTGGCCGCCGCCGTACTGCGGACTGAGACTATTCGAACCGTAGGGTGGTGCCTGCGCCATATAATAGAATAATTTCAGTTAGCGCTTTCCAACCTCGAATGTATAATCCTTAATTTGCAACCGACGAAATTCCGAGGCGATGAGACGCCTGCGTGATATGAATTCGTTATCGTGCCCAATGAAATCGTAATGTTCCATTATCCCGCAGGAAAGAAGTTTACATGCTCAAATCTTCGCAGAAATCTCTGTAGAATAATTGTCTACACAAATTTTTTACGAAGTGACTTTTGTCCTACGGGATTTTTTATAATGCACTTTTTTTGTAATAATTTAATATTTGTATACTTTGATACTAAAGTGAAAAAAATTTGTGTTCACCTGCGGACTCGTTGACGTAACGCTGGAAGTAGATAAATCCATGACTGATCCGCCAGGTGATGTTGGTGGTCCTCCGGCAGGTTTTTGCATTTGTTGAACTTGGGCTACTGTCACGCATTTAACTGTTAGTAAAAAAAATGATATATACATTATTTTATGTATGTTTCGCTGCAATCTTTTTTTTTCTTAACGGATTACACAATATTTTCTTAAATAAATAAAATTAGTAGTCCAATTTTTTACTTGCCTTTAAGCGAGACTCGCTTTAACTTTTCACAGCTAATTATCTCGTTATCATCTATGTAATATGGATCAGTATCTAAAGAATTACAAGTTTTTAATAACACAAATACATATGAAATGTTAAATTAAGTCTCGCTTCAAATATCGTATGACTAAGCGATTATTAATTGTAACAATATTATAATACAGAAATCATAAAAAGCTATTCAATCATTGAATCATTGCCACTTTATAAGAGTTAAAAATATAAACATATAAGCGCGGTCGAGTAATCATCGAAACACTCTGACAATTGACTTTTTTCAAGTATAACGAATCGAATTGAAATTTGCGAAATCACTTTAACTTCTCGCAACTAATTGTAATAATCTATTCAAGCTATTCAAGCATTGAATCACTACCGCGTAAAAAATAATAAATAATAAATTTGAACTTCTCTCAAACTCACCGTCTTCGGTCTTCATCATCCCAGCGACACTAGCGGCAGCCATGGCCATCTGGTGCTGCTGCGCCGCGGCGGCAGCCTCCTGGTGGTAGACCCTCTCCTGCTCCTCGGGCGTCATGCCCGTCTGGCCCAGGTAGTACATATTCGCCCTCGAGTGCAGCTGCTGTTGCTGCTGCTGTTGCTGCTGTGGTTGTGGCTGAGGCTGTAAGGGCGCGCAAGGCTGGGTATCGTACCGCTCGTAGGCCGCGGCAGCGCCAGGGTCATAAGGTCGGTGGTTCGCGGCGCTGGCCACCGCCGCCTCGTAGCCGCGCGCCGCGGCGATTTCGTTGCCGTAAGTGACAACCGGCCGGGCGATGTTCGCCGCGCCCGGATGCTGCATGTAGCCAGTGGCGCGGGCGTGCTCGGTGCGCTGATGGGCATAAAGGTCGTCCCCGGCGTTGGCCGCCGCGGCGGCGGCTGCGGCTGCGGCCATCATCGACGACTCGTACGGCGAGCGCTGGGCCATCTGGTGACCCATCCTCGAGTCCTCGACCATCGTGGGCATGGGGTAGGCTACGGCGGGCTGCATGGGCAGCACGTGGTGGGCGGAGGGGTGCTGCTGTTGGGGCTGCTGCTGGGGTGGTTGCTGGCCCGGGTGGTGTATCGTGGCGCCCATGCCGCCGGTGCGCGGGGCGCCCATCGCCTCCATCGACGACATGGACGAGGAGTTGGAGTCCTGGTTGAGGTAGGAGTCGTAGGCGGATGCCTGGCGGACGTTGGGTGGCGGTGGCGGCGGGGGTGGCGAGTTGCCCACGCGGCAGGAGGTCGCGTCCTCGGTTTTCGGCACCAGGAGCTCTTGGCTGGCGTTCTGGCGGTTTGGCAGGCCGGCGTTGCAGCAGCTCGCCGAATTCGAGCTGTTTTCGCTCTTTGGCACTACTTTGTTCACGTTGCTGCGTACTTGGTTGCTGTCCTCCGGGGTTTTCGGAGGCTTCACGTTCAGACCCGCTGCTTTGGTGGCCGCGTAGTAGTCGTACGTCGGGGAGGACATGACTGACTTGGAATCCTGCTGCGTCGAGGCGCCATATTGAGAATAGAGTTTGCCGTCCAGTGTTGGGGGTAATAAGTTCGTACTTATGTACTCCGGAGGTATTCCTGACACTGGTAAATCGAAATTTTTTTTTTTTTTAACATTTTATACAATTATACTGAAATTTCATTCACATTTTTATCAAAAGAAAATAATTTCACCTACAATTATTTCTGTTCTATTTTCTTTAGATAAAAATATGAATTTATGAATACCTAAATCAACGAAGAGAATTACAATTTAATTTCATCAACAAAACTTCTATCATTGATTTAGATTTCCAATGTATATATTTAGTTGTAGATGTGTTTTAAACTTTTATTTTAATGTAACACCCAAAAGCAAATTAAATGGCGATATTTACAACGAACGAATTCTGTGAATCCATAAAACTACTCGTGTAAACTAATGTACTATATAAAGCTTACGAAAAAAATATAACTCTGTTATCAGTTAAAAATAAGTTACTCGTAGTGTAACACAATTTCGATCGTTCTATTCTAAGAAAAAGTGAATTACATAATTGTGATACAGTATTACTAAAGCTAATTGTTCGATCGTTTACAGTATAAATACCTTAAATAAAAAAGTCGTGATTTAATTAAAGATATCAATTGAAATCAGAGAAATATAAGATACTTTTTACATAAGGTATTTCTATGCTCGATTTAGTGAATTCTCTACAAATAACGGCCTCAAGCGAGTACTACGCATTTGCAATGTCTTGGTCGGCTGAACGTACTTGCTTTTGTGTTCAATTATCGCCGAATCGGATCGGTAATATCATGAGTTCGGTCTCGGGGGAGTTGAATAATCGCGCACTGCTTAGCCTTACCTTGAGCCTTGTGTCGCGCCTCGCGAGCGGCCTGTTTATTGGCCGCGGCAATGGGGCATCCGGACAAGCTTCTATGCGTATTCCGATTGGAGCTGACATGGCCTCGGCCGTTGCAACCAGGCGTCGGACATTTCAAAATAGTCTCATGCATCGCCAGAACTGCGAGAACCCAGACACGTGTTTGCGAGGTTATATGTGGACACGTCCGACGTTTTAACAATACACATGATTCGAACGCACACTTAGAATTTCTTTTTTTACAGTGAACCTCTTAGTTTCTTGCCTTTCTTCCACAAATTTGAGTATAATAAATTGCGTTTCTTTTTCTTTCTTATCAAAGTGATAATAAAAAATTTTTAATTAAAAATCTCTAACGACTTCATGAATTAATTTTTTTTTTTTTTTTTTTTTTTGTAGAATCATTGAAAGTGATGGTGAACATGAAAATTAATAATTAGAATCACGGAGAACGAGGGTGAAAAAGGTATCATAAGAAACAGTGAATGAAAAAAGTATCAGAAACAAAAATAATTTGTAAAAGAAAGTGAAATTAAGCAATGTCACGGATGTCAACACAAATTTTTCGGATACGTACAATAATTATAGATAATATTCAGCGGGTAGAGAGTAAAAAAAAAATACAAGAAAAGATGCAATCAATTGAGATAAAAAATTATACACAATACAATAAACTGTATTAATTTGTGTCTGTGATGAGGCCTAATTTTTTATTATTAAATTTCTTTTTTCTTACACTTTTAAATTTGAGTACTTTACAAGAACCGCGTGTATCAGATCAAAATTGTTTTATTTACATTTTTTTTTTAATGTTCTTATAATATGAAAAAAAAGAAACATTTCTATTTTGTAAAATTTAAATCAACTAACTAGTATATTGTTAGATTTTAAATGTATAAAATGAAAATTATAAAAATGTGATGATGCAAAATAAAAAGTTATTATAAACACTTATCGCAAGAAATATTTATTCAAACAAAGTATAGGAGAAAGAAAAATCCGTCTAAAAGAAAATCTTCGTTCTCCATGTGACTTTATCTACAGAATTCGAAATTAATCAGCCAAACAAACGTACACGAAATGAAGGAACAAGTGAACCGCAAAGTTTTGATGAATTTGCCAGCCGCTCTGTATTATACTCAAACGCTGAGATATAGAGAAGGAGAGAACCTCACTTTCTGATTCTGGCGTGTGCGCATGCCACCCAAGCTCGGGGATGACTTCGCCCGTGTCTCGGGGTCTCGAGTTCTCCAGAGTTATGATATTTATAATAACGGCAACATAACCAAGTCAAGTGTGGATGATAATTCTCTACTGAACAAATTGAAAACTACAAAAAAGAACAAATGGATAATATAAACCAAATAAAGAGTAAAGAAAAATATAAGTGAACGCAGTAAATAAAGCTCTCTACCCCGCTAACAAAAAAGCACAAAGAATTTTTTTTTTTTTTTGTAAAAAAAATTTTTTTCAAAAGAAACTATAGAACAGTTAGACACACATACACGTAAAACACGGGTGCACACGCGTGACTTTGACTTTTGGTGTAGGGAGAGAAACGTGACGACGTTTATCCACTGTCACTGCACACCGCACAAAACAAAGTTGTGAAAAAAATATCGTGTATAAAGCCGTGTTTTCTATATTGGTGATGTATAAGCATACAATAATTTTGGCTATTTAAAGAAAAAAAAATACTAAAGCTGTGCTTTCGCGCTTATAGTCTAATGTTTAAGACAGTAGGAACGTGTCATTTTCTCTCCTGAATTTTGATGAAAAAAAAAAATGTAAAATAAAGATTCCCACGTTCCTATTCGGTTTTGCAATATATATAATATATATAGCTACGTTACGAAATAACGCGAGAGTTAATTAGAGCAGCGGTGATACTCACTTTCTGGCGTTAATTTATCTTTGCGCGGACAACCGGATAAGCTGAAAAAGAAAAAATACAGATACAGAAACCGGGCTAATTAAGAACAATTTTTCATTGAAAATTAAAACTTTTCCTGTCGCATATGTATATACTTGGCTCTCGATTATTCTCAAAACATAGCATTTATTTATAAATAATGAAGAATCTTCTAGTTAATTGCGCAATTTATCCATTAGAAAGCAAAAATTACACCAATACATTTGGCATTAAAAATATAATTCTAAGGGTTAAGGCAATATTATAATTTATTTTTCAACATGCCTAGTTGACTTAAGTCGCTTTATTTCTCACTTATTATTCGTAAAAGTTGCTATACTGAATTTAACGTCGATAAAAGTTTTGCTTCGAGGCAAACGTAACGTCCTTCATGCTAATTAGTGCAATTATCCTCTTATAATATTACAAGCGTATGCATTTTCTTTATTTATAAACACGACGCTTAAAGTCGGATAATGCATACACTCTGATGTACATATTTTCATAAGAAACAAATAAAACTTTACTCTTTCAACAAATACAAAGAAAGTTTAAAATTTGTTTGTAAATCTTGAAATTGAACTCATTGACGGCCAATATTTGGCCTTTAATTGAACGTCCGAGGAATGCCCGCGCGCATTGCAGCTGCAGGGCAGCATGAATCGGCATTAACCTAATCGGCATGGAGGAGAGAAACGTGCGGCGCAGGTAGGCAGTTAATTCCGGGCGATAATTACTTACCTGCGATGGTGCGAGTAGAGTCCAGTCACGTGACCCTGGCCCGTGCAGCCTGGGGTCGGGCACTTGTTGCCCTCTGCAACAAATCAAACCACCCCCGTGGTCTCTGCCTTTAGTCCATTAAACGCACCTCTGTCTCTCTCTCTCTCTCTCTCTCTCTCTCTCTCTCTGTCGCGTTCTCACTGCCCACGGCACGAGGGCGAGCGCAGGCGAGAAAGAGAGAGACGTCCGCATTTCGCACGAGTGTCCGCACGTGCCGTTCGTCAATTCGTATCAATAATCGCCATCGCCAGTTATACAATTTATATGTGAAATTTTCAGTGGTCAGCTAAAAGCCCGGTGTATGCCAGTTTAATCACCGTTAAACGATCGCGCTACAAGTGCCGCATTGAGCGCGATGATGAATGAGGTAGGCGCGAATGAGAAGCATAAAAAAGTACATACACAAATGTATGTCAATGTTATGCAAATTCCTCGCTACAGGATCATTTACGCTTTGCAAAATGTACGTCAATGAAAGTTAAACGTATTTATTTGACTTGCGATGTCGATTATTCACAAAAATTGCTACGCACATTATATACTAATAACTCTTTAAATATGAATAAGTGAAATTTTACTTTAATGCTGCACTATTGTATACTTTATAAGCCTCGAATAAGTGAAAGGTTTATCACGTGAATTTCACTTATTCATATTTAGCGGAAAGGAATCTTACAAGCTAAACTAACGAATTCAATTTTCATTGAAAAAAAAAATCTATAACTAAAAAATAATTTAACGCTAAATCCAACACCCTTCTGAAATAACGGCTGATCTTGTCGCAAGCGGAAGCGTGCGACGGAGTCGAGCAATTACCGTCCCCCTACGATTGATTAATTAGCCGTCCGAGGGATCGCTACCGCCGACGCACGCATCACGCACTGCACCATCCCTCCCCCCCCCCCTTGGGCAAGGATATCGCGTGCGGAGATTTCGTCGCTGCATAAGCACCGGCGCGAATCCGTGAATGGCCCGCGGGATTTAGCCGCGGTCCCGCTTCTAAGCCACGCGAGATTAGCGGCAGAGCCACGGTCAACGCATAACCGCCGGCAAAACAAAGAAGAAAGAGGGTCGACCCTCGCCGCCACCGTCGTCGTGATATCGTGCGCGAAAACAAGGAGAGGCTGCGCTGCGTCGGGGTATAATGTGGAACACGAAGCGATATGCGCGGCTTTACGGGCCTTCGTTTATTGCGCGTTCGGTGAGTTACGATTAGTGTCTCGAGCGATTTCCTGCAAGCTGCGATACTAATTGCCCCTCGGTTTATTATTGCATTATGGTACTACAAAATTAATATTTTTTTTTATTTATTGTAGCAACTGCTCCTAGTTAATAAAATACGGTATTGGAGTTTCTTGAGGAATTCTCGATTAAAATTTCCGTTAATTATCGATGTATACACGAGGAAAGTTTTTGACTACATGTTATCTGCTGATGCATTGGGTATAGATAATTTAGTGTAATTAATTATATTAAGAATTTTTATTGATGTGCATAAGAACTGCAAATAAAATAGTGATTTTCATTTAATTATACGATGGATTCAAATATATTGTAAGTGTTGTTTATTTCAATTCAATCAACTTATTTCTTAAAAATTTAAAGACGGTTTAAATGCAATAATGATACATATAACATTCACACAATACTGATCCAACATCCTACTTTACGTCCACAATATTATTCGACCCTTGCTGCTCTCGATCTAACGATTTATAACTCCCGAACGTAGGCCTCCGCGCAACACCTAATAAGCCTTCATAAAGTCGAGGATTAGGCGGAATTTTCCAGCATTAAACCCATGTCCCGAGCGCGAGATTCGGAAGACGCTCTCTCGGCGTATTTATCCGACATACGTACGTTCATCACGCGCGGCTCCGTGCGACGATGACGGAAGGGCGAAGAGTCGAAGGTTATTTCGAGTAAAGTCAGCGCAAGCAGGGGGAGAGGGTATCGGGCAGAGCGCACTTTTATAAAGTTTGTCGTGTACTAATCCCTCTGGCCCTGATCCTTCCCCCGTCGGCCGGCTGAAACTTCATCAGGCCGTCATTGCGCGTCTTCGATGTGCCCCTCTCTCTCTCTCTCTCTCTCTCTCTCTTTCTTTTCCCTTTTATCCTCGAGAAAAAGAAGAAGAAGAAGAAGAGAGGGAAAACGCGCGGCGCCTCACGGTAAATTGGATTACGATACGTGACGTCATTAGCGGTATGCTTTATTTAGAGCGCGCCGACGGTGAGCGCCGATATAAGCCATTGAAAGCATGGACCGGGCCGCTAATCAACTTTCTCGTCCGCGCGGTGCTCCTTCCCTCTTTTTTTTTTTCTCTTATCGATGCCTAACGGTATTGCCGTCTTCCTCGGTCTCTTCAAACTTTTTGCGACGCTTATTAGCCATCTTTCCTCGGTCTTAAGTCACTCCCGACGTTTTAAAATGTATATAGGACCCTATAATCGAGATCTAATAGTTTTAAATATTTTAACGAGGAGAGTAGTTAAATTTTTGTTTGATTTAACCTATTTTCTTTCGTATACCATCTCATGGAACATCGCGTCTCTCCTTGCCCGATCCATGAAAGTCTACGTCGCCGCCTCTCTTCTATACCGTCTCCAATCGTAATTAGCCCTCGCGGACTCGCATTAATTACATTAGCTCTCGGTCCATTGGAAAATCCTTTCCCGAAGCGAACTCCGACAAAACATTTTTCCTCAAAAGGCTAGCTGTGCGAGGCTCTCGTAAAAAAAAAAAAAGAGGAAAAAAAGAAGAAGAAGAAGAAGGTCAAAGTCTCCGCACAGGCAAAAAGGATCGAATTACGCGAGCTCGCGTCGATTAATTAACCATCGCGGGGTGGGCGAGCCGCGCTTTTAAAGGAGGGAGAAAAAGAAGCACAAGTGGCCAGCGGCGAAAGCGCGGCACGCGCCCGTCCTTCCGGTCAAGCGGCAGCACGGGGTGCTAGTGAATACCGCCACGGCACGCGCCACCCGGACGTCTGAATAGACTTGTAACGAGCCGTCCGGACCTTTTTTCTCCGGCGGAGGGTGAGCCGCGGCGAAAGACGAGGGAAAAAAAAAGAGGTGAAGGGTCGGGAGCGAGAGAGACGGAGAGAAAAAAAAGCGAGGGCGGGCGAGCGGATCGGGCGAAGGTGTGTGCGTATAATCGCGTTATTTCGTAGCAATTTGGAGGCAAGGGTCGCGCGTAAACAGCGTGATTGTTTTATTCATACGTCCCGGTGTATTATGCGCTCGGCGTAATGAACACGCGGCGGCCGCTGCGGATGGCACGACCCTTATCCACTTGTCTTATCGAGGAGAGAGCCGCTGCGTCGCGCTGCCTTTTACCGTTTTAATTTGCGTGAGGGAAAAATGTCACTTTTCCGTGATAAGGCCGCGCTGTTTGCCGCGAATTTTGCGAGGTGTACGCTTCCAAACGGCGAGACGATTCTTCACTCTAATTGAGTATTTGATTATCTCATATATAAGTGATTTAAAGAAAAGGTTTTACTCTCTGTCTCTGAATTGAATTACTTTAACGCAGAAATTTAACCGACATTTATTATTAGGAGCGTTTTACAGCAAAACTGTCATTATTTTTTATAAACATGAGTTTTAAGTTAAATAATTATTCTAAGAATTGTAGATTTCGCACTTCTTTTACGCGAAGTAATTACTTTGGTCATAAATGCATTGTTAACAAAATCCTCGACCAAAGACCTCGTCTCTCTAAAAATCTCGGAGAGAGAACGACTTTCCCCCGTGCGGTCTGCAAGAAGAGTAACGACGGTAATAATCAAAGAACAGTCATATTTTATTATGATCATTGATAAACAATTCTAGTCCGGTAAGAGAATCCTATCAGTCAAATCCTGAAGTCTGCTCTCAATTCATCATCTCAAATTAATTTATTTATTCAGCTATTTTATAGTTCGAACATTTTATTCGATTCAACTTCTAATTTTTTTTTATTTCAAGTTAATTTTTTAGCAGTTTTTTTTATTATTACAAGTCTAATCCTGTCCGTAAAATTGAGCTATTAAACAAATCTATCTGAACGCTATATTAATTTTTAACACCATTCATTATCAAGGCACACTTTGGCAATTATAAGCACCTCCTAACAAATCAATAATAAATGTCCCGAAAATCGGAGCGTAAAGACGGGCACATATGGCGAGGGATAACCGAACTACCTCCCCGGCGGTGCCGCCATATCGCTGTGTTTTTCGCCCGTGAAAAGAGCTTTGGTTGTTTCAGATCGCGACCGACGGACCGAGCGCATAGGTAGCGTAAAATTGAGTTACAGGGTAGTTTATTTTTTTTATTAGCGCGCGCCACGCTCGCCGGGCATTGAATCACGGTGGCAGGCGCTTTTGCGGTCGCCGGATTTTCCTATAGTAGTTTTATGGCGTGTCAACATGCTTCCGTCATGGACGGCGGGGGCGAGGGAGGGTGCGGGTCACCTCGCGCCGTGAAAAAACCGAGGGGCCGTAAAATCGAGGCGCTATACCTGTCAAGAGAAACAGCGGATTTCCGTGATTTGCGAAAAGTTACGAAACGAGTGTCCCGATCGCTTTTACGACCACCTCATACTGCAAGAGACTGCAGTCTTATACGATGTATAGCTAAGTAAACGGCGTTCCTTGCGCTCGGCTTACTTTGCGAGCGATTATCGTTTTTGCTAACAAAATTTTTCTCGATTGTACGATAACTCGGACGTTCGTTGCAGAGTGTCTTCTTAAGTTAAATTATTGATAATCTAAGAAAATTAGTAGAAATTGTGTCACTAATCATTAAATAGTGGAACTTTTTGTATGAATTTTTGGTATATTAACTCTTTTTGATAGTGGTAATTTACTTTTTAATAAAGTTTACTTCTGGTTGTGAATACACTGAAAAAAGTACTGCAAGAAAATTTTCTATAAATTTTTGGAGGTTGATGCCAGTTTTCAAACATGAAAAGAATTACCATAAATTTTAGAATAAATATAAATTTTATTGTAAAAATTACCAGAATTATAGCAAATTTTATTGTAAAACTTTTAAAATTTTTGTAAATTTCTCAACAAAGGTAGTAATATTTCTCGTGTTTCCAATAAGTTCACAAAAAATTTGTAGTAATAAACTTTGTATATTTTTTTTCAGCATACTTTCATGTTAAAAAGAGTGAATAATTTTTTTTACCATCGCAAATGAAGGCTTAAAAAAAAGCGGAATTCCGCGGTGAAGGCGTGTTCAATTAAGTCGATCAAACGGCGCATTTAAAAGTCGCTCCTCCGACGGGACTCAAAAGCCGCGGAGGAGCAACAATCCCGCCGCTTCTTCCCTCCCGGGCCGGAATTCTTTCGTTTGTACAATCGTTCGGGGCACGCGGGTGGAGGGCCGAGGGACCGCGGAGATTGAATTTTTGAAACGGCGGTGGCGGTCCACCCCTCGGAGTCGAGGCGAAGTCTGCCGCTTCTTGGGGGGATACGGTCCCGGGGCCGGGGCGAGCCTCACTGGGGGAGAAACGTTAAGGGGATAATGAGGAAAGGCAGAGCGAGAACGCGGGGACGCGGAGCTCGGGTAATAAGGTACCGCCGGCGGTTCGAGGTGGAGATGGCATGCTAGTCACGTCTCCCGGCCGCTGACAGCTGCGGCTTTATACGTATGACGCGCGTATCACAGCCAGGGCTCCCGAAATTTCTCTACCGGCGCGTCACGCGCCCTACTAAAATCCCCGGGAATGCACTCGAATTCCACCTGTCGCCCTTTTCTCGGGCGCGGCGCAATCCCTCCTCGACCCGCGCCGCCCGTCGGACTGTTTTGTCACCTCGCACGAGCGAACCGTTCGGCCCTGGAGTTGGTTAACTGCCGCCCGTGATGACAGAGGACCAGCCTTATCGTAGCTATCGAATGGACTTGCAATTGCCATCGAAATATGAAAGAGTGAATATTCACGTTATAAGTCGTTCACTCTTCCCAAAAAGTGTAACGTTAAAGAGTGAAATTTCACTCTTTCATATTTAGAAGGTAGATTGAATCGACGCGAGCTAACGTCGTATTTATTTATTGAAACTAGACATTTGAAAATTCATGTATACCTTGTCATTTGATCTTAAATTACAAATGAAATTAGTTTATTAAGATAAAGTATATTATTTTGAATTAACGAATAGTACTGATTCGAGTATTCTTTATCTTTTAGAGAATAAATTAACTTTAGCTGGAGCTGATTTATTTTACGGATAATTCGGCGGTCTGCGTGAATAGCCCTTAGAATTTAAACTAGATCGGGATCACCGAGGGGAATTAAATCTCTTTCAGCAGAAATTCCAGAACCGTCGGCATTTATCGTCCGGCTGCGAAATAGGCTCGATTAGCGGGTCTTTCGTAGAAACGATCAAAGGTGTACACGAGATCGGAGCGAGCGCCGAGGTGGCGGTTAGTCCCGAAGACGGGAATGAGTCTCGAGCGGCGAGACCTTGATTTCGCTATTTGAGTCATCACCCCTCGCTTCGTAATTATTGATTTTCTGCTCCGGCACATAACTCCCCCGGCTTTATAGAGAAAACAGAAGAGAGGCGAAGAGAGAGAGAGAGAGAGAGCTAGAAAGCGCCGGTACAGAGAGCCGAAAATGCCTTTTCTCCCCCTTTCGCAAGGCGCGGGTGCACGACCCCTCGGCTCTCTCTCTCTCTCTCCTCGTTGAAATGCCCCGCCGGATTTTTCACGGGATCCTGGCAATCGAAATTTAAACTGCCGCGACTACAAATACATTCCTGACCTACATAACGAGAGATAACAGATACAAATCGTCCCACGCCCCGCTACTCTATTTTCACCCCATTACCATCACAACTAATTCCATATCTCTAATCTATCGGCACCCGTCGATGCCTATCTATCTTCAGTCTCTTTTTTTTTTTTTTTTTTTATCAACTCGAAGTACAGAGAGCACTTTTGTAGGAAACTTACCCCGGCCTAGACTCGAGGGTGACATGGACATTCCTGGTCGACTGCCGTCGAAGGAACCGGGCCGGTCGTTCATCTTGATAGCAGGGTCCTGCTGACTGGGCACCGCCGAGGCGCTCACGTCGCCGATCGACGAGGGGCTCGCCGTCGCGGGCGTCGCGGGCGTCGTTATCGCGATGCTGCCGTTGCCGCCGGCGGCGCTGCTCGGCGGTCCGCTGCCGGCGCTCCCGTTCCCGTTGACCTGCTTGCCGGCGCCGGCGGCGTTCGCCACGGCGCCGTTCGTGCTGCTGACCGCCGCGACGCTGACGACGCCTTCCCGGGCGATGTCCTGGATCGCGGTGGCCGCGCGCGAGCCGACGCCGGCCGGCTGGAGGATCGTGTACTGCTTGGAGTCGGGGCTGCCAATCGGCGCGAGGCCCTGGCTGGGCGCGGGCTTCACCGGGCCGTTCATGGGATTGCTAATGGAGTCGGCGCGCTGCACCGGCGACATGGCCTCCTCTTTGGGAGACTTCAACTGCAGAAGGGAGACGGTCGTGGCGTGCTTGTCGTCGACCGGCGGCGAGATGCCGGGCACCGGCTGGGGTACGGGCATCGTCGGTCCCGGGGCCGGGTAGCCGACGAAGGTGGCCGCAGCTGGGTAGGGTCCCATGGGCGGCATGGACGTGGGCGCGCCGCCGACAACTGGGACAGGGGCGACGCCGCGGCAGCCGGGGTTCTTCGTGTGATCGGTATTGGGCGGTCTGAAGGCCGAGGCGACGGAGAAGGAGGAGCCGACGGGCGAGGGCGACGCGGAGTTAACTTTGATGCCGTCGGAGTAGGCTCGCTGGTAGCCGTAGAGGCTCTGCTGCTGCTGCTGGTGCTTCGAGCTGGGAGACGAGTCGCTTTTGCACATTCGGTCTTTGTCGTCGTGCTCGTTCCTGTCGGCCGTCGGGTCGGACATGTCTATCTCCAGTTCGTTCGAGGATTCGTCGACGAGCTCGTTGAAGTCCGGTGGCTCGTATCGCGATCTGTCCTTGTAGCAGGTCGATCTGTTGATTTGCATGCGCTTGGACGGGTCGCCCTGGCCGTCCTGCATCGGGGCAAGACCGTCGAGATCCTCCTTCTTGGCTTTGCCGCCGTTGTGCTGCTTGTACGAGTCCATCGTCTTGCTCTGCTGATGGTACCTCCTGTCCTGCTGGCCTCTCAGTGTAATCACGTCCTTGAGCGAGCAGCTGGTCTCGTTGCCCGCCGCCGACGACTGCGTCATCGACGAGGGGGACATCTTCGCGCTGTCCTTCTTCTCCTCGAAGAGGTTCTCGAAGTTCGACTCGTACCTGTCCTCGTCGGAGTTGCCCCGTTGGTAGAAGGAGCCTCGGGGTCCGGGCGCCCAGCTGCCCGACAGGCTCTTCAGCGCCGCCTCGGTCTCGCGTATCAGCGTCTCGTCGTCCTCCGGCTCCTCGCTGTTGTTCTTGCTGGTCTTCCTCGCCGGGCTGCCGGAGTTCGCGGAGGAGAAGACGCGCTTCTTCTGAGGCAGCGGTATGCCCTTGTCGCGCGCCTCGCCGTCGATGCTGGCCGATTTCTGATCGTCGCGCACACTTTTTCTACGGCGTTTCGCGACTCCCTCCGGTCCGCCGGTCTCGGACATGTCAGCCGACTGCTGCTGCTTTTTGGCACCGCTTATCGAGAGCTGCTGCTGTTTCGGTTTATTGGTAGTCGCGCTGACGTTGGCGGCGGCGGCGGCGGCCGACTCTGCTTCCAGCTTGCGCTTTTTGAGGTGGGCCATCGCATTCTGGCCGCCCGGCACGCTGGTGAGTTCGACCCTGGAACAGAAAAATTCCAGAGGATCGTACAGACGGCTCTCACAGGCTTGCGTGGTGGTCGTGCCGGTCGCTGCCGCGAGCATTACTAACGCGTTTCGCTAAGCTGCATCAGACTTTTGTTTTGTGTGTCTTTCGACTTTTTCTTTTTTTAAACTCTTTTTTTTCCGTGAATAAAAGTAAACGATCGAGCGCTACGGCGACTAAGTTTCTAGCTAAGGTCAAAGATTAGGCGTAAACGCGGCTACGTCCCGTTTGATAAGGTACCGATCGGCGCGCGACGCATTCGCAGTGTCTTGGCTCTGGACAAAAGAGAATCACCTGTATTCGAGCTCTTCCTTTAGTCCCGCTCGTCGACGAGTGACTGCCAGCTTTTACAACGAGAACCGCTCAGTCGAGTTTAAAGTCTCTCGTGTGTCACGTCGATCGCTCGCACACTCGCCGTGGCGAGAATCAACGTAACGAGCCGCGGGCCGACGTCTTCGGCATCGTCGCCAGCAGCGCGCTCGTCATCCTGGCGATGCTGAGTTTTTGCTCCCACAGCCGCACACAAATCACAAACGCGCACCGCACACAACGACTCCTGCACGGAGTGCAACAGAAGTCGTCAGTACTACCAGTAGTAGTAGTAGTAGTAGTAGTAGTAACAATAATACTAGTAGCAGTGGTGGTAGTGGAGGTGGTAAAGAGAGAGAGAGAGAGAGAGAGAGAGAGGAGCGCGCGGTACCAGTAAAAACCGTGCGACCTTCTTCCTCGGCGACCGTCGACTCGGGGGAAAAAGCTCGGGAGCGCGCGGCGCAGCCTAGCCCTTCTCAACTGCGGCGCTCGAGAGCTACTGTGTGCTATGTCGAAGGGTGACGGCGCTTCAGGGGTGGTTGCTCGCCCGCTCGGGCGGGGGTGGAACACACTCACTGCGTGCGCGCGCGCGCACCCCCGCTGGAGGGGAGGTTCCAGTGCGCGAGCACGCGAGCTCTGCTTCGCTCGTGGCAAAGTGGGGGGCGGGTCTCTGCGCCGCGCGCTGTCCACCCCCTGGAGGCCAGGATCCCCACCCGTTCACCTCCTCCCCACCCCCTCTTTCTCTCTCTGAGCGTCGCAGGAGTATCCTCGCGCGCCCTCCTTCCTCCGCTCTCGTCGTCGCCGTCCTTTCGGTGGAGAGAGGAGAGCTCAAGGAGAGAGAGATAGAGCCGCGGAGGTGGGAGACGCTGGTCGCAAGAAGGTAGGCAGGTTGCATCTCGGCAGCGTACACCAGCCCCCACCCCACTCCTCCGAGCCGTCAGCTTTCTTTCCCACGGCGCATAGCCCGGAATGCACACACCACCTCGACGTGTCCATGTGCTTCGCAGAATGCACTCTCCGGCTCGCTCGCTGCTCTCGGCCCTGTCCTCTCTCGCTCGCTTTTTCGATGATGTTCGCCCGAGGCTCGTAGCCGGTGCACGCCACCTACAGTCTCGCTCGGGCGTTTTTGCGCGTCAACGCTGCGTAACATCTGGTGTTTCGGAATTTTTCTCAAAAAAAAAAAATGGAGGGGGATTGACGGTGTCTGTCTGATTGAAGAATCGCGATGTTGGTCTTGAGAGGGGGACTGGTGCTTCGTTAGACTAGTTGAGAAGGAAGGCAGTGAGCTAGGCTAATAGAGACCGGATAGACCTTGACTCAGATCGATCGGCCGAGGGCTTGCTGCATGCACGTCTTTCTCTCACTGTAAACTATAATGAATGTCTTCATAAGCGGCTTACACGTCATCGTGAAACGTTCTATCGTGTCATTTCATCGATTCCGCGGTTGAAAAGCGGGAATAGTGTCAAAGACCATCCGGCGATCCACCCCCTCTTCCATCCTGTCGCCAATTTCGACGTCTTGAGGATTCCTTTTTTTTCCACTGTGCACTTCTCGTCGAAAAAGTTCGCTGGAGAGTTATGATAGTTCGGAAGTGTGGTCTAATAGTCCGGAATATTATTAATCTATCCTTAATGATCGTAGGTGCACCGCTGTGGGCGAGGAAAAGGCGATGAGATGTATGGTGGATAATTGATGGAGCGATCCTTATATCGACAGCTTCGGTGTCAGATTAATGAGGCTCTACCCTTCACTCGGGACGTTTTATCATTTACTCGTATAACTACGAGCCCTAATGTAAAATCTGAATCTGAAAAACTTTTTACTGTTGCTCATTAATTATGCGCCTCATAATGAGAGTAAGGGCCTGTAATTAATTTTTAAGTAGCGCGCGCAAATTGAATTATCACCCAGTTTTGGACGCCTGCAAGCTCATTTTATTTATCGGTTCGATTTAAAATTAAACATCGAGGTAGGCAGGATATTGTACTTATACCGTTCGATTAATTCGGATATAAAATTATAAATAAGTTAAACTGTACCCCCGGAGCGGAAGTTTCGAAGAGCCACATTCAGAACGCACGTTAATTCTCTACTTTGTCGTTAATGCGTGCTTGACAAATTTCAACTAAACTTTAAAGTCCGGGCATTGTTGAGACGAGATTTGAATGAACTTTATAACTCGAAATATACACTCGCGCAGATACGTGCGGCTTGGCTGACACGAAAACCGGCCGACAAGTCGAATTAGATAAACCGAGCTTCGAGATTTCTCGTATCCGTGCAGAAAGAGCGAGCGCTCGAGGAGGAGAGAAACAGAGAGAGAGAGAGAGGAGGGTGGCGAGAGAGAAGGAGAGGGCGATAGTAAGAGAAGGATCAGCGTCAGCGCTTAGTGCGCCGCTCCCAGGGATCTTAAGGAAGGCTTCCCTTAAACCTTAAACCCCTCCGCTCTCTCGCAGACCGCGGCTCTCTCTCTCTCTCCGAGTTTAGAGCGGCCGAACTTCTGTCTCACTCTCCATCCATCTCGCTCGCACTATCGCGCCGGGCCAAAGGAAGAAGACGAAGAAGAAGAGAGGGCCGACCAAAATCAGAAGTTAAATCGTGCCCGCGGCTTAAGACATTATCACTTTTCTTTGCGGACCGATGCTTCGCCTCAACCTCGGCTATATAACGCCGGGCGCTCAGTTCTCTCTCTTTCTCTTTCGCTCGCTCGCTCACTGCGAATCGCCAAGAGAGAATCCCTGGGAATGGAGGATCGATGCGTCCTCGTCCACCCTCCAATTACGTGCCATCCCTTATGGCCTGTGGGGAATAATTAGAAAGCAAGCCTGGAGAGAGTGAGAGAGAGAGCGTAGATGGCTCCGGAATCTCTCTAGACGCTCCGCGCGAACACCCCTTAGCCCGGCCTTCCCCTTCGTACATTTTCGCCTTCGCGTGCCCCACGAATCATTTCGCGACTTATGTACCGTCGTTACGCTACTTGTCGTCCGATACGAACTCTAACTAGCCGAGCGCTCGGCCCACACCCCCGCAGTGTTTTTATAGAACGGGGGATAATAGCGGCGATAGCGCATCGGTAAAGTAACCCGTTTGTTGTGATTGCCGATTTTATTATTGATGCGGAGGATGAGCTCGCAGTTACGCTTTGACGACTCTTCCGCGAGAGACAACTAATCTAAGCACGGCTTTCACACCCGCCGTGTCAGGCCAACTGCGGATAGTGGCAACGGTGACGCTGGCGACGGTGACGTTAACGATTCGAGACTATAGGTGTACCGGTGGATGTTATAGCGCGATAAACGGTCACCACGTAAGCGCTACGAAAGCTGAACACGTGGACTGTGTACGCCGCCCCCGCGATATAATTGACTTTGATTTATCAAAGAATTTTTCGATAGTTTTTTTTTTCGATTTATTTCTTCGAATTTCAATGATTTTGCCAAGAATTTTAAATATCTATCGACCGGTTAAAAAAAATTGTCTGGTAAAAAGAATGAATGAGTGTAAGAATGAGAATGAGTGTGAACATGAGTATAAGTATGAGTATGAGTACGCGTTGGCAGAGGTGCGCAGGTACAAATAGGCCGCGAGCGCGTCAAAGTGTAACGTGAGTGGCGCGCGAGACTACAGCCTATTGACTTGGTCGCGTGGCATAATTAGCCCTAACTACACGTGGCGTTTCAGCGTACGGCAAAGTTTCGATGGCGGAAAAAAAAAATCATTATTGCGCGTCTGCACTCGCTATGTCAACAATATTTAAAGCTGAATTGTTATAGCTATCACAACTTTCAGCCATTAACGGTGGGATATATGTAAAT
>JAWWEN010000009.1:5282014-5293499 GCA_035582955.1 Sycophila texana
TATTTTTTTAATGTCAATTCACTATTATTGTTATTATTCTAATTGAACCGTAATTTGAATGTTTAATGACTGTCTATATAATGCACTTGGATCGTCACAGCATAAAATTTTCATTTCATTCGCCGTTAATGCGAGCGAAGCTAGAATCGCAAGAAATGTATTAATAATAAAAAAATGTGACACCATTTAAAACGTTATAGCCGCGGATTAAGTGATAAATCGCTAATTGCCGGTTACTAATTACTCGGCGTCTCGGTAAAGGAGATGGTTCTATAAGCATTCCCTTGTAAAGTTGATCACCGCGTTGAAAGTTACGCCCTCGAAATTGAATATTCCGCCCGTGGATTCGCCGATACAACCCGAGTGTCCGATTCTGATGAACTGCATTTAAATTCGGGCTCATCAATTAATTAGCGCGAAGGGGTGGAATAGTGGAGGGGGAAGGGGGACGCAACGCGACGGCGGCGGGACAGACGACGGCGCCTCCGCCGAAGGGATTAGAGTATTAGGCGACGTGACGTCGGTTAAAGTCTGAAGGAGCCTCCTCGGAACCGCGTGCTTCGGGAGAGATAGTCGGCGAAGTTGCCGAGCCCTTCTTCCACCGCCTCCTCGGGACCATCAGCCCTCGACAATTCCAATTAGATAAACCGCCACCGGATCACAGCTCTTAGCGGTCTCGGGCCTGCTTGGCCCGGATTCCTCCAAGAGGGACAGAGAGGCGGGGAGAGGGGGGAAGGAGAGGAGAGAGCAAAATATCGGTGTTAATGTTGCTCGAGGTGTGCCGATTCGACTGCGCTAGTCTGACGCGAGCCTGTGGTTTTCTACTTTGAAAAGTGCTCGCGGCTGACTGTTTACCGATTGCTCCACTTTTTCCTAACGCTCGAGGTTTTTTATTTCTAGTATTTTTATACGTGATTCTAATTGATTATTTGGTGAACTATGTATTAGATTTAGCTTCGGTAAAACCGGAAATTAACATTTTTTTTTTCAAATACTAATTAATTTTGTTTGCATAATTATTAATTTATTATTTAATTGTCGTTCTTTTTCGTATTTTGTGGAAGTGACGAAGTTTCAAGAATTAGTTGTATGAAAAATAATGTTTAAATTAAGTAGTCAATGATCTCCGAATTAGAAATTTATATTTCTAATTTATTTGTAAAGTATTTATAAAAAAAATGACTTTGCTAAGTAGACGCGCGTTTATTTTTGCTGACAGCAATTTGATCGATAATTTGCCATGAATAATGAAACTATTCAAATAGTGAATCATTGCCTACTACTGCAAATTGATGTATTCTTTGGCGAAGTAGTCACAAGAGATAGATAGATTCTTTTTACATTAATATTCTATACTTGCAACTTAAGAAGAAAGCACTATAGCTTTGAGTTTCTTGACCTTCATCCACGATGCAAGTCTATACATGACCAGGGTCTTTACAGCATTTAATTTTTCACGAAGCTAGTCGTTTATTAATCGATCCTTAAGTGTAAACTCCCGAATTATACAAAAAATTTTATAAACTTTGAAAAATCTTCAGAGCACGCGAACTAATTGTCGGCTCAATTAAAAGGATAGACAATATTTCTTTTCTGTATAATTTGTTAACTTTTCTTTTTTCAAACTTATGTCTTTGTTTAATGAATACAAGCAAACAACTGCACTGAAATAACTGCTAACTTAACAATTATAAAAGCGCGATAAATTTTTTAAATCTATAGTTACTTTTGCTCTCACAAAGATCCAATATGGTAATTCAAAATATTTTCAGTAATCATTAGAAGAGAAATTTTTTCAGCCTTGATTTATTTCTTAATGACGAGAGATATTTACCAAAAATATTCTGCTTTCTCAAATGATTATTTTACCCGAAAGAATCCATTCTTTTTAGCAATGCAAATCTGACTAGTACAAGTCTGACGAGTCCTACAATATGACTACACTCAAACAATATAAACAATAATACTCGTTACTCAAACTTTTACATAATTACGTTCTTATTTCAAAAGTTTTTTATGTCTCACCCTCGCGCATTCTTTTTCACCGGGCACCGCAAAAAATTTCAGCCAGGGTGAAAGAAAGTCAACGAGACCCACTAACTAAGGTATAGAAGGTGCCAGAGCTCGTACGTCTTTTTCTCGCCCCCCGCGACGGAGGGTGGCGGCCGCCGCGAGCCTCGGATAATTTAAGAGTCTACCGAGCGTGGATAATGGCGAGTCAGCTAATGCACCCCCACTTGGCGCGCTCGCGCGAACGTGGATTGCGAGCCGTGCACGCGTGAGTCTACATTAACTTTCACCCGCGCGCTCTCGGCTTTATAGTTTTCCGCAACTCGAAAAACGGTTGTGCGCTCCGCACTTTCGCACCTAAACTTCTATTAGCGATCCTTGCGCTTTTATTCCGCTCTTATTGTTTAGGAAAATCCTAATGGAGAAATGCGGTTTGCAATTTATTAATAACTTCTGTTACTGTAATTTTTTTTATTTTGGTTATATATTTTTGACGATTTATTCAATTATAGTAAATTCAGAATTAAAATACTATAATACCAAAATTGGATGCCATCAGAAAGTTGAAATGCTATTTTAAAACAATATCGAGTCCATTAACGATTTTAAAAGTGTAATTAATTCTATAGTTGTGGCAAACTTTACGTTTAGCTATACTACTTACTATAATTAATTTTTGTATGACATTGTAAAAGAATATTT
Source organism: Sycophila texana (assembly GCA_035582955.1). Classification (NCBI taxonomy): domain Eukaryota; kingdom Metazoa; phylum Arthropoda; class Insecta; order Hymenoptera; family Eurytomidae; genus Sycophila; species Sycophila texana. The sequence goes on from JAWWEN010000009.1 coordinate 5,284,727, forward strand.
TTTGCGAGTTTAATGTGAATAATAAAATATTCATATATTATTCTAACTATTTTCATTCAAATGACGGTGAAAGCCTCATTCAAATTGCAAGAGTTCGAAGACACTTCTGCGTGAAAACCGCAAAAACTTTCTTGGGCTTCGGTAAAAATTCATATTGAATGATTTTAATTGTTTCAAGAAAAGAATCAACCTCCGCATGCGGTCAGCAATTGAAAAACGGACCTTGTGGTTTTACCGCTAGAAAAAAATCGTTTCTCAATTACTCTTCACCCCCTGCTTTTCAGCGAAACCACTACTTTTGCGGAAAATGAGAGAATGCCGTACAAAAGGAGAAAAAAAATATAATAATCCTATAAAGTTAGATAACGACGACTCGAGATCCCTCGGTAAAAAAAGGGTGATTCGGTACTAACGACGCGACGATTGGCTTTATTTGCCGGATGGCCGTCCCTTTAAACCTGGCCGTATCTTCAGAAACGGTGATTTTTAAAGCCCGCGCGCGCTCGGAGCGACGGGCGGGGAGAAAAAAAAAAGCGAGAGCCAACATTGGGAAAGAGCGCCCAATTGGCCATCAACCGGTCGTACGGATCCGGAGAATATCCCGCTTCCTCCGACTATCCATCCTTGCTCGCCTAGCTTTTTCCGTTCGTTCGTCTCCTCTCTCCGGGAGTACCTTGACGATTTCTCTTACTCGACGCTCGACCCCCACCCCCGGCCTTTTTTCGCCTTGTCCATTTGGACGGCGGAACGCGATGGGGCCGGGCATCGAGTCTCTTATACCAATCGAAGCCCCATCAAATATTTAGCGCTGACCAGTGCGCTCTCGGAGGAGAGAGAAAAAAGGAACGCAGCCTGTCTTACGTAGAAGGAACTTCTTACGTATTTAAGTGGTCCATCACGAAATTCATTCGATGTGTAGGCGGAGTCGATCGACGCGATGAATACTTGATATTTTGTTTTAGAGAGCGCGTTCTACGAATACACCGTACAAAAAAAGTTTCTCCCAGCTTCTCGCGTGGGATATTTAATTTTCATGCGATATTGTTAGAAACGGAACTTTTTATCGCCAACGAAAATTTGCGAATCTATCTATTTGCCTTATTCATTCGAATCGTGCAATAAACGCCTCTCTGTTTTTTTTTTATATTTGTATTTAATTGACAGCGCTAATATGTACGTATTATATATACATGTAATAAACTGTTATTCCGCGTGACAAAAGCTTGCCAAACTGTAGAGGCGAGCCGAAAAAGGCTTCGGCAAGCGAAAATCATTATCGTCAAAGCGGAAAATGATCGGTAGCCGCGTATATATAGCGCTGCAGTCTCTCGCTCCGCTTTTTCACTAACTAGAAAAGTTTCGCCGCGATTTCACGTCAAAGCGCGCGTTCGATGCGCGCGAAAGTGGCCGAGCTTGTGCGCACGTTGCAATACGTCACGCTTCCTTTCTTCTTCTCTCTCACTCTCTGGTCGTCAAGTAATTAAAGAGCGAGAGAGAGAGAGAGAGAGAGCGAGATAGAAAGATAGTGAAAGCGAGCGAGAAAACAGCATGACGCTGGAGGCTAAGGGTAAGGCGAGCGTGAACACGAGGGATGTGCTTTACCATCTTACCGTCCCCGCGCGGCACATATTTTCATATAACAAAACCATCTGCGTGCCGCGCATAACGAATTACTCGCTGATTTATAGAGAGCTCATGCAAGAAGAAGAAAACGACTCGAGAGAGAGCCTTGCTGTACAACCTGCACGCGCAAAAACGGCGCCACCTGAGATTTACGTTCTGTGTATCCGCAGCTAAATATGGACAGACTTCTTTTACTGGCTTCTTTATTTTTCATTTGAAATTTGGTAAATTCAAATTGAGAAGCTAAAATCGTAACTTTTTTTTTTATATAAATGAATTCCATTATACTATCATGAAAGTTTGAAAGGTCATGCTATATTAATAGGGACTACATCGATTCTATGGTTAATTAATTGTATGCTTTTCATAAATAATCGGCAGTTTAATAATTTTCTATTATACTGGACAAATGAAAACCACAATATAGGACACCTAGTCTATACATTTTTAAGTAAGAAAAATGATGATCGTTACGTATGCAAAAAATTCTACGCAGAAGTGTTCTAACGGCGAAATCACCATATGCACAGACCGCAATAAAATAATGACACTTGCGAAAACATCTATAGTATCGACGTCAGAAAAAAAAAATAGACCGCAACGATGGAAGCGAGTGTCATTGCAGTAAGAGGAATCGTGCGTTATATTAAAATGCTTAACGTCCGCAACACTTCCTATCCTATCCTACACGACCATCAAACTGCGGCGAACAATTTCCCTTTTGCACCGCAGCACATCTAATTTGAAAATTCAAATTCGCAACCACCTGCGAGAAAATTATCGATGGGTCTTGAAATTTTCCCGAGCGATAGGCGCGTTGAACTTTCAATGAATGCTAATCGCTGCGGGGAAATATTTCGAGGATCGCGGCTGAAGGGTTGAGGGCGCGCAAAGAGGTACAGACAATGCTGGAGCCACGGGGTGCTCCGACGGCGCGGACTAAGCAGATCGATAACCCCGCAGTGACAAACGGCGCGACCTATGCGTGCGCCTTCTTACGATCGCAGCTCCTTCTGCATATACATAGAGAGTTTCGCAAAGTGCGTTAACTCGTCGTACGAAGTCAGCATGCAATTTTTATTGAGCGACGCGCGATAGACGGCAAAAAGTGTTTTTTACTCTCAAATTGGTATGATGTATCGGTATAATTATTAGAACGGCTGTATACCTCGTTATTAGCGATTAATTAATGGCTGGCTATTGTGAGCAGTATAATTCGCTGAAAAACGATGGCTTAATTGCAGCAAATTGTTTGGTTATAAATTTTATTTGTTATTATTGTTCGTATAGTTTACTTTTTCTTTTAAACTCGTTAAGGGTTAAGCGGTGCGTATAATAGAAAATTGTTAATCGCGTCTGATTATTTATGAACTGTATGGTTGCGTAATTGCGTATGAATTAAATATATTCGCGCGAGTAATTAAGAGGAGTTGCCACTTCTTGCCGCGAGCAAATACAACAGAGGGTCGACTATAAATTTTCAAACGAGCGCGGAATAAACTGCCCACTGAGTCAGTTAGGCGATAATAATATACTATTATGCGTTGCCGGGAATCGCACGCCGGGATTACGACTCGAGCGAAGTATCGTACTAGAGATCGGCGTTCGAGATTTTCATCGCGGCACGAGTTGTGGCATCAAGCAATTACACTAAACGCGTTAAATGTGGATTTTGCAAAGGAGCAGATGGAGCAGTCGCACGCGTAAGTAAAGATCGGAGATAAGCGAAATCTTTATCAACATTCATAGTAATAATAATTTAAGTGGTTTACCACTTAAATTTACAATGGGAAGTTATTTTATGAATTTACGAGTTTACACTTTTTTTTTATAACAATAGCAGATATATAAGAATATAGGTGGTTTTGTTTTATAGTTGTAGTCGTCGGACTTGTATCTTGATATGTCAGAACTATTGTCCATTTAATAAATAAAAAGATACAAAGAAAAAAAATCAAGTAAATTAAACTCATGCAAACCTATACGAAGATTTTCTCGTAAAGTATATTATAGAAGAGAAGAATTAAAATCTAATAATATTTTATCTTCCGTTTTAAAAATTTAATTAAACAGATTTTCTACTTTTAATTTCTGTATTCCGATTCCTCTGCAATCTACGAATCGAACTAAAAAAAAACTTCAATGATTTATTTAGCAAGTAATTTACTTTGGATTAACTAAGTAAATTCAAATTGAGCTGGGTACATCGACGAAACTGAAGTTGTCCAACTATCGCTGACATTCAAACTACGCGCTCAACACTCGATCATCGGTTGCTCTTACTACGCTCATCCCCATTCCCATTCACGGCGTCGCGACATTCATCCTCCACCTACGCAGCTCTTCCCGACAAAAGCTCAAATTGACTGTTAACCCTCGAGCTGTATACCTCGCTTCGAGGCGCCGCACAGAAAAATGAAATCGATCGCCCCGATAAAGGCAAAGGCGAGAGAGAAAAAAAGGCAGCGAAGACGAAGAAAAGGGCAAAGGCGCCGGGTAATTTGTCACGAGAGGCAGTTGTAACGGAAGGGGCACGTGCTGGTAACGCGATTACAAATATATCGCGTTCGCAACGTACAGCAGAGAAAAAGAGAGAGAGAGAAAGAGAGTGACATATAGAAAGATAGAGCGAGAGGGAAAGGGAGAGAGAGTGAGAGAGATGTATATATAGAAAAAGAGAGAGAGAAAAAAAAAGAAAAGGGCGCGCAGCTTTTTCGGCACGCGATACACGTGCGACGCGCGCCTGTCGATGCGAGGTTTATCGCCGCAAATCACTGACGTCGAGGGCGGGCTGGTGGGGAGGGCACGCGAGATCCCGAGGACACTCGCCGCTCATACACCCCGCGGGAGTCGCGCCGACGTGACTCGCTCCCTCCCCACGTGTTTACCCAAGTTATCGCTTACGCTCCTCGGATCAACAAAGTCCTGACCGGCGGCCTCCTTTTTACCTCGCCGATGAGGCGCTGACGGCTCTTATTGGGTTACTTCCTTACTCCCGTAGTAGGTCCTTTGAGACACGAGCTGTTGCTCTTGGCGACTGCGGAAAACGCGCAAAAATATTGTTAAATTTTTTTTTTTTTATGTATTAGTTTGCGAGCTTTAAGAGATTGAAGAATTCGCACTGATTATACTTGATGTTAAATTGTGAAATATCGATCCTAACTTACTCGTCGATGGAGTGGAAAGAAGAAACTTGTATGGACTGTGTAGTTATTTTAAAAGATTGCTCGAACTTAAATAATTTTAGCAACTATAGCCTCTCACTACTTTAACGCTAATCGATACTTTAAAAATACATCTCCGTCTCGCTTCTTAAAAAGGCCGTGTATCTAGGTCTAATAGAGTTATTGTCTAGTTTAGCTTGTTTAATGCCTATTATACTTATCTCCCATTAGGCGAAACTTTTTCTGAAGTACATATATACCTATAGTCAACGTGCAGTTGCATAAAGCGTTAAACATCCACACGGCAACGCTAATCTCTCTTCTCGTTTATTAATTAATTGACCAATCACGGAGGAGCGCCGGGCGTACGTATCGTCGGCTCAGTAAATCGTCGGGGGCGCGATGAAAATGATCCTCGCCCAGTGCTTATCCGCCGTCTGAAAATAATCCGAGCGCCTGAAAAGCGCAAGGCTAATTTCGCGCGCATCCCGCCCAGACAGACTGGCGGCGGAGGGTCGAGAGAGAAGGCGAGAGAGAGCCTGCCAGGCATTCTGATATCTCGGAATGTTTTACGCCTCATTAGGCTACAATGTGTTGTTGCGCCGCGGCGGTGAATTATATCGGGCATGAGACGACGCTCGCGCCGACGCCGCCCGTCAAGACAAATGGTCCAAACCGGAGGTAATTGTGGGCTTTTATTAGCTCGCTCCTCTGGCAGCGCGCTGAGAGGGAAGGAGGACGTCGAGGCGGAGGGAGGCGGAGAGAGAGAGAGAGAGATTCGCGGGAATCACGCGGCACAGCGGAGTCCTCGCGATGTGCCGCCTTTCAACCCTTTCCTCGGGATCTCTCTTCGCCTCGTCGGCGCGAGGCGTAATTGCTCGCGTGACGCTAATGCAGCAGCTACCCCCGAGCGCGCCGCTTTTCCTTCGCCCGTCTTGGCTTAGCCTTGCACGTGAGCCCGCACGTCAAGGTGGATGGTCGTGATTTTTGAGCGCTTGTTTTGTCGATTAATCGCCGCTGCCCTCAATCGCTTCATTCTGCGCTTTGACGTGCGGTTTCTTTTTCTGGAGGTTGGGTATACAGGAGTTGCGCGGCGGGGCTGACGAAACTTTCAATTTTCTAATGAGTTGCTTTTCGCTTATGTTCGATGCAGTTTTTAATCGAAGTCGGTTTTTTTTCTGGAGGATTTTATTGTCAATAATCGAGTTGTACAGGGCGTCTGACAAAACTTGATCTTTTCTACTGACAATGTAGTATTTTAATGTGACTACTTTTTTAAACCTACGATTTTTTAGCCGAATTATTATTATAATATCAGTAGTTGATACAAATTTTTCATCGGATTATTTTTCTGGAGAGTGGTATATTTAATTAATGCTCTAGTGACGCGGCGTGTCTGACGGAACTTGGTCTTTTCCACTGAGAAGTAGTTTTACAATGTGTACTACTTTTTTTATAAATCTGCAATTGTTTAATTTTTCATTTGTAGTTTTCGAATACTTTTACGCGTAGGTGGTATAATCAACAGTTAAGTTGTATTGTAGGTTGTCCGACGTAATTTGGGCTATACTACTGAAAATGAAGTTTTGCAACTACACTCCTTTTTTTAATTAATCTACATAATTCTTTTTTAAATATTCAACTGCTTAAGCATCCTGTTCTCGTAATGCCGGAGCCTACACTAAAATTTTTAATCTGTGTAATTTTGCTAGGCGTATTCCGCTGAACAAAACTAAAAGTTTTTCTCGCTTCTTGCGTATCCGGCCGGAGTCTACCGTTCTCTGCCCGGATCCTTCGGACCCTCAATTTTCTACGGAATTCTCTCGCGCTCACAGACTGTATCCGGATCAGGCTTAAAGCCCGATAAAATTTCTCGCCGATAATTCCAGCAGACTTCGGTGATTCCTCAGCGGTGGAAAAGTTTTCAGAGTTCCACCGGCCCTCTCCCTCTCCCTTTTCTTTTCTTTTCGATTTTTTTTTATACTGCCACGACTGCTCGTTTCTCTTTCTCGCTCTCCTCTATCTGTCTCGTGCAAGCATACTCGCACGCGAACCCTAAATCTCCGCAAGCTCTCGGCTTCTTAATCGGCTGACCAGCATCGATATAAATCGCCCTTAAGTCTGACGTTCACTTTGAATAAGATATATATAGGCATGATAATGTCTATATACCTGGCTACGTTTTTATTCAGACTATAGTAAAAAAAAAAAAAAATTATTATTGTCTAACTGAAGGTAATTTTTCTTACATTTTTTCTTACATCCTTGAGCCCTTACAAGTCATAATTATTATTTCACGAATTACAGGTACTCTTATTTGTAAAGAGAAAGATAAAATTACATCGTCCGTGTTCGTTTACTTTTTTAATCATTGTACATTATTTAATTTTATTATTGTTCCGTCTACGAAAATTTTTTTATTATTTTTACGGAGAATGAGAATTTTTAGGAGATTAGGAGAATTTCTTTTTATTATTTTTATTATTTTTACAAAAATATTTACACGCAAAGCAGAGCAAGAGGCATTAATTCAAGCGCACGTGAATTATCAAGTAAATTTTCCGGGCAGATCCGCAGAATTATGGCCTCTAATGGCAAGTTGCTCCTCGGGGACGGCTGCGCACTAGGCGCGAGCCACCCAGTCGCGTATCTCTTCTCGCGCCGTTGCGACCTATGTATACACGCGGAATCGCGCAAAGCAGCCGCGAGGCGGTCTTGGTATGCCTGTGCCCGGGCCCCGGTCAAGATTAATATGGTCCGGCGTGTTTCTTGGCGTATTTCAAATACTTGCGAAGGTTAATTACTTCGTGCTGGACATTGTTGCGGTTGGGGTCTCCACCCCCCACCTCTCCCTGCCGCCCTTTGGTCCTACCACTCCCTCCCCTCATCTCGAAATATCGTCTTTGCCCAGATTCTCCGCGTTCTGTCTTTTCCGCCGGACCGGACACGGGCTTATATTGCATAAAGGAAAGTTATTAATGGACACGGGCGAGGCGCTGCAAAGCGTGGGGGCGGAGCGTGTGTGCGTGTAATTTTCGTCGTCATTAAAGGGCGAGCTGCGCGCGCTGCTGATGTACCCCGGCGACCATAAATTGCGGTCGTTCGCGGCTGTTTTAGTGTGGGCGCATTATGCTCGCTTCGGTCATTTTTAAGTTTTAGTCGATAGCGAGTGAAGTATTCATCAGCGGCTGGTGCACTCCAAGTGGATGATCTATAATGGAAAAGTTGGAGAAAAAGACAACTTTTCGAAATTTCGCCTAATCGTTTCTTTGATCGTAGAGCTTCTTTTTTCGTTTTGCAGCCTAAGGTCAGAACATCGATTACTTTCGTATGAATGATTATTTTTGTATATTCTATTTTTCGAAACGACACGTCATTTTCTCGTCTAGAGTGCCATGAAAAAGTAACGAGGTACGATTAGTTTTGGAAATTTTCGAGTCGCGTCGCGATGTATTTTCTGGGATACCCACAGCAACAAACGTTTCTCGCAGGATGGCGTCCGTATTTTCATCGCGAGCGCATTATTACATCTACGTCTCGCCCTTCAACGTTAGCATCGTTAAGGCATATGCGCCGGCTCTCGTTCCTCTTTCACTGGCTGCCTCGCCAAAACTCATGTATTTATGCATTTTCGGAGAGAGCGGAGCCTTGCTCTCTCTCTCTCTCGCCAATATTTTCCGCCACTAGAGAATCTCTCGCTCTTAGACGCGGGCGTCGCATAATATCTATCTCTCGTATGCATGGGAAAACTGGAAATTATGCGGGCTCTCGAGTTGAGATATTAATTAGCAAAGCGGAACATTTTTGACGTTTTAGTTAAGGAAGTTTCAATAGAATTATCAGAGGCCGTTTAATGTGTAATCCTCGAAAAAAAAGAGAAACTTTTATTTTTTCAAATTAAAACAATTTTTTTAAATAAGGTACCTGAGCCTAATATGCCTACCCTAAGCGGAAACGGCCATAATTTTTGAACGGAGAAGAATTTT
>JAWWEN010000009.1:5293599-5308579 GCA_035582955.1 Sycophila texana
TGTAGCGCGGGTCAATTCGAAATACCAGAACATGGCCATATTAGGCGCATGCCCATATTAGGCACAGGTACCTTAGTTAATATAGTAAACTATTTAATTTACTGGCTCCAAAATGCAAAGATTCAAATAGATATTTAATTTAATGTTCAATTTGAATTATCAAAGAATTATTTTTAACTTCAGCCTACTGTATTTTATCAGGAAGGAAATATAAACTTTCGAATAGAATAGCCAATTGGCAAGTGTCATCTTGAACAATATCACCGGAGAAAAAGCCAATCAGAAACCTAATAGAAAAGTTTAGAAAAACTTCAGATCGATGGAATATCCATCGACGAGTAATTGTTTATACATTCCAAAGTGAAATCCAGAATTCTGCCGCACACGCAGGGCGTATCCACCGTGTCTTGGCCCTCCCTCGCCTTGGGCCGTTCGCGCAGCGTCTCGGCGAGTCCGACCGCTTCTTTTATTATTCAAGAGCCATATTTACTCATTGGATTCAATTCGGATTCACTTACGCGCGGTATGATTTACGCCGGCGAGGCTCGCTCGCTTATGCTCTATATACCTGCCCTATCATGGAGATGGGAATTTATTGGAGGCGAGCGACGCCCCCCCTCTAAAAGGCATCCGACATGTGTGCGGGCCCGCGCTCCGCGCGCGGAACTTCCGAAGGGTGGCTCTCTCGGCGAGCTGCGAAGGGAGCGCGTGGGCGAAGCGAAAGAAAAAAAAAAGAAGAGAATAGGAGGAGGTAATGCGTCGCTAAAGGTCTTCGCGAAAAAGGCGGCCGAAAATTTAAATTTATCGCGCCGCGTTTTAATACAAACTACTCCTCTCTTTCTCTCGCTCTCTCTCTCTCTCTCTCTCTCTCTCTCTTTTTATACGCACACATACTCTTATACTCTTTCTCTTTCCGATTAGCATAATTTATAATGGGCGCGAGAGTACGACGAGCTCGCGTTAGAAATTGGTAAATTATTAGAGGAGATAGCGCGAGTCGTGACGGTGGGCGGAGGACACGAGCGCTGAACAAGCAAACCTCTGCGCCGCCAACGCGCTAAAGAGGAATGTAAATAGCGTTTTACCGAGAGCGTGCGCGCCTTCTATGCGCGCGTACAGAGGCGCGCCCACGTAATTGCGGAAACGAATTTTAGCGATATCGCGCGGGCACGTGGAGACTTCGGTGTAATTGTGATTTCCGGCGATGGCCTTAATTTAGCGTTAATATTTTTTTCCTATAAGTCTTACGGTGATGCGGCGATTATACGAGGACGTGATCGTTTGATTGGAATACACATTATTTCCTTCACTACCCTTATTATTCTTAAAAAGTTTTAAATGAGTTTAATAATAGTGTACTTGCGGCATGTAGGTTATTGGTATAAAAATTTTTAATGAATTTCAAGCGACTCTTTAGATGTTTTATATGATTATTTATGAGATGTTATTATTTGTTGTTATTTCGAGCTACTTGATGTAAAGTAAAGAACTTTCGAGCTCACGTATACTGAAGTCGTTCAGCTGATACTTCTATAAGCAACAAACTAAAGAAGGTTAAGAGACTGCAAAGAGAAAAATTCCGAAATAAAGGAAATTTGTAAAAATAATTTATTTTTCGATGATTCATTAATTATTAAACAAAAATAAAGTATACTTCTTGTCGTTAATATTCAATGTACATTTTTTACAGATAAATTGATGTCCATTTATTTTTTATTATAACGACGTGAAAAAATATTACAGGCGATTGATAAAAAAGTTACATCCTCTTCTGCCTCTATTTTCGATGATCCATTCAGGGCCGACAAAAGGGCAGCTAACTCAGTTACTTCGCAGCAAATTATTGCGCGACATATACACCGCGCACGGGGGACAGTCGGGGTACTCCCTCCCCCTGCCCCTTCCTCTCTCTCTCTCTCTCTCTCTCTCTCTCTCTCTCTCTCTCTCTCTCTCTCTGGCAGAAGCGCACAGAAAAACGGGCAACCGCACGCAGTTCGGTATATTGCGATACAAGCTGCAACGAGCGTATAGCTCGACATAAAAAACATCTATTCATCATAGCCCGCGGCTTTCGGCCCTCGCCCCCTCTCTCTCTCTCTCTCTCTCTCCCGGCTCGCCGGGCATTTTTGCTTTATACGCGCTCGACGCTAACTGCTATATTGCAGCGGCCGAAACGCAAAAGCCGAAGGAACGCGTCGCCTCGCCGCAACCGAAACGAGCGAGCGAGGCAGGAGCGAGCGGGCGCCTGCTTTATTGGCCCGCTGCTGAATTTTTATCTCTCCCCTGTGCAAATGGAGCCTGTATGTTCGGGCGCGAGCTTTAAAATGCATGTGCCCGCGAGCTTTTAAATCAAGACGAGGATTGTTGTCAGGCGAGGCCGGCCCCTCCTGCGGAGCGGGGACGGGGGCAGACAAACGCCGCGCGAGTCAGTCCCTCCCCGCTCTTTGTAATTCGATCATTATGATTGAAATTTCCGCGGACGGCCGGGGCGCGGCGCTCGATTACGCCTGTCTTTTTCGGGATTTTTATGCGGTTCCGCGCAATAAAAGGGACGTTATCGGATGCCGTAGTTTCTACGCTTGAAGCTAACCGGATGAAATTCATACGTTGCCCCGCGTCCCGGCTAAAAGTAGCTGCAATTATTCTTTTCGCGCAATTTAATGCGTTACTGTCGTGACTAGATGCGTATTCCCAAGAATAATGTACATACGCGTATAAAGCATTGAATGTTTCATAAAAAAAAATTAAAGTATTTCGTTCGTCGTCGCAGAATAATGTATATAAGAAAGAGAATTATGTCACGATATATTTTTGTAATACAATAAAACGTATTTCTTTATTGAAAACTAAAGTAACCCACTTTTCTAGAAAGAAACAGTGCGTACGTTACACACGGAATACGTTAATTCTAGCAGAATTACGAGAAACGAATAAAAAAGAAGCACATTTCAAATTAATATACATTTATTTTTATTACTATGAATAATTTTATTACACAATTGCAACATATTCAACTACGATCATCCCATACAAAGTGCCAAATTCCCCATGAACATAACGACTGCAGAGCAAAGTTTTTCCATCAATTCATTGCAGCGGCAATTCGAAAAAAACGTATATGATTATCGAGCAACACTCGGATCCCCCAGGCCACGAATAATTCAGAGAACATTGCGCTACAAACGATTCGCCATTTGTCACATTCCGAGTGCACGCAGCACCGTAGCTTAATATAATTCCCGTGTAGAGTGAATGCTGCGGTTAGTTGTAGGAAGAAGAAAAAACGCGCGCGTCCCGACGAGTGGGCGGGTGGGGGAAAATAAGAGAGGTGCCTAAAAGCCAGAAGAAAAAGTGAGGCTATTATGCTGATATGCCGACATATCGCGCCGCGCGCCTTACTTCTTTCGCGGCGCTTTGGCCCTGAATTGTGCGCCCCACTAGCGCGACCCCCCGCCGTATTACGCGCCCGGCTCTTCCGAAAGACATATGTATATGCCGAGGGAGTGCGCGGCTCTTGTTTACGTATTTTCACCTGCAAAACAGCTGGCGCTTATGGTGACACTTTCGGGTTCTCTCGACGATGGCCCTGCGGAGTGTGACTCGCTTTGCGAGTTTATTACAATTTAGTAGGAAAGTTTCTTTTTTTTTTTCTTGTGTCTACTGATGAACTAAAATTCTAGTAAGTATGTTGATAATAAAATAAAATAATAATAGTTAACTGATAATTTTCTTATGATTACGAAAGGCAATTGAAATGTGGACAAGTCAGATTTGCAGTGAAAAGTACTTCGTATAAGTTTCATTTAAAACGGTTTATTTTAAAAGAAGGCCGTTATTACAATTATATCTGTTGTAGTACATTAATACATAATACTGGCATTTTTTAAAAATCCGTTGTTTTGAATAAAACTTGTAGTAACTACTTTTAAACATATTTAAGGGGGTGGCCCACTATGCCCGGCAATTTTATTTTATCTTGAAACTGAAAATTTTTTAATTATTTAAATTTAGTCAAGTCATTAATCAATAATAATTATAATGATAAAAATCCAGGTATTAGCGTTCGTAAGTTAATTCGAAAGGACCACCTGAGTTTCCCCCATTCGATTATTTACGTGAAAAAACTTCACAAGTGCCTCTTGAACTGCGATCTGTGGGCAAAAAGGCAGAAACCGACTGGCTTTTTGTTTTAAGAGTGCATGGATGGTGTACTTCGCAACAGCCATCCGAGCATCGCGCGCTTACGTACCTCAATTTCGATTGTTTCCGCGATTCTTTTGTTTGATTTTCTTCCTTTTTTATTTATAATTATTGCGTACATTGGGTCGAGCCGCGGTCGGTCTTCCCGCGCCAAAAAAAAAACGTAAGATCGTTATTCTTTCTTGGGTATAACAAAGAGCAGCTCGGGCCAAGTTAAACGAGGTAGGTTGATGCGTAATAAAATTTAAGCTTTAATATTCTGCATTAATAGCGGTCGATAAGTGCGACTGGGGCGTCTCTCGGAGCCAGCCCATCTCGCCCTCCCACTCTCCCCATTCATTTCCCGGATTAAAGCTGTAGCTGCCGTACACTTTAAAATTTCTTACGCTCAATATAAAATTTTTATGTACTTTCGGAACTTTGCGCGCGAGATGAGAAAAATTTTGGCCTGTGCACTTTATAATTTTTTGAAAAGCTACAATGTATATTATAATTCAAGACCGAAAAATGACACCTCCCAAAATCGTCGGCTATGCAGATCGAGGAATAATTTATCGCTTTAATAAAGAGACTCGTATTTATACATCAGCTTTATAAATCTGACCATCGAACGGAAAATTTATATTAAAAATTCAACGTCCAAGCATCCGGCGTCAAAGTCTTTGTATAACAATTAATCGTCGACTAGACATATTGAACTGAAAAAAAATTCATTAAACATTCCATTTAAATCCCCTACAGAGTGTCTTTCGCGGTAGAATTCAAAGCGATTTAAAGTTATAAGTTGACCTGAAAAAAAAGGCGCGTGACACGCACGTCGCACGCGTCGCTGCCGTTCAGTCGCTGACCAACAAGCCTATAGCTCGCACACCTACACACCTACACCCAACCTGCTCGCACACAATGAACTTTTCGCTCGAAACTTGCCAATCGCGTTTCCCCTCTCCGTCTCTCTTCTCCAATGCTTTATTATTGCTCCAGCAGAAGGCGAAGGGGGGACCTATGTCAATGGGAACAACGCGCTTTCTCTCTCTCTCTCTCTCTCTCTCTCTTTCTCTTCGCCTATTTACTCAAGGGTTGGCATTTGCCAACGGGGTACGGGAGAGTTTCATGGCGGTCGCGGCGACGACGACGACGACGACGACGACGCGGGCGAAAAGGGAAACCGACGAGGAAGACCGGAGGCACAAGCGCCAGGGGAGCGGCTCGCTCCTTTCCTCCCTCTCTGTCTCAGCGCGAACCCGAACATGAATTAAAGTTTTAATTTCTCTAAATCACAGTGAGAGCGCGCGCCCGAAAGTGAGAGAGAAAGAGGTTGGCCCCCGGAGCTCTTTCCAACAGACGGTCCGTTACTTATGGCCTCTGCCCTTTTACAGCCGCCTTACTTTCCTTCGCCCGTTCCTCGCAGCTCCGATCTTAGAGCGAGGGGGGCCTCTACAGCGCGGACGTATCGGGGAAATCGATATGTGCACTTGCGCGCTTGACGAGTACACGTCAGTTCACTGTCGCCGGCGCTGCGGCGCAGCCTTTTTTGCGATGCACGCTTCGCATTTATGAGGAAACGCACTGCGCTACTGAATTTTCCAGTGAGCACCGACGCGGTGATACGGTTAGCAGTTCCGCGAAAATATAACAACAGCAAGGGTGTTAAAGATTCATCGGGACGTCCGGCTGCAGAATGACGCTTTAATTTCCATCGAACTCGCGAGTCTCCTTCCGTGCGTATGCGCAGCTGTTGTTCCGATTTGTGGGAAACCGAGACTCTGGATTCAGCTTCATTGCTGTCATCATTCGGATATGTTTGAAAAATATTGACACATTTCGTACCGATGCTATTCTCAATATGTAATTTACTTATAACGATCGTACGTATTTTTGCAAAATTTAAGCGTGATCAGTTTGATCGAAGACGCGAATATATTAAATACAACAAGCAAAATCACTTGATCGATCGTTACGTTTTAACAGAAATGATCATACATCATTTATATATTAAGACTTTACATCACCTCTAACCCATATTTCTTATATCCGAGTCTTACGCTTCCACCGATTCAGCGAATTTAAAGCACACGTGAAAAAATTAGTAAGTAGATAAATAATAAAAAAAAAAAAAAATGCGAATTCTGGAGCAATTAATCCATCGTCAGAAATCAGTAGAACGCGCGGACTCGTCATCCCTCGCACTCGCCCCTCGTGCCATAAATAACTCGGCGCGCGGTCCTTAGAGCTCGGAGATCCCATCTTCGGCACAAACAGAGATGCATCATCCCCCCGTTGCCGATGCTCGGTTACTTTCTCGCCCGCGGCCCTTTCTCTCCTCTCCCTCGAGAGAGGAGCTCGGCGCGCCGGGGCGTCAGCGCGTTATTCCGGAAAAGCGCGCGCCCGGGCCTCTTTCCTCCCGCGCCCTCTTTCGTCGCGCCCGCGGCTGGCCGCCCAGATGGAAATGAAAATTAAGAGAGCCGCCCGACCGCCATTGTGCATTCTTGGTCGCTTAGCGGTCGGCTGGGCCGACCTCCTTTAGTTCCTTCTCTCCTTTTGGTTCTCATGAACCTTGGAGCAACTTTATTTTTTAAATATCTCTCGTTATATTTACGACGAATGATTTTTAAAGAGCTGTTTAAAAGATTTTAAAGAATGGTAAGTTTATGAGCTGTTTTGAGCGATGGCAGCATTTAATTGTTTAAATAAGGTCAAAATTACGATTTTTTGTTTAACGAAAAAAATAATTTTTGTATTTCCTATAATCGTTCTGGAGTATGTTTTCTGATCATCCATGTCAAAAACGTGATTATTTTTTAGAAAAATTTTTCTAAAAATTGAAAATAAATCCACTTATGAATTAATAAAAGTTTTCTCCTGATATTTTTTGAATTTTTAGCTGATGATAAATTTCGCTAATTTTATTCTTTTTTTCGCTACTTATTCTTATTATAAGGTTTTCTAAGCAATTTATCTTTTACAACGTAAGTACAAAAATTAATTGTAATAATAATTTTAGTAAAATTTAATACCTCCCATTAATTTTATAAAAAAAAAATAAATAAAAATCCTAATGACCTATTTAAAAAAAAGAAAAAAAGAAAAGTGTTTTAATGCTTCGAAAAATTAAAGAGAAACTCCAATAAATCGCGAGTACACCGTACGAAAGGCACCCTCGCGCTTATCTCCGCAGGGAAAGGGCCGAACGCGCAAGATAAAGGCGGCGCGCGAAATAAAGAGAAAGGGAAAGTCAGAACGCGCGCGCGCAAGAACCTGGTGCCTCTTGCCCGCTCCCCCTTTCTGGTGACATATTGTTTCCATTCTGCTAAGGTACAATAAAAAACCGGCATAAATATCTTGCGCCGCCCGAAGTCGAGATATCGCGCGCGCAGGCCCCGGTGTGTAAAATGTGTGCAACGTTGCGCGCCTCTAATTTGTCTGAGTGGCTTTTTCGGTGGCAACAGCAGCGGCGGCGCAAAGATTTCGATATATTCGCAAGGCCGAGGCTTTCTTGCTGCCCCGTTTCCCGCAGGCTGGAGAGACGCCTTGCTTTCTGGCTCCTACGACCTTTTTGCTCGGCGCTGGCGCGTACCCTATGCTAATTAGTATTGCGACGATGAATTATTTATCGGGTGATCTCCGCAAATTGTACCCGAGGCCGCAAATACTTTTAACCGCGATATATAGTGTTCTAATACGCCGTTCGTTTCGATAGTAACAAAAAATTTAATTTTTTGAATTTAAAACAAAAAGAAAAGCAAAGGATGTTAGTATGGACTAGGATATCGATGCTCGATTCGCGTCTCGATGTATTTCAATATTTTTACGAAAGTTTGACGATGAGTGCAGAGTCCTTGTAATATATACTTATCAGTAGATATATCCGACAACTGAATAATTGAACTATTATTAATATTAGAAACCAATAATTAAAATAACGAAGGGTTGCGTTCGATTTAAACTTTTCAGACTCGCGTAGGATGCACTTTGCGCTCGTTTTAAAATTCAATTTAGCAATAAAGCCAGGGGACTCTAATAAGATATTTACTATACTTACAGCGTAATAGGTTCTTCGGGGCTGGGTGGCGCAGCGCAAATGGACGTGTTTGTGAGATGACGCGACGTACCGGGGGATCTGCCTCGGTCATCGACCTGAAAAATGAATATTATCGCATTATTAATTAAGTAGGTGCGGATACAACTCGCTCCGCTGCTTTAATAATATTTTATCGAACTCGCCGGGGCGGTTCTTCGTGATGCACTATACGGCCGGCGGCGTGATTCACCGCGAACGCTACAAAGTGGAACTTCTGAAAGCGTATAGTCGAGGAGGGAAGTATGCACAATGTGCGAGATTTTACAATGGACCAATAAAATCGTTATACAGTCGAGCGGTGAGAAAAAGAATGGGGGAAAAAAAATTCAAGGAGTCGCGTCTCGCGTCGAACGGTTCTTACAGCCGCGGCAGTCGAAAGGATTAAACACACTTCTACATTGCGATGATTTACGAGGAGAGCGGTTTGAATTACTGCAAAAAGTTTTTATGGCCGCCGAATGCACGGATGTCGAGTAGAGAAAGTGAGAGAGTGAGGGAGATGGGACGTGAGTCGGTTTATGTCCCTAGCTCGGGCCTACGTAATGGCACCCACTAGGAAAATTATGTAAATCAAGTAGGAGCTGAAAAATTTCTAAAAACAATATTACCATATTTATAGTTCCTCAAAAAATCGTACGACGAGTTCACTGTTTTATTTCTCTCTTTTTCTATCTACCTCCTCGGCGCCACCGTTATACAAATGAAATCAACTGCGAACTTGTATAAAATTGAGACTTCTTATTCGAAATTTGCATTCAAAATTAAATATAAAATGTCTGAAGTGTTTATGCATAAAAATTTAGAGTACGAATAGAACATGCCTCCTGTTCATCAAGTATTAGCTGTGATTTATTAGCGGAGTGTAAGCATCGCTCTATATAAACGTGTATTTACGTTGCAGAGTGTTTGAGGTCAGCTGCTGGTCATTCGAGATTTTGCAGCTTTTTTGTAGCAGCTGATTCAAGAGAGGCAGTACTACGAAGAAAGTAGCCTCCGGTTATTGGAGGACGGGCGTCGTCGTCACTGGCGTCTACGACTGTAATATCGAAGAAAGGGCCACTCTTAACGAGCCACTGAGTCGTATAAATTTTATTGCCATTTCATAATTCCTTCGCGCCGCGGCGAACAATAGGCGCGAGTGCCATTCTCGGATATTATCGCCGCATACCGATAATAAACGCATGACTATGACGAAAAATTTCATACCCTCCACCCACCCCCTCTCCTCAACACGATAACCCTCATCCTTTGTTTTTCTAGTCAACTAATTTTTGTTTCAAGGTGTTGATTTTTATTTACTTAATTACCTACTAAATCGCAATCTTAATATAGAGAACGTAAATAAAAAATGAACCTTGTGGTATAAATTATATATAAAAACAAATAAACATTACGTGGAAATTATACATATTTCACGAAAATTACAAAAATAATGTGTTTTTATTAGTTTGAAAGTGTTTTATTCTTGAATTCCGACATACTTGAACGAAAATTGTTGAAAAGTTTCATCTTAAAAATTCAGTTGACCGTGAAAACAAGGCGATGAATGCTGCCCTCAGTACACCGAGCCCATTGTGCGAGTTGATTTTTCCTCCAATTAACTGCACTCTTTTCAAGCTCACCGCGCTGCATTTTGCGTCGATTTGCGCCGAGAGCCAAAACGCTCCGTAACGACAGGGCCAACAAGGAGGAGAAGGAGAAGGAGAGCGTGATTTACAATCCTTCGTCTCGGCAACATAAAAATTCCGCGGCAATAACTTCCTTTGTTCCTCCCTCTGCGGGAGAATGTATATATATATAGCCGAGCTGCGGGGTGCCGCTGCGTGTACGAGGTACGCTTTGCGGCCTAAGGATCCTTTTTTCCGGGCTTATATTACATTTTTTCGGGGCTACGTTGATTAAAGGTGATCTGCTTCTAATCAAGTTAGGGTATTTTTATTGTTTATTTTTATTGCTCCCTAGGTTTACACTACTACGTGAACTATACTGTGATACTATATACGATCAAACATTCGATTCAGTTTATAAATAGCAAAAAAAATTTCACAACAAAATTATTTGCAAAATTTTTCATGTGAAATATATTAAAAGTACAAGTGCTACATCCGTCAAAGAAAAAAATAATTAAAAATTAATTAGACGAACAGAATCAAAGTATATACGTTATAAAAATTTTAAAATCATTTACCCGGAATTCGTGAGAAACTTTTAATGAACCCTCTCGACGCGCGATGCATCAGCACACGCTGCAATAAAAAAAGAAGAGAGAAAGAAGAAAAAACAAAAAAAGCGCAGGACGACGTGAAAGGTTCCTCTTTCGCCGCCCCCGTGACGACACCGCGCAGCAGATGCGAATATATATCAGGCCAGGATCGAAATGTAATTAAGAGGGCAAATAATCCGTGCCGAACAAACTCTCGCTTTCTCTGTCTCCTTCTCTTTTGCTGGATCAAAGCGAAGCCAAAAGGTGGGATCAGGGGAAGCTGGAAAGGGGGGAGGGGGAGGGGGTAAAAAGTAACGGGCTCTCTTGCTCCCCCGATGCGTGGCGCATACGTACGACGTGTCGACGCAGTCCAGGCACGCCGCTCGCCGAGAGAAACTCGGGCGAGTTCTCCACCCTCGATAAATATTGCCGTCAAGTGCGTGCGGCGAGGGAGTCCGAATTCAAAGAGAGCCGAAAGGTGGAATTGAGAGAGCGCCGGCCAGTCTCTTTCGCTGCCTTTTGACGGTGGTGGCCAAAGTGGAAGACGCGGAAAGAGAGAGAGGAGTGACCGAAGTGCGGCCGGGACTAGAGAAGATCGCCGGCAAAATTAAATTCGTAGAGTGCCTTGATGAATTTTTTCGGATCATTCCAGAGGCTTTGTTTACCATGACTCACGTTATTTCTATCGCTTTTATTGAATATTTAATAAAATTCTATTTGAAATTGTTATTTGTTAATATTTATTTAGGTTATACTGTCAATTTCGTATTAAGAATGTCTTTCAAGATTTAGGAGAATTCATACTTCGTTTAACATCGAAATAATCAAGCTTTTGGTACCGAAGCAAGCGAGCTGCGATAAGCAATCGTTATATACTTATTTAAAATAGAATTTATACTGTGGTAAAAGATTTTGGAATTACTTCTACAGTCTTCCTATTCATGTGCTTAAATTGTAAGGACTTTTTGGTTAAAATAAAAAATTTAATAAATAAATAAAAGAAAACGTTTTTCTGCCGTTGTGCCTCTTGTAAAAAAAATGTGTGACATTGTTTACGAAAATACTAAAATAAATTTACAGTATTATATTTATCTTTAAAAGAGTAATTAAAGGTGAAGATTCAAGACGATTAACAAAGATGTCGGAAAAAAAAGCTCGAAGAAATTCAGCAACGGAGGTACTGAGCAGACAAGCAAGGGAAAGGACACGGAAACTTATGTACAAAGGGGAGAACGAGATCGCGGGTAAAAGCGAAAAGCCGAAAAAGATAGGAGAGCAAAAGCAAGAGCAAGTCCAAGAGAGAGAAAGAGAGAGAGAGAGAGAGAGTCGTCCGAGAGGGCAGTATATTTGCGTTACGTTACGTAGTTGCGCGTTTAATCAGCCGTGTGCCCGGGCCGCGCCGAGGGTCGGAGGTGGAGAGGAAAACGAGATAGAAAGCGTTTGAAGAACACAGCGAGCCCGGATGAAGGAGGCGCGCCGCCGACGACGACGGCGAAGAATTAGGAGAGGGGAGACGCCGGGCCCTTCGGAGCGAGCCAAAAAAGAGAGAGAACTCGGACTGTACTTCGCCGGGCCATTTGTCGGCACAGATTCCCCGGCGCTCTGTTTTGCAGGAGAGAATGTTTTCCTCGGGGCCGGCCGGCCGGTCCTGCGAGGACCTTCTTTATGCGCGCGCTGTGTCTTTTGGTCAGGAGGGGGTTGCTCAGCCCCCGGCCGAGCGACGCTTTTTGCCGGGAGAAGGCAAAAAGAATTTTCGCTTTAAGTAAAATTCAAGTGCGGACATTAGCGCCCACTTTACCCGGCAGGAGAGACTTTCTCGTGCCCTCTTTTCCAACTCTTTCGACGAGCGAGTATGCGGAGCTTTTTGATTTTTTTTTTTTTTTTTGCTTCTTTAGTCGCAGTCGTAGATTTTGCTTAGCCGCGGCGAACGAAGGCTGTTCTCATTTCAATTGAAAACTTACTTCCATTGCTTTTTTTATTGATTATTTGAAGAGAGAATGAAAAACTTTACGTTTTTTTTTTTAAATATATAATTAATCAATTTTTTTCTACGTAATATACATTTAAATTATTATAATTTATCAACTAATAGTTTTATATTCTAAGCGACTGCATTGCAGTACGAGATGAAAATAAATTACGCGAAAGAAACTGATTAATTTTATTCCATTACATGCTAAATTTGTTATTGTTTTCATTCCTCCGAGCGAGCATGTAAGTGATACGTCAAACGGAGATGGTGGGCATTGCAAACGTATTTTACGTGTCATGGCGGTGACATTAATTAGGAATCATAAATGATGGAGCTGGAGGGAAAAAGGAGGCAGGGAGTGAAGGGCAAGAGAAAGAGAGAGAGAGAGAGAGAGAGAGAGAGAGAGAGAGAGAGGCGCCTTCGAGGCGTCGATGCCGTGACAGATTGCCCCCCAGTATTTTCCACCACATACATCATCGGTACCCACCAGCCTTTAGTTCTACTCCGATGCCCGCAGTTATCGACTGGCCTAATTGACATCGCATCCATCGCGTCGAGAAGCGAGTCGCTGCGTCGGTGTATATTCAGTCGGCTGATCGAAATTCGCTTCCTCGAAAAATATATAAGGCCAAGGCAGTATAAGATTGCTGGGCCGGCTTAAGGAATCTTTTGCGCTTCATAAATTATTATTTCTATTTTTTAGACAACCGGAGGAGGGGTATTTTAAAATTTATAGCCGGGAAGAACCTTCGATATATTTAGGTCTGTTATGATGTATGTGAAAAATGGTGATTTCAGTAACAAGATTCTACGCTCACTTTTTCATCTAATTAAATAATTATAATAAATTACTTAGAAAGTTTTTCAATTCAATCTCCAATAAGAAAAAAAAAACAATAGTAGAATAAAATTAGAACTTCAATTTAAAGCCATTGGTGTATCAACTTTATCGAGGAGGCAGAAAATTGGTATTAGTTAATGGCTTATTATATACTTATGCAGCAAGTGGACAGATGAGACGCCTTCAATCTGTCACTTTCTGAAGTTATGACGGCCGATATCACTTATTTAATGAGAGCCCCTTTAGTGGGGATAAAGTTGTCCGGCGGACTTTCGGGCAGTGACTCCCTTCGGCATCGATTTTTCTGTTTATGAATTGTTAATGGGCAGCCGGGCGAAATCGCGAGATCGGCGTCCCTTTCTGCGAGGAAATGAATTTGTCAACGAGATTCGGAGAAACGACGCGCCCCATTGTATCGCGCCTCGCAAATTTGATGAATCCCATTTTCGGTTTGGCGCTGCGATCCCCAGCTACTGATACATCGCCCACGTTGGGCACGCGGTAGTTTCCATTTTCAAAGTTTTGATCTTTCCATCCAAATAGGTCTACGAATGTTTCAACGAGTTATATTGTTTTTGTTAAATGCGTATACTGTATAGGGATTTATTTCCATCTAATAAACAAAAAATGTATGGTAATTATTTTCCATTTTTTAAAAACTTATCCTGAGGAACTAACTTTATTTCCAATTAAAATATAATAACTTATCTTAATTTATCTACATCTATTTAATAATTATTTTTTTTTAATGAAAATTATAAAAGATGTACATTTTTACTAAATGAATAAAGGAGAAAAAAAATTAATTAAAACGAGCAACTTCGGCCATTAACATTTTTCTCTTCACAATTCAATCCTTTCCATTGTCGGGATAAAAAGGCGGGCGAGCGTATATATTTTCCGTACACCCTAAGGATTCCCCCGGTATTACGTGCGAAGCGGCTAAAGCAGTGCCGGGCTCGCGGCTCGACGTCCGCGAACTCGGGTTGGCCGGCAAGGGCTTCAAAATTTTCAGCAAATTAAATACCGACGATAGTGGTTACCCCCTTAGGTCCAGCTAAGCCCAATAACTCATAGACGGAATGCGAAAGGGTGAACCCCTACCTCGAGCCGCCGTATTTTTTTTTTTTTTTTCCTTTTTTTCCTCCTGCCCTCGCCGTAACAAGCCTCGGAAGCCTCGCGAGCGCTAAACTCGCCGCTAAAAGAGAGACGAGCGTCGCTGTATGACTGCGGGCGAAAAAGAGAGAGAAGGGAGGTAAGGGTGGAAAAATAACAGCGAGAGCGCCTGTTTATCTTGAGATTTGTAGGTGCCTGTTCTCGATATTTATTGGTTCCGGCCAGTGCCGAGAGAAAGAGCGGCCTGACGGACCGTTAAATTTTATTATGGTTTTCTCCCGCTTTTTTTCGCAGCAGTTCCCGCAACACCGAGCGAAATATAAAAAAGTCGGCACTATATGCGAACGATTTCATTTCGTATATTACGCGTTATTTTACGCTTATTCAAAGAGGAATTCGGTACTTTTTTATTAAGTATAAACATTTTTACGGCTCTATTTCGCCGAATTTATTTGAGAAAGTCAAGTTATATTAGAATTTATTGCTTTTACAGATTAAGGGGGTCTGAAACTCAGTTTTTACCGACTGAGTAAATACTGCCGTTGCGCGACAGAAAAATATTTGTAACTA
>JAWWEN010000009.1:5313368-5331102 GCA_035582955.1 Sycophila texana
CTGCGGGACGGAACATCAACTTTCGGCCCGAAAAATGGGGACGAATATCGAATTTTCGTCCCTATAGGAAGAAAAAACAATTACTGCAGGCCAGTAAGGCTTATATGTAGGTCTAACGGTCGCCAAGCTCCCGACAAAAATCCTATGGGAGACCAGCGTTTCCCTCTTTCATCCGCGCTAATAAAAAACGCGTCACGTAGCGTCTGAAAAGAGCGAGCGAGCGAAAGAGCGAGAGAGAGAGAGAGAGAGAGAGGGAAAGAATACTGATTCATTATACAATCTGGGTCGAGTGATTAGCATGCGACTCCGTCGTCGTCGCGGTCCTCCTGCTCCCGGAGCTTGGAAGCTCCTTCTAAATAATGTAAGGCGCGCGCCAGCACCGCAGAGGCTCCCGCGAGTACAAGACCGCCATTGGCCTTCTCTCTCTCTCTCTTGCTCTCGTTCTTCCTGGACTACGAGAAATCCCGCAAACGTGATGCTCCTTGGTCTACCTGCGTTGACAAAGGTTCGCTCACTGGATGACGGCAGCTTTCCAGCGGAGATCCGCTGACTTCGGGACGAGCTATTGTTGCTGCTAATGCGCGCGGACTAATTTAGATTTCGCCGGGATTTCATTCGAGCTTTATTTGTTATGCATGCGACATTTCAAATCTTTTTTATATTCACATAAAATTATTTTTTTAAGAATTTTCAGATTGATTTTGTCACTTTCTAATTATTATTTCAAGCTTCTTCATATATTTTTGATTAGTTGGACACTTTCAGGAAATAAATAAAAATAAAAATGTACGCTGTGTAACTGTAATTACGTTAATTTTTTAGACTAATAAAATCTTTAAATATTTACTGTCTTAAATTTTCTCGAAGATCCTCGCTGATAACATCTTCGAAAAGCTTTTAAAACTTAAAACGCAAAATTGAACCCAATAATAATCTGTGCAGTGGAGAGTCCTTTCCCGGTCGATTAAAAGCCGAGCTGCGATCGAAAATCCTCCCAAAGCCGTCGCACTCGATCTTCGTCCTCGAAATCGTGCGCACTCAAAAGATTTTCACCGCTGATTCGTATACTTATATAAGCATGAATCGCGTTCGCGTCTCCTCGCGTATCCCACGCCGACCTCCCTTCTCGAGTCAACCACCCGCCCGCGGAGGAAGCGAGAGAAGGACGAAGCGTAACTCGGAGATAAAACATTTTTAATATAATTAAGTGGAAATCTCTGCGGTGCCCAACCCTCTTCCGTCGCTCTTATACCTCTTCCTCTCTCTTCCTCTCTTTCCTACTCGGCCTGGATGTAAGAAGGGTTGTAGCCGAGGCTTGCCTTCGGGGCATGTTAATGCACTCCAAGATCTTAGCACTTACACTCCAACACGCCCGGCGACTATCCTTCTCTCTCTTATTTCTTGCTTCTTTCTGCTCGCACCACCCCCTTTTGTCCCTCGCCTCCGCTCCGTCGAGGCGTTTTCTCTTTCTCTTAAACTACCCTCTCCTCCGAGGCGCCTCTCCAGAGGGCTTTCATGGACGACGCCTTAAATCCGGATCTCTTTGCCACCCCCTCCCCCGCAGCCACGACCATTCTTACTCGACGGAGGTGGCGCTCCTGCGATTTCCTCGCGGAATGCGTGAAAGACTGTTTCCGGAAAGACAAAGAGCGAGAGGTAAAAATAGCGAAGAGGGAGGAGGCACGAGTGAAAAGGGGACGGAGAGGAGGGCGAGCTCGAAGGGAAGGGTTTGAAGAAAGGGTCGCGCGCGCCACTCGACGGGAATAAAGAGACTGTTTTTCCGAAAAACACTTGGAGAGCTCATGAACTCTCTCGCGGAAGCCTTTAATTCACTTCGCACCCGCGCCGTGTTTATTGCTCGAGGGTCGTGATTGCGCCGAATAGTTCTCTCTAAGCTTCCTTGTTATTGGCAGGAAATTAAGTTTTGCGATTGAAAGATCGACGGCTTCCTCGTCGTTTATAAGAATGCTAAGCTGCTGAAATCCATAGTCTTCGAAATAAGCTGTTTTTTTTTTTTTAATGAAATGAAAAATTATTAAAGTAGAGTGTAATTAATTAAAGCTCATAGATTCTTTAATAATCGCTATAAGATTATTATTATTTTTACGTATAGTCTAAACTAAAAGATACTACTTATATAAGATAATTTGGAGGTAAGGAATTATAGTCACTTATATAAATTATAAAACAAATAAAATCAGAAAAGCGACGGGATTCACTCGCTAGATTTCAAACTAATAATTTAAAATATACTAAAAGCAAACAACATTTTTGATTCGAATTCCCGTAAAACCCTCAAGATAAGCAAGTCCGGCGTTTCTCGTAACGATCCAATGGAAAAATTATCATTCCAAGCTCCAATCCTTCATTACGTGCCCGTCAAGTCGGATCAGCGGAAATTTTTTTACCTCCTCCGCAGTAGATGCAAATGTGCGCCTCCCTCCCTCTCGTCTGCGAAAAGACGCGCTCGCCTCTTTTTCCTCTCTCCAGCGGCGAGGAGGCGGCTGCGGTCGGACCAAGTCGAAGAAAGAAGAATGGCCCGAGGCATCGGTAAGTGGCCTGGTGCGTCGCCGCGCCTCTCGAGCCTCGTGGCGCACCAAAAGAAATCTTAATTAACGAGCTCATTGTTTCGTTCGGACGAAAATGCGACGGAGCGCGTCCCTCGGCTGCGCCGCGAGGGTTACGCCGAGCGAGGGTGAGCCGGAGCTTGCGCGCCCATGCGTGCCGGCATCCGGACGAGGTCGAATAAAAAGGGGGAAATGGAATCGCGCGACGCGCCGACTCGTCGATGATGCGCTCGGGGATCGCCGCGGAACTTTCTCTTATAGGCCGCGACAATGGGTTTAAGCTCGTGAGGGCGTCGCGCACGGGTCACTCTGCTGGGGGGGGGGGGGGGGGGGATGGCCCCCCAAGGGGTCGAGGAGCTTTTACCGCTACTTTTTTTTCTCGCTTCGTTTGCCGCCGAGCTGTTTGCCGTGGGCCGGGAGCCAGTCATGCGACTGGATTTCTTGATGCGTCGTGTGCCTTCAAAGACCGGCTGCTGCTTTTATATATACCCGCTTGAGTTCGCTGAGGGGCGAGCTTGAGTGATAAATCTAGCATTGACCTAAAAAGCGAATGCTTCGTTTCCTCTAATGGCGCACTTGTTTGGAATACTAATTTCCGAGGGTGTATATTAGTTTGTCACTAGCGGATTTATCCGATGCGGTAAGATAAATAGTACACGACGACTTGTTAAATCTGAAAATTTAGATTGAACCTTCTCTTTAAAAAACGATGGTAATATGTTAATTACGACACATTTAAAGGAATTAACACTTTTATTTATATTCCGACGATCTAAGCAGTCTTTTGGAATATAAATAAATAAAAATCAAATTAAACGGCAGAAATGATAGAAATAAATAGATATTGAAATGGTACTATCAAAAATATTAAAATATTTTATAATAAATATATTCTTTTCAGTTTTTTTAATTATTTCGAAGTTTATTTTAAATAAATGAGTCAATAAAAAAATGCCAAATCATGAGCGCGCACAGTGCAACGTATTTAATAGGTCATTCAAAACTTCACCGTGACTCTGGTCAACGTTCTATTATAGCCATAAAAAAAAAGCTATTGAAATAAAGCAATAAATCGTCAATCATCCGGCTTGCGTTTCATTCGAAACATCAAACGGCGACTCATTCGCACTGCACAGCTCGACGGCGCGCGTCAATCATCGGCTCGTCGCTTCCAAACGAAATCGAAAGCGGATGACGTAATCAGGTCCATTCATCGGCTCCGGTCGCGCCCGTCCGCGACAACCGATGATTAACGCGGCTCACGGGGAGGGGGCAACAGCGAAGGGGGAGGACGGGAAGTGGGTTCACACGCGCGCTCGCGTGCGCTTAGTACACATGCAGGTGCGTGCGGCCGGCGGGGCCTCAACAGGTGGTCACTCGCCGCGGAAAGCTCGCCCGTAGTCGCGGCTAGCCATCCATCAAGGGCTTTGTGCGGCCGGCCTATCGGCGCGAGCCGCCCTGTGCGGCAACGGGATACGGGCACTCGGCCACACCGAGCTCGGTAAAAGAGTGGCCCTCTTCTTTTCATGCAGCACGATCTTTCTGCCTCCTCCTGCCCTTCCGCGCCGTTACGCGCTGCCGTTTTGTTCGCCGCCAGATCGCCGCCTGTCCTGGACACTTGATGCTTTTAACCTTCGCTCGTCGCGCTTTAAATGAGCAGTTAGAATTTTAATTGCGTGTTTACTGTTTAGGCATTTTTTTTCTTCAACTTTTAGCAGGTTTCTGTGTACTCGGAGAAAATTGTTACTTTAAAAGTTATTACTGTTTTTATCGAACTGAGGATATAAATAATAATAAAAATAATTAGTACATGGATTTGGGCATTTTAGTATAATATAAATACAATAAAATTTAATGTAAATTATATGTAGTTTATAAATCAGGACACTAATATCGTCAATTTAGTAAAGACTATCGTTAGTATTAATCCAACCTTTTTCTCTATGTGTATTTTTTTAGAATATTTTTTAGATTAAATGACAGGAACTTAAAAAATTTATTGTAATTTAAAATTTATTAATAAGTGTATCGCATGCATTTGATAGTTGAAAGTGAAACTGAAATGGAAGCCTAAAACTTGGACGGAAGTTAAAGAATAGCTGTTGAACAAGTTAAGTGTGAAATCCACTTAACCGAAAGGAGTTTTGAAAGTTTATACTAGTACCGCACCGGATGCTATTTCAAACTGAAATCGAAAAATTGGTATTTAAGAAATTGCTGAAACAGTTAAAATAAATTTGAAAACCCATCCTACCCACATTCATCGTATTATACACAGTTTATAAAATCAAGCAAATTTCAACTCATAAAAAAGTCACCCACGCAAGTAAAGTCGTGGAGTCATGACCTACACGGCAATGCATCTAAAAATAAATATTCAAAATCAGAGTACAAAAACCATTCTCATTCCGTTTTCCTGACTGAAAAAAAAAAAATCTGTTCGTGCTCGCGCATTCAACGTCGTTTCTATAAATAATCAGAAAAAAATCCCGGCGCAGAGCAGGGCTCGCCATGCGCGGGCGTTTATTTTTTGTTGCGTACCGGCAAATATAGCGGCAAGCAAAATACCTAGGACAACGGGCGCCAGAGTGAAAAGGGACGGCGAAACGAATGGATAGCGTCGTTTTTTGCAACGTCAATCGAGCGCCTCGCTCCTTTTTTTCCACAGCCCTCCTCCCTACCCCGGAGGGAACAAAACAGAGGAGAAAGAGAGAGAGAGAGAGAGAGAGAGAGAGAGAGAGAGAGAGAGAGAGAGAGAGAGAGAGCGACTTTGTGCACGCTCTATTTGTTTCCCGCTCGCGGCGAACGGATTGCAGCGGAGTGCCGGGAACTATGGATTCCCATTCGCGTACTTCGTGTTTATCTGCGCACGTCCGTTCGCGCTGGTGACGCGCTCGCGTTCCACTCGCGTATACGTCCGGTGCGTATACGCGTGCACACGTCCCCCTTGTCCACGCCGTGAAAGCTGCAGCTGTTGGCGAATCGAGGGACCTCAGGCAGTGGCCAGTAGGCCTGTACATCTTGTTAAGAATTTACAAAAAAAAGAAAAAAATAATCGAGGAACCGTGAAAGAAACAGTGTTACACTATGTAAATCAAATCATGATTTTTTTTTATTTTTCAAGATTAATAAAAGCAGGCAGTTTTTTGCGATTGATTTCCTGTTCATTAAATGCTAACAATTTAATTGTCAGGAAGAATGAGATTGCTTAAAATACGCGGTGTGATTTAAAAAGTTTGTTTAAAAAACAAAAATAAAAAGATTGTAGATGATTAGTTATTATGATCTTTTACTTTATTTCACGCGGAGTTAAATACCATACGCGTCTCTTTATAAATTCTTGCATTTCAATTTCAAGTGCGTATCCTTTTGTTTCGCAGCAACAATGAATCTCATTGAAATGCATTTTCCAATCAAATATCCGTATAACGCTTCTACCTCGACGTTCTTACAATAGTTTACTTTATTGGAGAAAAAAAAATCACACTTAACGGCATTGAACAAAACTGACATTTAAAATTCAGGATACTTTTCAAATGCAATTAAATATTTCATTAAAAAAAATTATATTATTAATAAAAAATTATTCAACGGTAACTTTGATGCTCCTAACTTAATACTTCGTAAAATTACTCAAAAAGCCGGCTGATTAAAATGCATAAGCTTAATGAATGCACAAAGCGAGCACTCGTAAAGTCTACGGATGCGCTGGGGTCGATACTTATTAGTAAGCCAAAATCGTCCCGTCCATTACGCATTCCGATTCCGCGATAACCTTCCCCCTCTCCGCGGCGCCGCTGAAAGCAGCCCGACTGTCTTCCGTCGGAGCAAGAGATTTGTCGTCCTCTGCCCAAGATTGAGCAACGCGAGGAACGTGAGAACCGTCGGTGTGCCGCTTTAAGCTGGTGCGAATTATGGATTAAATTTCAAAATACAGCTGTCAACAGATTGACCGGCGGCTTCCCAGACGTTAATTTTACCGGCTGTAATTCTATAATAAAAGTTCCCAAATTAAATGTTGCACGTCTTTATTATTTAAACCTCCTCTTTCTTATTTAAAACAAAAAATTAAATTTCTCATTATCATTTGACATAATGGCTTTTTAAAATTTTGTTGGAATCTAATGTAGAATTAAAAGGACGTTAAAGAATTTTAGTGCAAAAAATAATTATCCTGACAGTTATTAGTTGGTTGACTAGTCAAAATTATTTGTATCTTTAAAACGAAGCAGATCCACTTTGACGAAAAATTATACCTGCAAATAAAAGTGAAATAAAAGTAAATAAAAAACGAGCCGCACGAGGGGTAAACCAAGATCTAATTAGCCCATCAAAGTGTTAAAGGGCTCCGTGGAAAAGAAGAGCTTAAAAAAAGGAGCTCGAGGAAATCAAAATTACAGTTGCTTCCTCGATAGAGGTGGGCCAGGCTTGCGGTCAGCCCGGCGGTACGGCCTTCGAGAGCAATCGACTGGTAAAAACGAGCTAACGAGAGAGTGGCAACGAGCATCGGAAATTTTAACTTGCGTAAACGAGTTTGGTGCGCGTGCCTTCCCTTTTTTTTTTATTTCTTTTTTTGAACTGGTGCGAGCCATTGACCCACGCCAAGTAACGAGCACTCGAACCGGCTGCAGCCGACGGTAACTTCGATTCGTTAATTGGTGTATAACTTTTTCACTTTGAGTTCTTCTCCCCGCTCCATGAACGAATTGGTCTCTTTTCCGTCTTCATCTTCAAGTGGCCGCTGCATCGAAACCTTTTAACGATTAAGGGTATATAAATTCTTAAATGTTTTACCCGTATTTAAGTGTTAAATGGTTAATGATTAAGTTAAGTATTTATTTAAGGTATAAATTTAAGTATTTATATATAATACGCACTCTTTAGATTATATAAATATTAAAAATATCCCAAATAGTGTATCAATATTCGATTTTAGAGAGTGGACATATTTATCGTATTATTTGACAACCAACTTATGATGAAAAGAAAAGAAATGAAAAATCGTTCTGACCATACACCGATATTACTACTTGATTTAGTCGTTAAAGTATCACGTATTCAGCTTTAAATGTGGCCTTAATATATTATTTAAAATTATTTATTTAAAAATAAGCAATCAGCGTTTGACGAAAATAAAAATAAAAATAAAAGGTCGGTCTGACCATACAGCAACATTACTACTTGATTTTTCAGACAATCACTGACTATCGCGTAGGTCAGTGTATCTAATCGGCATACGAAAAATCACAAAGATAATGTTAAAAGCGAGGGCAGCGCTTCTTAATTAATTATTCCAAAGAAACACGATGTAAAAATTATGCAAACGGAGTTTACAAGTGAATAGAAAGCCGCCGTCTTTGCAAGCGACTTAAGCGGCGCGGGCAAGGTTACAATTAGATGGGAGCCAATTCAATATCGAAGTAGGAGGAGGCATTGGCGTCGGCTACTCCAGAGCAGGGGGGAGTCGAATATTCAACGGGTCGGTATTAAATGTCGGTTGGCCCGTTTCCACCCGGACGAGCCTCGGTATTATTGTGACTCCGCCGCTCCTCCGAGTTTACTTTGCTCTCATTCAATTATCGCTTAAACTCCCATTTTTACCTCGATCATTACTCGCTCTCCTCTAATTTGATCTACGTGGCGGAAGAGCCAATGGCCATACGCCGCCGAGTGCCCATACCTACCGACTCAGGCGATGTTTCCCACGGTGGGGTAATTAGAAATCGTTATATTATTGCGGCGCGATTAATAATGCCGCTCGAGTTCGATTATACGCATGTATTTTAAACCGTGCTTAGTGTTCGACTGTGTAAATACACTAATTGAGTGGATATATCGACAGTTAATTCATTGGAAAATTATAGACAAGTATTGGATAATGTATTGGTGCAGGGCTATGTAATTTTA
Source organism: Sycophila texana (assembly GCA_035582955.1). Taxonomy (NCBI): domain Eukaryota; kingdom Metazoa; phylum Arthropoda; class Insecta; order Hymenoptera; family Eurytomidae; genus Sycophila; species Sycophila texana. The sequence goes on from JAWWEN010000009.1 coordinate 5,321,843, forward strand.
TGTAAACATTTTGTTTAATAAACTCAAATATAAATTGTAATGTTTACTTACAATAGACACGCCAGTAGCTAATTCATCGACAAACTTTAATATAGAGCTTATTTAATTAAAATTGACATATAATTTACTACACTAAAGAGTTGAGGGAAAATTAAATTGGTTATACACTAACAAAATTTTCACGCAAAGATTACGTAGCTCCCCACCAAAAAAGCTCCTACTGAAAAAACGTATTCAAGGGACCGTTTTCAAACACTGCAAATTTTTATGAAAAAATCCTTGAAAGTTTTTTTTGAAATTTAGATTTTCTAGAAAAAATTGCAAAAAATTAAAAATCACCCTATTTTTTTCCATTAATAATTCCAGAGCTTGCAAACCGCCTCTCTGTTACTTTTTTTCACGTAATTTTTAGAGGGAGCTTCGCAGTAATTCTTCTCTCTCAGAAAATTTTCTCAGTGTATATAAAGCTCTCCACTCGCCCACAGCCTTGCCCATAAAATCGAATGAAACCGAGGTGTATTAAAATAGCGGCGTGCTCCTTGATAAGCGGCGCAAACGAGATTGATTAACCGCGCATAAAAGGGCCAAGTCTCCGGCTCCGTCGGAGGCGCATCCCGCTGATAGAATTCGCGTGGCCCGGCCGAGAGGATCTGAGCTGCGGGGATACATCCTCCCCGAAAGCAGGGACGAGGATGAGAGGACTCCCGGGTTTAAGGCATCGACGGAATTACCGTCGGGTAATGAGTTTAGTGCGCGCGAGAGGGATGTCGGCTAGACGAGGCAGGCCTTCCTGCCCCGACCCTCCCCGGCCTCTCTTTCCTAGGCGATTGTCGATCCTCGAATGTAGGCTCTGGCGCGCGTAGTCTATTGGCGTTCGGCGCAGCGCTGCTCGACGTTTATTCGATCATTCAAATTATCTCAATATCTCACCGCCTTTCCGCAGCTGCGCGCCGCCGAGAGACGCGAGCCGAGGGAGACGGAGGCCTGGGAGCCGAGGTGAGCGTCGTCTGAGGAAAGGGTGACAGAAGAATTAATTAACGGACGACGACGGCCCGTAATCACTTTTCCCTCCGAGACGTTTGATTCACAATGACGAATAATGGCTGGGATCGACTAATTAACACTCCTTCATTTAGCGCCGCTCGTAGGTTTTTTTTTCCTCAGAACCGAGCCCTTTTCACTTGTGGCGTTCTTTATTAATTCTAATGTAGTGTTTCTTTAGATATTACGAATAATTAAATTACTTGTGTTAATATACACTTATTATGGATTGTTTTTTAAAAATACCATTATGATAGAAAATAATATTGAATGAAATATTACTTTTACTCTGTATTTAAAGAAAAAAAAATTATGCATACGATATAAAAAATATGCTAATTATATAACTTTAAAAAATTACTCTTGCTCCGACAAATCTTCTTTAAGATCCTCTTACAAAGGTGCACTTATAACGAGTAGCATTTAAATTCATGATTATTGTCCTCCTCAACAAAGAAATATTACGGCGACAGAGAGGTACAATGTTTCACGGGTATTCGAAATTAAAAAAACTTCTCATCTGCGGAACGCAAGTACTTTCATTAGGCGACGTCGTCCGTTAAAGTCGATTGCGCTTAATAAAAGAAATTGCGCGGGAGAGGCTCGCGTCGATGCTTCGCAAGGCCTTGATCGTCGTCGACTTTCATTCCGCAGGGGACTCCTGTTCTCTCACCCCCCCCCCCTCCACCCCCTACCTCTCGCTCTCCCGCGCCTTCTCCTTCTTCATCTACATATGTTCTCGTCAGCTTGGCGAGCTTTGTTTCCGCGAATGGGAAGGGGCTCATTACGAATGCAAAATTGGCTATTCATATTCAAAATTTTATATCTCGCGCTCTCGCGATTTGCCGTGTCGCGGCCCGGGCGTTGGGCTAATTTATTCGGATTCGATCCTCGCGCGACCGTCCCCACCGGCAAATCCCCCGAAATCTTTCCTCTTAATACATTCGTAATTCCGCTAACGCCCTGAAAAAAAAAATTTGCCCTGTTCGAGTGCTGTCGAGATTATTATTTTTTTTCTCTTTTCTTTTATTATATTTCTTTGTGTGATTCTTTAAAGCTCCGTAAGAAGTGAATAACAATTTTTTTTAGGTAGAAAATTAGTAATGGTACATATTAAGAATTGTTATAAAAATCGTTAAATGTTCTCCTGGAAAAAGTACAATCATTTCACAAAAACGAGTAAGTAAGTATAATTGGCTACTTACAGTATTTTTTATCGATACTTGGTAAGACAAAAATCAATACTATCTGTAAATATTCATTACTATAAAAAAATAACGTTTTACTTTTTAGCTAACCGCAATTTCCTAAAATTCACCTGAATATTTAACTGATAGTGCCTTGTACCGACTTTTATAAGTTTAAAGCAACTTTGCGCTAAAAGCACAAGCCTCCGACATCGAAGCTGACAAAAGGCCATACCTCAATTACTTCTCAGAAGTATAAAAAAAAAACTTCTCGCCATCCAATAAACCGCGCAATAAACCGCAAAACTCAGGATCGAAAGCGAGGTATCACGTATCCTACGACGGCGCCGGCGCCGCTTTTCCGTTCGACCAACTCGTGCAACTTGGAAAAGGGACAGCGGCAAAAGGGAGCCAGCCTGCGGGAGAAAGGGAGAGAGAGACAACGGCGCACTACGGTAGTTGCTAATTTTCTCGTCCTCCGTGCGGATATATATATAGGCGGCAGGAAGTGGGCTCTTGCTCGCGCGAGCGTAGAATCATTATAAATAGTCATAATTACAACAGTCGCGCGTGCTTAATTCAATTACGCTGATTAACGTGGTGCGTTGCGCCTCTCTCACTCTCACTCGTTCTCTCTCTCTCTCTCTTTCCCCACCACGGGCAGGGCACCTCCTCTTTCGTGGAAAATGTACGCCGTATCCCTGGCTAGGATCCCGGGACCGGTATTATGCTTATGCATAGACAAGTTATAGCGCGGCTAATATGATTATCTCTTCGACGAGAGTCTCCTCTTCCGCGTAGGGGAGGGTGCGAGGCTCGGAGAGAAAGAGAAACGACGGGACGAACGAGAGGAGAAGGAAAGAAAGGGAAGAGGGAAGAAAGGACGCAATGAGAGCTATAAGCGATGATGCGTGCGAGCCGAGCAGCCGGGGTACAAAGTTCGAAACCGCTTTTGGGCGATGAGCAATTTTCGGGCTGGTATATACAGTATGCACGTGTGTATGCGTGGTATATGCGTGCGGAGAAAAAGCGATATTTCGGTGTAACCGTGAGTTGTCTGGTAACAAGTTGTTGATGCGCGACGGGCTGGCCTTTTACGTTTGACGGCGAGCTCGTGAATTCGTCGACTTTCGCTCTGGAATGGCTTGGCGGAAAGTTCGTCAAACTTGCATATTAATGTTTTAATGCTGATTTTTTCGAAATTCAACTGACCAAATCGATATAAATATTACATGTAAGCTCCGTCGGCACTACGTTAAATAATATTTTAATATTTTGTCGTTTGATGTTATTTGTAATTAAAAGCTAAGCATAATGCGCGTTCAATAAATAGTAAATAATTAAGGATAATTTTAATGCTGATTTCTAATGTAGGATCAATCAAATCAAAATTAGTTAAAATCAGTTACTATTTCCTTGCTGCCAAAAGACTTCTCAGTCGTTTATTAATTACCGTTAACTCATTTACAATAAAATCAATTATTATATTTTTTTTACATTTTTGAATATTATACGCACGCACATACTTTAGTTGTATTAAAAATAATTGAATATTTAAATATTCGATTAAAAAAAAAAAAAAAAAATACAATTTTTTTGAAAATTTATGATACTAATAAATCTGTACGATTATTATCGCTAACAAATATGGCATCGTTTATTATAACAGCTCAGAACTTAAACGCGTGTTTTAAAGAAACATCTTATGGTGCTTACGGTGAATGAATTTCGGGCACGCGTGCGTACGTAGCCCCGCCAGAGAGGCCTCTCAAGGAGGCACTCCAGTACCGCTTGAAGCACGTGTCTCAAAATACGCAATAGCAGAGTGTGCAGGAGGTGCTCTCTCTACTCTCTCTCTACTCTCTCTCTCTCTCTTACACACGCTCGCCCCATCTCTCCCTCTCTTTCTCTCTGCCTCTCTCAAGTGCTCGCGACCCTCTCAACCCTCTCGTCTCCAGCGGAAGCCACCGCAATGAGCGTGACGTACGTACCCCTCCTTGACAAGAGGACGAGTCATCCGCGAAGTATTATTTCCCAGTGTGCGCACATTCCTTGCGCCCTGCAGTCGAACCGTCGTACCATGACCGAGGACAAAAAGTTTCCTCGAGAAAAGAAATAAAATTGCTGTATAGGTATTGTTCAGAATGACTACTGTGTATCCGTGGATGAGGGATGACTTTCCCTCGATTTCCTCATTTTTGCGATTATTAAATAAAGCCGATTTTTTAAAAAAGATCTAATTTAATTTACCATTTTTACGGTCTTCTAGAACACGATGATAAGCTTCAGATATACCCTGAATTTAGTTCTAGACTTTCTTACTCTTCCTGAGTCTAGTTTTATATGAGTTCATTCTACTCCAGTGCTCTAAAATTAACAAATTAAAATAGAACTTTTTTGAAACGTGCTTTTCTTCATAAGAGTCAATCTATTCATCTTTTTCTTTCTTTATACAGTGACGGTAAACTCGAGACGCACGGCTAGACTAATGGAAATTACACCACCGAGTTCAAAGTTAAAATCAATTTCTGCGTCGCTCTCTCATTTGATTAATCACGAGTGCGTGCGCCTTATCCATTTCAAAGCCTATCCGACTTCTTTCGCGCAGCGGCGCTCGCAAAGCTTTCGAGCTTTCTTCCCGTCTCCGGTGCTTCCTCGAGAGCTCGGGCCTGTATACATATCGAGGGGATTATTTCACTTTCGCGCATCGGAGGTGGAAACCCCTTTCGGCGGCACGCATCACAAGTCGTTCTTCATTAAGTTAGGTAGGTGGCAACACTTCTTCAGCTCGTTCCGAGAAAAGAGACGGAGGAGCCGGCAGACGCGGAGTAAGATTAATTGCATTCCGTCGACGCTCGCGCGCTCGCCCGTTTTAAGGCGCGTCGCCCGCCACGGCTGCTCATCAAGGGGCCAAGTGAGAGAGAAAGAGAGGGAGAAGGCCGCGGCGAGAGAATTCGAAAACGCGATAAATAGACGGAGGCCTGACGCGAGAGGGAAGCGGAAGAAGCGCGTCTGGAGAGACACGGCGCCCACGGGCTTGTTGTATTTATCATATAATTACCATAATAGAGCTCAAAGTCCTCATCCCCGATTCTTCTTCACCCCTGCTGTCCCTTATAGATATAGCGACTTCCACCGACCGCAAATTGGAAACTCGGGAAATACATTTTCAGGCGCGCCTTATGCGCAAAACACTCGCCCGAGCCCGCGGATGAATTGATTTCGGAGAGTGATGAATTAGAGGAGAGTTATTTCTATTCCCCTTTTAGTATACGTCAAGTCGCGAGAAAATCGAAGTTCATTCATTGTCTGCTTGATCAAGTCCACGGATAACGACGCTTGTTGATAAATATAAGGAGTCTGTACACCTATATATATATATATATTTGCACGGTGACATGTAAGTGTCACTGTTGATCGACAACGTTGGCCAGTGAATGTATAGCCCGCGGGCTAAAGTTTTTCGAACGATTATTAAACTCCCAAATGCAGTGAAATTTAATTTTGCCGGCGAGTTTCTGACTTTCGCGCAAGCAAAGTAATCGAGTTAATTCCGGGAAAAATCTACGACAATTCTTGGAACGCCAATTTAACGGCATTAATGCCGTTAACGTTTCATTTGTACACCGGGCAACTCCATTTATTTCGCAAACTGAATTTTAAAGCTACGGACTAAGCGGACTCGAACGGCATCGTTCGCCAGTATTACGATACAAGCTTCTCAGCTGTAGCCATTGGAAACGGCGTGGACTTCCATAAGTACCATTTGCGTTCGGCGAAGCTCTTTTGAGCCACTTATACGTGTATATGTACGTATATATGCGCTATTTGCAGTGAAGAAGTTTTTTAAACGCGACGGCGTTTTCCAATAGGTCGGGAAAGGGTATAGGAAGGGAATCGCGCGCGATTCGTATATCGATTTCGAAGCGACGCTAGAATCTGCACTGGCTATATGGTGCTCATGCCTATTCCGCATTGCTTTGCTGTATCTGCTGACAATATTACGAAAACACTTGGCTAACTTTCTTTTTTCATTTTATTTTATTCTAGACGCCTTTCGCAAGTGCGCCAGGACCTTTTTTTGATACTTCAATGGACCTACAGATTTCTACATCTAATATTCAAAATTGAATTTGGGTTGACAGAGCATATTGGCGTTCTGTCCTTTTTTAAATATTTCGTAACATTTTTTATACGAAAAATGGAGCGAGTAAAATAATATTTATTTATAACAAAATTTATAGCAATGAAATAATATGCAGTATTGACAGAAAGTTTTAATTGTATTATAAAAAAAAAAAAATGCTTAGTAAAGGTTTAAAAAAAGACTTTATGATTTTAAAAAGCTAGCCGAGCAAACAGAAATTAAAAATTTCGGAATTTTCTTTAAAAAAAAAAAGGACCTCAAAAATCATTTTGAAAATCTTAAATCTTGTAAAAAACATTTCTGTCGATACGTTGATTACAGACTACAACTCTCAGACGATTATATTTTATTTAAAAAAAAAAAGTATTATATTTTCTACAAAAGTTTTTGAAAGATCATAACGATCAATTACAATTTCCCGACGCACATACATTCACGAACACCCGAGACGCGCGAATAAGCCGAATGTAATTTTCGAGATTATTCTCGCGTAGCTGAAAAATTAATTAATGCGCGCGTCGAAAAACTAATTATAAAAATTGAATTCTTTTTACGCCGCGTCGGGCCACCCTCTAAAAACGTCAACTCGACTCTCAGCCGCGCGTCTTCTCCCTCCCTCTCGAGAGGGTCGCGTCCAACGCAGGGGATGAGGTGGCGCGCGTCCGAGTGGTCGCCGGGCGCGTAAAAACGTCCAAATTGCGCGTAAATAATTATATTTGCATATTCATCGAGAGGTAAATATTTAATAGCGCGCGCGAGAGCGACAAACGAAGGTCCCCGGCGAAGTATATTTTACGGGCCGTGGGGCTCGGAAAAGAAAGGTGGGCTGGCTACTGCGCGGTCAAAGTGTAACGGGTATTACGCAGCCTCGGACCCTCATCCCGTCGGCCGACAATCCGGCGCGGCTCGTCCCTCTTTCTCTCGACTCGCACGCTCGCATATCATACCGCCGGGGGAGAGGCGAAAATTTCGCCTTAATTTTACTTAACTACGGTCACGGGCTGCGGGGCGCCGGCGAGTCCACGGAACAAGTGTTATTTTTGTAATTTTGCGGGGCGCTAATGGGGGATCTCGCCCGCACACAGTCTGAATAACAAAAGAGAGCCGCGTTTACCTTAGGCAAACGATAGCCGGGCTACTCTAGTTGACCGCGCGCTTTCTCGCCGCAAAGGCGGAAGAAATCCTGAGAGTGGATTAAAACGCACGATTGCCGAGGTGTCCGAGAATTGCGACGACATTAAGCTTCTTGCTTCTATACTCATTCTTGCATTGACTAAGTTTTAACGAATCACTTTTGGTATATTCCGTTAATACATTTTATTATTTTAATGTGTAATGCATTTTTTAAATAATTAAATTAAATATATTGTAATATTGGGATCCTGGGCTCCATTGCTATTTTGAGTTTTGATTAAAATGATTTCGAAAATTCAATCGATTTTTTGAATAATTATATCAATTTTATTGTTACAATTAGATAAATGTTGAATGACAGTTAGTATAATTTCCTAGCCACCTAATCACACTATATATATGTCTTAAGGTGATGACTAAAATAAGGTATGTAAATTTAACGTTAAATTATTCCTTCCATGGAAAAATTGAAAGATTTACAAAGTAGAGTAAGTGAAATCCTTAAGTTTCAGTTATTCTCTATTATAAGTTACGAATTTATTTGCTATACAATTCAATATTAATTTCATACTTTTCATTAGAAATTAATAGAAAAAATTGCTTACTGATGTATTCATCCTTCTCTGATCAACTCTTCTTCTCTAAAAATCATTATCTGTCCTAAATGATTCACTACATATTGTATCGCATTATCGCAGATGGTATTATTCAACCTTGATGAAAATAATGCAGTCGTTAAATGCTTGTGCTCGCGTCGACGCGTCGAGTCGCGAAATTAAGCGGAGGTAACCGCAGGAAGGCCGCGGTCCCCTCGCCATACACACGGTCCCAGGCCAATACATTCCACGTACCCATCGATTAGCGCTGACCCTACGTTCGCGTGCGCGCGGCCAGAAAGAGAGAGAAGGAGAAAACAAGAGAAAGAAGGAAAGAGCAACAGTGGAGCATCGTGTGCAGTAAGGAGAAAGTGGCGTGCACGATTATGCATCGATCAACGTTTGATTAGAGGTTGAGCGAGCCTTTCGCGGTTTTTCGCGAAAAGGGCCCAGGCTGTCTACCCGCAGCTTGATGCAGAAATTCATTTTAAAGCCGATTTAATTCGAATCTTTCTTCCGATGAGTGGAATTTTACACGGATTCTCTCTAACGAAATTAGAAGTGTACAAAAGTATCGTTATGTCAGAGATTAGAACATATATATATAAGAAGAACAGTTATCATGATTTTTTAAATTAATTTTTAATAGTTTTACATCAAAATAATTTACATTAATTAAAATCAGTAGCACTTATAAGAACCGTACGGAGCACGGCATAAGAAGCATAATATAGTTTTTTAAATGTTATGAAGGCGTTTGCGATTTTGTAAATAATTATTTCGTTTTGTAAAATTGAATTTAACAAATGTGAAATAAAACATGCATAATATACACTGAGAGAAATGTCTAGCAAAAATTACTATACTATATGGGAAAGTGATTACAGACTGTCATTATGAAAAAAAAATACTATTCTGCATAGTAAAATTTTCCATAAATACAGTAAAAATAACAATAGTGTTTGGCAAAATTTACTATATTTTTGGAAAATTTTACTATAAAGTATGGTAATTTTTTTCATAATGGCTGGTCTGTAACCTCTTTCCCATAAGGTATAGTAATTTATTCTAGAAATACAGTCCCTTATATTAAAATGCATTGCGATTATGATCGAATTGAATGAAGTCGAATTATCGCATTATCGAAATTGAAGA
>JAWWEN010000009.1:5343135-5363610 GCA_035582955.1 Sycophila texana
AATTCTCAATTTAACTAGAGATGCAGACATCTCTATGAGAAAGCATTGTGCCAGTGCAGTTGGCAGCGTTTTTTTGTCATAGGCCACTGGTAATGAGTAATAATATTTCTATAGACAAATTTAAGATACAAATAGGTAGGAATAACTAATTTTACAGGTTGAAAAAATCATAGAAAATTGAGAGTAACGACGATGGATTGGTTAATTTTTAAAATATTTTTCCTAATCATCTTGGTATCGATTATATTAAGAAATGAAAGCAGATTATTCTATTGTCAATAAACCTAATTTGTTCTTCATACTTTCTTTCTTATTTACTATTTGCTCAATACTCAGAATTTTTGTATATTTTCACGCACCAATACAATAAAATTCACCAGCTTTCAACTAACTAACGCAGCATTTCAAACTCCTCTAGCAATGAAAAAAAAACTCAGACAAGCGTCGATTGATTCTGGTGAATCCAGGAGCCATCAGCCGAGGGAGGTCCCCCATCCGCAAACTGTTATACCTAATGGACGGGTCTCTGCGCGGTGGAGATTCGAACGAGACCGGAAGCGACCTTATTGTCCAAGAAGGCCCCGTATATACACTCTCCTCTCTCGAGCTCTCATATCGACAGCGACGGCGGAGGCACCGCGCGCAGGCGGCCGACACGACGTTACAACCTTTACCAGAGTAAGAGAGAGAGAGAGACAGAGAGAGGAGCCGGTGCGGCGGCAGCCAGCCAACTCAAACTTTGATACGGTTTCCTAAATAACCAAGGCGACCGATACCGCAGCGTGGGATAGGAGAGAGAAGGAAAGAGAGAGAGAGAGAGAGACCGAGTGGTCGGTAACTACCGGTGAAACGCGCATATTGAAGCCACCCCCTTATATCGCGCGTCGGCGACCACCTAACCGTCGCTAGCCCGGAGCTAGAGAGGCGGGAGAGCGCATTTGGAGGAGAACCTGACCGCTATGCTGCTGCTGCTGCTGCTGCTGCTTTTCGTGCGTTTGTCACGTGTGCGGCCCACGAGCGAGAAACGTATACAATTGATGTACATCGACTCGCGCGCTTTCCATGCGGCATACACACACCTACGCCCGCAAACGCGACGAAGGAGTGACAGGGCAATCTTCGCGCCGGGCGTTCCCCGTTTTATTTCGCAGCGCCGAGTCGGGATGAGACGAGCGCGCGTGGGTGCGGAAAATTGCGAGGAGGCGTAATTAATAAAGTTCGCCGGACGGACCTTCCGGACGCGTTGCAGAGGATTTTCTGGCGACGGGCGACTTTTGCAACGATCGAGTTTAACGGCGGCGAAAGAATGGACTTTTCAGAGTGTGCCGCGTTACACTAGCGACAGTCGAATTGTCCGGAAAATGTCGGTGAATGATTAAGGGCCGCGCGGGCACACAAAAGTTCGCATTGTAATTTTTAGTTTCCGATTTTGTAATTAAAATTTCACTCGCACTCGAATAGCGCACGCTCGAAAAAATTTCATTTTATGTCGCGGTACGGCGAATGGTTTTCATTTAATTTTCAAGCCTTATAATTGCGTTATTGTGAAAATTTTAATAAAAATCTTTATAAACATTCTCTTGGTCGCGCATCGAATAGGCTGGAAACATAGTTTTCTCTTTTAATACGATTAAAATTGAAGCAGCTCTTGTGTTCAATTTAAATTTTGTGCAGAACGTCATTTCAATTAACTTCATCCTCAAAGGTTCGAAGGGAACGAATTTCTCGTCGGCAGATCGATTTAGCGTGCGATAAGACGAAGCAACTGGGTTTCGGTTCCTCACGAGAGAATCTTCAGGTAAACCGCACAGATGTCGGCGTGTAACCCAAGCTCGAATGTTTGTCCGCTAATTAGAAGCTAACAGCAGGACCGAAGTTTCGAACTTTAAACTTTCTTGCACTCATCGGCCTCGGCTATCATCTTCTCCGTTCCGGAGATGAAGAAGAAGAAGAGTGTGCGAGTGTACGCAGCCCAGGGGCCGAAGCCTGCACTTGATATAGACGGCTAGCGGTAATTACTAATTAATTGTTTCGTGTGTTTAATTTTGTAAATTGATAAGTTAAGCTTATCGGGCAAAAAAAATTCATAAATCAAATTGATAAATGGTGATGAATGGCTAAATGTGGAAGGAGACAACATATTTTTCTTATGGTTCTAATAATACGAATAAGATCTAAAATTTGTTAAAATTTCTTTTTTATTATTGTGAATATTGTTACGTGCACATCATGTCAGTAACGATTTTTGAAGAAATTATTTCTTGTTCAAACGGGATCTATTACTTTGCATGCATGAATGCAGAATAATTATGAACCAAAAAAGTTGTTAAAACAAAATAATTTTTAGCTTGTTATAAAATTTTTTTCATGACTAGTACTGGTAAGAGAAAACTGAAGGATATTAGGAATCGGTTAAAACTTCCTCAGTTTGTGGTTACCCTTTTCTGAGTCGACGCACTTTATGGTCGTCGTAATGCAGGAAAGTTGCATAAATTGCATAAACGACCCTAAGCCGACGTCACGAATCCTTATTTACCTGAAATCATTACTAATTGCCTTAGTATTTTTTTTGTTTTTTTTTTTCGAGAATATTGAAGTACTATAATCGTATATTATTCAGATTATTATTCATATAATCGAAGTAAATTTCAAGGGAGTATTAATTTTAGTTTACTAAAAACAGCAAATTATCTATACAAAGTTTTATTCAAGTTTCTAATTCTTTTATTTTTATCTCTCGTTAGAGTTCACTTACAAGTTCAATTACGATCGCAACGAACTTCCTTTACTGCCTATTACGAAAGAAACGCGTGTTTACGACAAAAAATCTCATCTCAAATTTAAAAACCAAAAAATATTATCCTTTTCTAATTTATTTATGTGAGTCCAAAAAAAATTTCTCATGTTTAATAAATTAAACAATTAAACATAAAGCCGCCATAATTTAAACTACCAATTAAGATTGACATCGAGAAAAACCATTTCTTTATCGTCGATTTAAAGGGAGCAAGAAGGAAAAAAGACGATCTTTTCGTTTAACTCATCCCCGGTTTACACAGATTCCCAGTGGAAGACGGATCTCCCTGGGAGCGGGCGCGGTGTCGCGCCTGTCTCTGCAAATCGTTTTACCTCAATCTTATTGCCGCGCCGGGACCAGAAAGAATGAGAGCAAACGAGCGGCACTCCGAGGCGTTCCTCTCCCGCCCCCATCTCTTAAAAAAAAAAAAGAAGAAAGGGATGTCAAAGCGCCCGCTCGCGGCACCTGGCTCCGTAATCGCGGCTCAAATAAAAAGCGCGGTAATACCCCAGATAAAGCGGCTCATTTGTCTAACCGGCGTATTTTTCTCTCCCCGCCCCCTCTGGGCGCGCGGGAAATAACGGCGCGTGTCGCGCGCCCCTGGGCCCCGGTAATCATCTTAAACGGCCGATTTCTGCCACCTGATATTCCTCCCGGTTGACGGATCGATGCGTCGCTCCTTCCCGATCCTCGCCCGCCCGGTACCCCCACCACCCGAGGCTTGATTGACTCGGCTAATTGCGCTGAGAATACGCGAGCGCCGGGAGAGCTTCTTATTTTTATTTTCCTTCTGTCGGGGTAAGATTGCTCCTTGGAAAAAGAGAGACTTAATGAGCCAAATATTGGCAGTGACGAATGGATCTTGAGGCGTAATAAAGCTGAAATTCTCCGCTGGCGTTTGCCACTTTTTTTTTTCATCTTTCTCTTTGCGAGGGTAACTTATTAAAGAGCGGTTATTCTGTTTGCCTAAGAATCGTGTCATTAGATTTTATGGTCTAATTTGATTTATTCAAACGTTATTTTAAAGAAAAAAATCTCTTTTTGATGTGTTATCGAGTCCTATGATACACTCTACCATTAAGAAAAAAAATGATGATCAGATATTGGGAAGTGTAATTCGAAGCAGCAATGTAAAGGTGAAGGATAAATTTCAAGTAGCCGTTTATACAATAAGTGAAAATTTGCAACTTATTTTACTTTAGAGAGATTCTAATTAATGCTTTAACTTCAAGAATTCTAATATATTTTGAATTTATTTAGAAAAAAAATTGAAAAAAAAAATAATAAAAAAAAAAAGATTGAGCGTGAGGAAGCGCATTAGATTTTGCCAGTTTAAAAAAAAATCCACAGTAAAGTTTAGCGAAAAAAAAAACAAATGATTAAAAGCCACAAAATCCTTACCCATCTTTTTCGTCCGCGGCGATACAGTCCCCCCATTTACAAGGGCGGGCCGCGCATCCTCTGACCGCGAGAAGAGCGCTGGAAATGATATACGCGGTAATAACAGACGCGCCACGCGAAAAAGGAAGCTCCCTGAGCTGAGAGGCCGAGGGCTGAATTTTCGTAATGCCTATAACGCCCCCTAAGGTTCGCGTACGCGCCTTTGGCCCGCTGTATAATAATACTTCCGCGCGCGCTTACGCCAGCGGTGCCGCCGCCGCCTCTTTTATTGCCGAAAAAAAGAAGAGGAAAGGTGGAAGGCGGGCGGGCGCCTCGCTTGCCCGGAAGTACTGAAATATGTAGTCAACTTCCGAGCAACTATGCGGCTCTCCGGCCTTTTATGCCCTCGTAAGCGCGCGCGCGCGCGGCCCAAAGCTCGCCTTCGCGCGTCTAAATACCGACCCCACCGAGTTCTTTCTCTTTTTCGATCAAGGAAATTATCGAGAGTCCGTGGTTTCGCATGCATTTTTAATTGCCGTAAGAGAAATAATTAATGGTACGACTGAAATTTCACCTGCGAACCTGCACGATACATTTTTTGCAAATATTTTATTTATTCGTCGATCTTTTTTTGTTGCTTTCTATTGTACATATCTTTTTCATAGGTTTAAATTTAATATATTTCACGAATTATCTCGAGGTGTATTCATCATTTATTTTAGTTGTGCTATAAAAGAATGAAAGAATATAATAAAAAAACTATTGAATTTTCAATTCGGGAGGATTAGGAAGATCTGTTCAAATAAGGCTGATTTTTAATTGTAAGATTGTATTAAAAATCGTTGTCGACGTTTGCACAGTTTCATTTCTACTGCCTTCTTTATAGAAATTGGAATTTTGTAAAAATTATTCTACAGCAACATTAGTTACTAGAATTAAAATTTTTCATTAAATTCTAAGAAGACTTGAAGAAGGCAATAGAAAAAAACTGTCAAAACGTGCACAACGGTTTTCAGTTAAATTTTATTATTAAAAATATCAACTTCACACGTGTCCGTTCACACTAAACTATTGAATTTTGACATCAATTTATAGACCGCTAAACGAAAAATAATGCAGCTTCCCACGCGCAAATAAAGATTGATGTAAGGGTTGGAGAAGGTGACGAGCGCACCAGGCCGAAATAAATCGAGAATAATTGAAAAAGAGAGACAATCTCGGGAGCAAATTCGACGGCTGTCATTGACTGGCGTAGGAGGTAAATCGCGGCGCGCGGCTGTCTTAACTGGCGGGGACAATTATTTAACGGCACGCGAGTCCGGGTCCGTTAATTGCCGGCTGTCACGGCCACGCGGGTGAGTTCGAGATCGCACGCGGCCGAAGGATATTGCCTCGGCGTGCGAGCGAGTTAACCCCGCGCGCCTTTCGTTTTCCTGCCTCAACACCTTTCCCCTCGTCACTTTCGGGGAAAATCGCATCGATGCGTGCGGAGGCGGTAGTCCTGGTCGGTACAAACTCGACGGTCATCGACATGCAGCATTGGGCTTTCAGGCCTAGGAGTGAAGTAAATTTCAGTGTACCGCAATCTGATCAAGAGAAAAACTACTATAGAGATGCGTGTGAAGATTGCGTAGCAGTAGTATGACTCAATATTTTTCTAAAGTTAATCCAAAGTTCAAATGTTACTTCACGAAAGTGAGATTTGAAGCGAACTTAAACATAATTGAATGTAAATTTATGTTCCTTTTTTTTTCAATGAAACGGCTATAGAAAATTCAGGAAATAGTTGCAGCAACTCGCCGAAAAAAAAGGAATCCTTCGCTTTGGCACTCAGCTAATAGCCTTATTCGGAATTAGGCGTAACGACTCGCCGTAAAGTTCGCCTCGGCGAAAATCACACTTGCGCAAAGTATACTGTAGCGCCGTCGCCGGGGAGGCTCCAGAAAGCGGCGAGCGAACGGGTAAATCGAACGAATCCGGAAACAAGGGAAGACGTAATTTGGACGTTGGCAGGTATTTATCCCGCGCGGCGGGAAGCGCGAGGTGGCGCGCGGGCGCGAGAAAAGGGCGACGGCGCTAAGAGCATTAAAGAGACGTTTTCCGCCGCCTCCCCGACACTTAGGTTTTCGCTCGCGCACCCCTACCTCCGCCACCCCGATTTCTCGCCGACACATAGATTCACAGCCTATCGGCTTAGCGCTTGGCGGGTGGTACTCTCTTTCTCTGTCTTTCTCTCTCTTCTCTGCTCCCCTATATATACATACCGTGGCACCGCGGGAGACTATACGTTTTCTAGGCGCTTCGCAAAATATTTTCTCGCGCGCTTAGGAAGTTCGACTGTGGGTGTGCGCGCTGATGACGAGTGCGTTAATGACGTTCGGGCATGCCCGACCTAAGTTGGCTTTATACGCCGCTGACGAAGTTTTGGGAATATCTGCCCGGCGACTGTTCGAGATTTAGCGAGTTTTAGCGAGGCACGGCTTCATGCATTTTTCATAGGCTTCGCGTGCTTTATCACGCGAGTTAATGGTATAAAAAAACGCTTATGCTTTGCTTTTTTTTCTATCTTCGATGTATTTTGGGCCGAGCTGTATTTAGGGAAACTTTAGTTTTACGCAAAAAAAAAAAAGAAAAATTACTTTGCAGCTTACGTATGTAGAAGAAAATTGCTTTGTTTTCCTCGAATTTAATTGTTGTAATAACAAAAAGTGTCTGACAAATACTAAATATATTCTGAAATACCTTAGCTAAGCAATTTGAAGCTGGACGAAATATCAGCGTAGTAGTTCATGCAAGCTTACCTGGAACAGAAAAAAAAAGTTCATTTTATCAATTATTATAGACAGGTGAATATTTTGCGTCTATATTTTTAAAAAAGTTATAATTATCACATAACTCGGGAGTACTGTTTTTCTTTGTTACTTGGCGATTATTTTTTGCTAAGGAAAAAATAAGAAAATTCAGAAGTTGCTAACGTCGAGAGAGGCAATTTTCAGTTTCTTCAACCTGCTCTTGTCGCCCGTTTCGAGGGACCTAACTGCACCTCAGTGCCTGAGCTGCCGCAGATTAGAAATTCATTTGAATATTTCCAGGACTTACAGATAAGGTCGCAACGGTGTCGCTGCAAATGGCAAGACTCTATACACTGTCAGATATTACGCTCTGCGCCTGAGGGGAGCACTACTAACGAAAAATTCTCTAATAAAGAAACGTAGTCATTGTATTAAAAAAATTTACAATATTTCTTTATTTCAAAGTAACTGTTTACTTAATATTTTTTACGAATCTTCTTTCGGCTTATATATACTTTTGATATACATTTTTGAAGAAGATAAAAATTAAAAATAAGGAAAATTATATTATTTGAGTATTCTTCTATAAGTAACTAAATATTTTTCATAAAAAATTTAATTAAAAAACGTATTATTTCGTAAAACTAAATATATTAAAACATGAGTATTTGATGGGGGGAAAACCGCAGAGATGCTGCAGGGCATTCGCGGAAGTAGATCGGTATATAGGAGACGAATTATCAGCTAAGAGGAAATTATGGAAATAGATATAAATCGCTAAGAAGCAGCTCGAAATAGGGAGGCAAGAGTGAGCGAGGGAGGAAAGCGTGGTTTTGACTACCGCCGAAGCATCGCGGTATTACCTTTTGATATAGCTGTAAAATGGCCCTCGCCGAGCCAATTTGACGCTGGGGAAAGTTCATCTGCATAAATTAAGAGGGCGCACAAGCGTCGGGGAGTGGATGCGAATCCACGCCGAATCGAGCGTCCAGATACGAAGCTTCTCGCCGGCGGAAAATATTCGGTGAATGGCGCGGCATCATTTTTTATCTTTTATTGCCGAGTCTGGCGAGGTCTTCAACAAAGTTAATTTGACCGAGCGAAACTTTTCGGCAACTTTTCCAAAAGTATGCGGCTTTTGTCCGACTCCAGAAGTCCTAACTACTTGCACAACGCTGAATTTTATCAAAACAGTACATTAGCGAGTTTGTTTCTTCATAGAATAAAAAAAAATATTGTATCCTCCGATTAAACCAACACTAGAAATTAAAAATTCTCTATTTTTTTTTTTAAATTCTCTATTTATTTACATTCAACTATCTTCGTTATAATGATTTAGTATAAATTATAGTAATTAATTTAATATAACTAGAGAATCAAAAACAATATCTGCTTACTTAAAATTTATTTGTAAAATAGTGCAACGAGTTTTTAAATGTTTCTAGAAATAATTGTAGAAAAAAACTGTGCGATTTAAATTGAATTCTATAGAAAACGTGATATTAAATCGGCGTGAATCGGAAAAATTATAAATTTACTCCTCATCAGGCAAATATGTAGAAAAACCCGAGGAAGTTCGATCCCGTCCTGTCCACGCGCCGCGACAAATCGTCCGGCTCGGGGAGCCACGTGTAAGACTCGGCGAAGCGGAGCCTCGACGATTTTTAACCCGCGACAGGTCCCGGGCTGCAAGGATTTTTCCTCCCATTCAGGACGAGTCGCGCGGAAACGACGGGAGTAGGGGGCGAGCCGGGAATTAGGCGAGCGGAGCCAGGGGTGCCAGTCGCGGCCCCACAGTGCAACGGACACAGCGCGCGAATTAACAACTCACGCGTCATATCACGCATTATTATCTCCGATATCGAGTTATACATCAAACACCTTCCCTCTTTTCAGCGCCAGCCGCGCCCAGGCGTAATGTACTTTTTCCCTCTGCTGAATTTTCGTGCGGGTAATGGATTATTTTTCAAGTAATTTCACGCTATTATTGTACTTTTATTTGACTTTTCAGCGGTTTACGTATGTTTTAGACGACAATATGTTTCGTTATATTATTTGGAATTTTGGGTTCTATGAGTGAAGTAAACAGCGGGTATAAATAAACGCACGGTACACGTGGTTTATTGAATAAGCGAGCATTTTTTTACATAAAAAGGAGTTTTGTTTCACCACTCGCATTATTCTAAATTAATTTTTAGACTTTACTTTTTTACTTATTTATAATTTTAAAACTCTTCAACTGAAACTTAAAAGGTAATACAATGAAAGGTCAAGTGTGCATCGTTACATATAGCTGTAGATAGCACAGATTGAAAAATTGAATTCATTATTTTTTGAATTGTGAAAATCGTTTAATTATCGACTCAACAAAATAATACCCAATTATCCATGGATAGCTGAGGCAGTGAGTGTTTGTGCAGCAGCATTCGATGCGCGCATGTAAATCGTGTACGATTTAGCCGTAGGCGCGCGTTAAGGAGCGTTAACGAGGGTTGCCCCTATCAATTCCAGCTACTCAGCGATCTCGCCTCACCTTATTCCGCGTATTGCGTCGTCGAGATACACCCGAATTCCCGTTGGCCCGTGCGAATTCGCACAGGGTCGTTAGTGCGCTTTGGCGGAGCCACTCGTGAGCCAATGAGCGACGCCTGACGCAAATATATTTTCCCCGTGTATTCGATTAATATGCTGATGTGGAAGATCTCAAATGGATTCGAATTAGCCGCTTATTTGGATAAGTTAATAATTGAAGTGAGGCCTCGTCTGCCTTTTTTATACGAGTACCTTCCTCCGAATCTTATTTTATGAGAGTTTGTGAAGTTCCATTGTAAGTTACTGTATAACGGTAAGCTGTGATGTGCTGGACCATATTTTTTAATAACATGCTCAAAACAATGGACAACATAAAAGATTTTCATGGTACGATCAATTATATACAAAGGAAAAAGAGAAAGTAAAGAAGCATACCTATCACGTGTTTTTGCGATCTACGATCAGCCGTGTGTTTCGCATCAACAATTATAAATAACGTCAATAAAATATTTAAAAAGAGCAGACATAATTCTTCTAGAACATCAGTTGTTAATAATTATAAACTTATTATAACTTTATGAAGTGCTGAAAGTGGTACTTTAAGAAACATAATCGTCGAAAATAATATAATTCAAACTTACTTTTGCGACGTGATTATTTCAGTTCACGTACATCCACCCAATAATCCAACCCATTTTATTTTATAATTAGATAACATAAATAGATGATAAACATCAAAATAATATATTACTTTGAGCCGAATAAGTTGAAAATTTTTAAATACTCAAAGAAAAGAAATATGCAATGCTCGTGCAGTAGAAATATCCAAGTTTAGTCAGACATTCGCAACAGTAGAATGCCGCTGTGCGCTAAAAAAAAAAAAAAAAAAGCATCAGTCGACAGCGAAAACAAATTTTTATTAATAAATATTACGCGGAAACTCGAGTATACCGGTGGAAATCACCAGGCCGAGCAATTAACAAACTCCGAAGCCCGTAGCCGACGAAAGTACGCAAAAAGAATTCAAGCGCGAGCGGGCCAGGAAAAATTCAATTTTCACAAAGGAATTTGCGCGCACAAAGACGCTCCCTCTCTCTCTCTCTCTCTCCTCGCTCTCTTCCGTTCGGCTCCCCGGTAAAAGCTAATATTTGCAAATTAGGAAAAAAATGCGCGAGAGCCGAGGCAAGGCGTGCGCGCGCAACCCTTCTGTGACGCATGGTTTTGTAAATTACTGCGGTTCGCAGCGAGGCAGGCGGCGTACCGGCGAACGAGCGAGCGAGAGGGAACCATCGAGAAAGAGAGAGAGAGAGAGAGAGAGGAGGAGAAAACGCGCGAGAGGGACTTATAATTCATCTTCCGTCGCCGGGACGAAATCGAAGGCGAGCGTAGCCGGGGCACCCGGGGCAAGAAAGAGCAGCGGCGGCAGCAGGCGATGGTCCGAAATTACGCCCGTTGAAAAGGGTTGATTAGGGATTCAGAATAAGGGTCGAGCCGACGGGGGGGGGGGGAGGTGCGAGGGCGCTACCGAAGGTTACATCCAACACACGTACGGGCGCGTCACCTTGGCCGCAGCCGCGACTTTGCCGCGCCGAGTGCGGCTGCGCGAAACGAAGATGATTGATCGCTCGGCTAATTGGATGATCGATGACGCCTGGCCCCGAGAGCTCATCGGCCGGAGCCGCGATGCACGAGCGCCGCTGCGCGGGAGCCTTTAATGGAATAGCCATATTGCGGGGGAGTTCGATCACCTAAGCAAGACATCTTTACATGATTTAATTTTTAATTTACGTACGCTTCCCCCCCCCCTCCCGCTTGGTCGGTCGAAAGATGCTGATGAACTTTTCTGCGGTGCGCAGGGCGATATACTTTTAAATTTTAGAGTAGCTATATACGAAAGTTGCAATTTAGCAAAGTGAAGTGATAATCAATCAATTGATATTATATACTTTCGAAATTCTTTTAGTGAAATTTTCTGCGTGGTACAGTGAAATTTCATTAATAAAATAGACAAGTGTATACAGTTACCTCCTAAAGTTACGAACAGCTGAGTGTTGTAAACTGTATGAAAACTCTCAACTGGTTGATCATTTTCTCTTCTTTAATTTGATTTTTTTGGCGGACTCTGTAAGTCTTATAAGAGCGGAGTTATCTGCGAATAACATTCCCTTTTGTTTTTTATCATCCAAACAATTTATCAGAAAACTTTTTCATTTACGGAAGCTGGTTATATAAATGAATTAAGCTCAGATCAGTGTGCTTACGTGGAAAGTGTCTTTCGTGATGATCTTCGTTTGAAAAATACTATATCGGAGAGTGAGTGTAATCTTCAAAAGTAGAAAATACAAGCAATCAATTACATTCTATTATGTGCTCTCCAATTGAAAGATTAAGCACCCATTGCTCTCATTGTCAATGGCAATTATTCGTGCTATTCGAAGGAACTTTTGACTTCTCGAGCTTACCCTCTTCGCATCTGCCATCGAGACGCTCGGAACTAAAAGTCCCGGGCGCGTCTTATATACACAGCGCACCACCGGTTTACGATATTAAAGATGCCCGGAGAACTCGAAGGGGTGGAGGGGTGCAGGGGGAAGGGGGTGGAGCGAGCCGCGTCGGAGGCTAAGTCACGAGGTGTGGGTGGGGAGGGCGAGGCAAGGGTTAGGAGCTCTCACAATGTATGTTAAATATATGACCAGCACGTGAATGTAATACGGAGTGTAAATCATGCGAACAATGTCTTAATGTCCCGGTCATGCGACGACGCCCAGCCAACTCGGCGAAGACAACGGCGCGAGCATGCCCTCCGCCTCCGCGCGCTTCCCAAGGAGAGCGGAGAGAGGAGAGCGGGCGCCTTTCGAATATTCAAAGGGATATAAATTAGTAGGCGCACGCGACGCGCCGAAAGGGGGAAGACCTCCAGTGTCGAAATTTATCAATAATTAAACCATGGGAATACGCGAACACCTTGGGTGTAGGTGGCGTCGGGAAGATCACGTGACTTTGAGCTTTCAGGATGCGCCCGTCGATTTTTAGCTCGGAATCACTGTAAATTGTACTGTAAATCTTCACTTGATTTAGTATAATTAATAAAAAAAAAAAAAAAAAACAGAAAATTCGTAATAATTATTTAGTCATGAGTATAATTATATAAGGTAATTTAATTTCTGTACGGTCAACTATTATGGATTTTATTTTACAATTAATCTGATAATATACATTAAAAAGTACTGAAACTCCAGCAGCGCACCCTTTTATTACAGAAAGCTTAAGTAAAAAAATTAGTAAGACGTATAGGCAGCTCTTAAATAAAACATTTCCCTCGTCTAAAATTCAAACAAGTTCAAGCTTCTGAAATCAGCCGGATTGTCGCTGATATAGCCCTCTCTGTCTTTTTTTTTCTCTCCCTTTCAATCTCAATCCGATAAAAAATAAAACGATAAACAGGACATCAGCGGAGAAAGCGACTCTGCCTGGCGAAGTTCTTCCCCGCCGTCTGGGCGCGGGAGAGAAAAAAATGCGCTCCTAGCCCGTTTATGCCATTTAACTTGCAAATCCGTCCCAACCCTCGAAGTGGCAGCAGCCGCTGATGTATCCCGTGAAGCATGTGTGCGACGCGACGCCTTGAGAAATGCGCGGCTGTACCAAAGTGACGACGAGCGCCAGGATGGTGCGTGTGAAAAATTCGAGCTGGGTAAAGGTGACGCAAAGCTCCTACAGTTAAAAGAAGCGCCGACCTCTCGCGGATATCCGCTTTAAATAAGTTAAATTCTCTTACTATATATTATACTATTTTAAGTTTCTCTTGTTTTTACTAGATTATAATCTACAGAAGAAAGAATCATTTGTCATTTTACGAAATTTTTTACTATTATTATTTTATTAAAGCTTGAGTCCTATAGCGATATAAACTTCAAAACAAATACTATTTTCCACAAATTACGGACAATGTTATTTATACATTTCAGTAATCGAGTTTGCAAATAAGGTTGACTGAATTTTATCAGACTGTTTTCTCAGTGCACATTTAGAAACAACCAAACAAAGTATGATTCGTCGGTCGTACATCTCGCCCACGCAAAACTTCGCAAACCGTAAACTCGCGTCGTACGTCTGCCGGGTATCGCTTATATGTAAAAATGCCGCGCGGATCGCGATCCCGCCGATCATCTGGCTCGGCGCCAAAAATGCTAAGCAACGCTATATATAGGGGGGTAAGGAAAATATCGCGGCGAAAGTGGCCGCAATCAGCGGCTCAAAGGGTTTTACGGCCGCGCAATTCCCTTTATACACACCGCGGGCGGAGATCTCTTTGCAATGCCGCGGGCGCGGAGAGAAAGGAGCCCCGTGAGGAATCGCGCGGTGATAATCGATCGTAAAAGACGGGCCGAATGGGCCGCCATTACCGGCGTCGATGGC
Organism: Sycophila texana; assembly: GCA_035582955.1. Lineage (NCBI taxonomy): Eukaryota > Metazoa > Arthropoda > Insecta > Hymenoptera > Eurytomidae > Sycophila > Sycophila texana. Next base: position 5,357,053 of record JAWWEN010000009.1, read on the forward strand.
ATGAATCAACGTAATGGCCGTTTAGACCCGCTTCGTTAAAGGCGCGCCGGCGCGAAAATGCGAGCGCGATTCCGCGGCCGCCGCTCTCCGGGCTTTTGATAACGGCGCTCGGCTACGCCTTTCGCGGGACGAGGGTGAGCTTTTCACGGCTGGGAATTATGAATTGCGCGCCTCCGCTCCGCGCTGAATGCGCCGATTCATTGATTCCGGATTAATTTACTGAAGTCGCTTTAATCTTTCGGCCATGCCAGCGAAAGAATTGCGATAGTTGAAAAGTGAAGCTCAAGCTCGATGGTACTTGGGCAAGTGCACTTCCATTAATATTTTTTACGTTTTTTTTTTTTTTCATTTGCGTAATAGTTTGATAATTTATTTATTTAGTTTAGTTATTATAAACGAGGTGAACTGTTTTTAATCGATTTATAAGAAAAACAAAATACAAATGTAAGCAAAGAAATAAAATTTCTTATATAGTATGAGAATTAAGCTTATTTCTGGTACATTGAATTTATTTTTATTTACACGTTTTATTATTTTTTAAATGAATGTATTCATAATAAAAATAAATAAGATACATATGTCTAATCATCAACAAGAACATACACTGCATAAAAAACTAATCGTTACATTTTGTCAAGATACAATTTGATGGCAGATACGCGAGTCGAAAAAAAAAATAACAATTTATTATCAATTCCCCGTAGATTTATATCATCTTTACGATCCGGGATATTTTATCCGCGGGCTCCTCTCTGTGTTTCTCTCGCTGCGGCAGTTTCCTTAAGATACTCCCGCGACGCTCTCGCGCGAGGAGTCATAATAGCATAAATTTCCGCCAATAAATCCAGAGAAGCAGCAAAAATCCTACCCGCGTATCATGACGCCGCTGTTCCCGGCGCTACGCGTATAATCGCATTCCCGCTTTAAATGTATTCACTGTTCGCCTTCCCATGACTCCTCCGGGAGAGAAGGTACAAACCCCCCGCGAAACTCGCACACACGATGATGGAGAGAAAGAAGGAAGAAAAGATTTTACTAAATTTTTGGATGCTTAAAGTGTGTTTAAATTTTTAATTTAATTTAAAAATTAAATAATTCCGAAAGTTAGTAAAGTATTAATTATAAACAGTTGTTTATAAATAGTGCAAAACAGTAGTAACGCAATTACACGTATCATTTCTATTTTGGAATAAAGTATAGATATTTATAGGAATAGTAGGTTTTTTGCAAATATAGTATCGTAATGTGATATAACGTCAATAACAAGTGATGAGGAGCAGAACACGTGTCGTGAACGTGAGGAAGTCGACGCCGCGGGGAAACGGCTTTTCGCGTATCTCAGAGAAGGGCAGCGTAAGAAAGGAGGATTTAACTGGCGTGTAATCTGGGATCAACGCGCCTTTTCTCCTTAATCTTTAGCGTCTTACTGGACGCTCAAGTGTTAGAAAGAAATGCGCTAACTTGCCCAACTCCGACTTGGAGATTTTGTTTTTGGCTTCGGGAGAAAAAAAAATTTCGTTTCTCGGAACCATCTGTTTTCCTCGATATTATCAAAATTTCGCTAGAACTCTCGTTGAATAAAAAAAAAACAAATATGAGATGTTTAATAGTCCGGTAAAATGTAATATAAATCATTAAAATGAGACGATAGCATAGATAATTAAGTGTAAACGTTGCAGGGGCTTAACGCACAATTTACAGTCAATTTAAAAGGCTATTTAAATGCATATTTCGTCCAAGGCTAAATTCCTAAAGTCAAGGTTTGCCAAAGATTAGGGTTTCTGCATGCAGATGAAAAGGAAGACACTGGGGAAAGGATTGTAAGCCACTTAAATATTTTGGCGAACATAAATTTTCTTGCGATTTAAGCTCTTTTATGATCATCCTCAAAATGCCCATATATTTCCATTAGGAGCTTCTTGACAATTTGCATCTTTCTATCTACAGAACAGCTATTCTAAAAAACATAATATTAAGAAAAAAAAATAGGAATATCAGTACAAACTTTTTGATATCAATAATGTTCTCAAAAAAGCAAAGATTATGACATCAAGTGAATTTTCGAAAGCCTCAATCCGATGCAGTATACGAAAGAAAACAAAAAGCAGATGAGACCAGGCTCTCACGGCTGTTGCTTTTCGCGCAAGGCAATTTCGTACTTGCAAATAGGCCTCTTGAAAGAAGATATAGGAAATAAGTAAATTAGGCCGGCCGAGGCGTCTGATAAGAATCTCCCTCTTCTCCTTTTTTCCAAAGGCAACTCTAAGGGAATTGAGACATCATCAAGCGACACTCCTCTTCTCGTTCACTCATTTTCTCCCACTTTCCGTTCATCCTGACCATCTCGTTTAGCCCAACGTAATACTCTCCGCTCTCTGTCTCTCTCGCGGAGTCCCCCTCGTCCTCCCAGCGCTTTTTTTCCTCCTCCTTTGTTTCGCTTTCATGAGATTTTTAAGCAGTCCGAAATGAGCTTCGAACTCGAGGGGCGCGCGCTCGCGCATATATATATAAACGCGACGCCGGAAGTGCGCGAGGAGACGAGCCCCGAACGATTATCGTTTTAGGCGTCGGCGCTCCTCTTAATTTCCACCCTTTCGGGGATCTCTCAAAGCGGCCGGGCGTCGGCGAAATCGCCGTTCTTAATTTCTTTAAAACGCTCAACAAATACGCTCGATGAAGTCCCGCCGAGGAAGAGGGACCGAGACGCTGGATAAGGAGCTTCGCAATATTCATTAACTCAAGCGCTTTGTGATCGTTACTGTGGAAAATCTTTATTTCCCTCGGACCTTTTTTTTTTGCTTACTCCCGAAGCTGTGAGATATTAAGTAACGGGTAGAGTGAGACAGAAAGAGGGAAGTATGAAAAATGTATCTTCGGCGTTCGTCCCTTTGGGCGCACCTCTCATTAAAGGGTGAAGGTGCGAAGTTTCGGCTTAATTATTTTTATGGATATTTGTCACGAGGTAGTAACAATTATTTTCTTCGATCCAGGCGCAAACATTTTTACACTGTTTATTTAGCGACCAATTGGTAATGAAGTCGTGACTCGAGCTGTTTTTTTTTTCTTCATAATGCCGTCGCATAAAAGTGAACGAGGAAACTTTTCAACAGGACGATAAAAAAATTGTTCGAACTAATGTCCCGAGTCATAAAGCACATGTTGCTCAATCGAAAAACTTCGGAGGAGGGTAAGAAATTAGCCCACGAAAGGCCGATATAAAATAATTTGGTATTCCGCGTGGCGCGAGCCCGGCAAAATGACCGCGCCGTAGCCCTCCCCCGCGCGCCCGACGCCGATTGAATTTTATCTCTCTACTTTCCGCGACTTGGACGGCGAACGTGAGCGCAATCGCCGGAACCGATCGGCTCGCGCTGGCGCGTCCTTCATCGAAATCGTCGATCGATTACGGAGAGAGAGAGATAGAGAGAGAAAAAAAGACGGTGATCCGTGCCGCGCGGGGTGGAAAAAAAAAGTGGAGTGGAGGGGCGGAATCTCGCATTTGTATCGTTTTGTCGTACTTCAGCGACGCGCAGTATCCTATAAGGCAGCGCATTATTGCTTTTATGGCCAATAAAGGAGGACTGGTCCCGGTGAGTCTTCGGCCTGCCCCCGGCCCCTCTTCGCTCGGCGAACTCCCCCATCCCATGTGAGTCTCCTCTCATCCCCAGCATCCATTATTGCCGCTGGAAGGTGTCGCGATTGGTTTTTCCGCGGCACGGGAGGGATATAGTTCGGGGAGTCCCCGGCCCTGTTAACCCACTGGACGCGTATACCCTTCGGGACGCGAGGCGCTATGCCAGTGGAAAACTTTCGCTGTGCTTTTGTTTAGTGGAGAATCGAAGAAGAAAAAAAAAAAAGGAGAAAGACTAAGGTTTCCCACAGGAATCCGGCGGATTTTTCTCGTTGGTGCAAATTCGAATGCCGTCGCCGGCCGCGATGAATCAAGTTCTTCTTTCTTTTTTTTTTTTTAAATCGCAAGGAAATGGGATGTTATTCGGAGGCGGGGGGAGAGGCCACCTCGGCGCGACGCGTTTTTCTCGTGTCTCCGGAGTGTAATGGGTTTACGCGCTGCGACTACTGGGTATATATGGTGATGAGCGTTCGAGATGATTTCATTGGGGACGAGGAGGATGCGATCGAATTTCGTATGTTTTACTGACTCATCGAAGAAAAATTTCAAATTTAATTCTTTACTGAAGTTTCCACCAGAATTATAAACACTCCAAAAATATTTTATAGCAATGAGTGTACATTTATTTTACCCATATATAGCTATAAGTCAGAAGTAAGACTAAATTTCAAACGAATAAAATCGAAAACAACGGCACGCGTAATCGATAACATCGAACCTTTATACATGTCTTTATTTATTTAATAATTATTTATAATTGAACGGATTAAAGTTTCTACAATAACAATGAAACTAAAAAATTTACAAATACAAACTTAAAAACTTCGTATATAATAATTTTTGCAAAAAGCATAAAGCTAATAATAATCAAAAGTTTGAATTTACCCCTAGCAAAGAAACTCACACCGAGAAAAAAAAAGAGAAAAGAAGTCTCAGCGAAAATACCCGAGGACAGAGGGAAGGCAGGAATCGCTCCTTATACTCGCGACCCGAGTACGTCAAAATTTCCCACAACAAACGCTTCGTCGGGCATTCAAACGCCATTTCTATCTCTTTCCCTCCAGCGCGCCGTCGCTCGACCCGTAGGAAGTTTGCATCGGGGCGAAGATAACCACGACTCGCTCCCAACCCTATCTCTCTTTCTCTCCTCCTCGTGCCCCTCGTGTCTTTCTCATCCTTCGCCTTTCTACGATCCGCTGCCGCCGCTGCACACGATGACACTCGCTTACGACATTAGCGACATCTCCCCAACCCCCCGCACCCCCAGCTATCCGCACTTCGTCAATGTCACGCGGGCCTTCACCGACACTCGCGTGCGCCGGGGAGGGAGAGAGAGAGAGAGAAGAGAAAGAGAGAGACGCTGGAAGCATCCCACGAGAAAAGTAAGCGCGCAAATTTTGAGGAATGGGAGAGGTGGATGCGGTGATCAACTTCATGCGAAGTTCGCTGATTAAATTTATATCGCGACGCGAAGCAGCGGCGCGTCCATCGTGATTATATTCCGCGTTTAATTGAAATATCGTGTACGGTGCTACGCTGCTTCGCTTTTTCGTGCAGCTATGTATTAAGGTGACACATTTTTTTACGTATGCATTTTTTTTTTTAATTAGCTTTCATTATTTGTTTTTCAAATTGGACGTTTTATTATTTATACTATAAAAAAAAATTAATGACGAATACTTACTCAAACGTGTATGATAATTATATTATAATTTAAATTTTTGCCTTTAATTATACTTACATATGGTATTATAGTAATTTAAACAAAAAAATTCGCTTACAGGAAAACCAGACTTGAGATAAAAAAAATGGCCCCCGCAAAAAAAAGGAAGGAGGACGGCAAGGTCATTCCCAATCAAGCCATTAATTTTCACCCATCGTCGAGCCGAACCCTTATTAATAGACCCCTCCATCGGGCTGCTCAATCCAATCGAGTAGGCTGCGGCATAGGCGGAAAAAGGAAATCTCGCACGCGAGCGAAACTAATATCCCCGCGAAATTAAGATTATCAAAAGCGCAACATTTTTCCGATCGACACCCGCGCCCATCTCCCCTCTTCCGCCTCCTCCTTTTCTCCGCGCATAAATCTCAAAAGCAATAAATCCAAAGATCCCGGGGTTTATTAAGTAAATCATTAATTCTCGAGGAGGTATACACACACTCGCAGCAGCTCGGGTCCTTTTCTTTCTGAAAAGTTCCAATTCGAAAAGTCGCCGGCGAAGGAAGTACACGCCTTATATACGGCGGAGCGTCGACGCAGCAAAAACACATCTCCGGGAAACGGGATATCGGAGCGGGCGACCCCCACGCGCGCGGGTGATTTACGTCGCCCCGGGGCGATAAGTTGGCCGCCACTTGGTTCCATCTCCTGCCTATAGGCCCGCGCGAGCGAGCGGTCCTCCGATGTAATGGGAACGGGAGAGGCATACTCTGATTCCAATAACCATGAATCTATCAGACGTCAAAACGCAATCTCCACCTGAAAGCCGATGCCGTCGTCGTCGTGCGTTTGTACATACTACTTGGTCCGCGTGTGCCTGGAGAGAGACCACAAATCTTCGGGTGTAGGCGCCAATCGTATATCTTGCGTATGCGCGTCTGTACATGCGCGAGCCTTATTTATTCGGGCTGCCCGCGAAAATGCAAAAGAGAGGAGCGATCGAAGTCTACGAAGTTCGAGGGTAGACTGGACCGCAAAACCAGGGAACAATTTTAGACTGTTCCGGCGTCCTACAAGACTCTGCATCGAGGACTTTATAAATCTGTTCATGGATAATCGCAAATTTTTTATTATTATTATTATTTATTCATTTATTTAAGCATCATACGGGCTTAAGAGCCTAAACTAATAAGAAAAAACGCTGCCAACTGCACTGGCACAATGCTTTCTCATAGAGATGTCTGCATCTCTAGTTAAATTGAGAATT